>LR999455.1:2832326-3432326 GCA_905216605.1 Arabidopsis arenosa | reverse complement strand
TTCTTATGCAATTTTAATTGATGCAACCCTTCTTTTTCTTTTTGTGTAGTATCTAGAGATACTTTCATGGAAAAGTTGTAGAAAAAAAAGAGCATAACCAAAAAGGTTTCACATAAATATCTCTACTTCTAACTAAGCAACCCAATTACATATAGAATAAAAGAATACATCAAAAGAAGAGTTTAAGGATTAAGGAAACATATCCGAATTATGGATAAGATCATCAGATCTTCCTACTTTATCTACATCCCAATATTTGGAACTCTTAAACTCGTGCAAACCTTTCTAAATGGTTTTTTTTTTGTAATCGATGTAAAATATATTAATCAACAAAAAAATATTTAAATTTTTTTGAGATTAAACTAAAAAAGTTGAGAAATGAAATACACCAAAATGAAAGAAAGATAGTGCAATTGTTGAACCCATTGACTTTGTAGAAAATATTACAACAATATATCTAGGACGGACCCACATTATAGGGCACTCAGTAACATATAAATATATAACGTTTGTCCATGGATAAAGTATTAAACGTAGCAAATGGTTTAGAACGAGTCATTACATACATTGAGGTACTAGGTTTGTAACGCTCCGACCGTCATATCTCTCTTAATGGGTTCCACGTCTTCTCTTTGTCCTTGGGCCTACCCGTGTCCGACGGCCGGTCCGCTACGTCCGGGAGGTTTTAAAGACTTGTTAACCGACCATACAAATCATCACATGATCTTTCTCTGTGTTTTGTCCTCACTCAAACAGTTCCGACAATCACTTCCCGAAAGGTCACCCATCCTGAAATTGCTCTACCTCAAGCACCCTTAACTGTGGAGTTTTCTCAGAACAGTTGACCGAAAAGATAAGTGCACTTTGGTGACATAGGTGGCCAAATCAATTCTTTTAATCTTCTCTGCATGCACCACCATATTCCTGAAACCGGGATGTTACAGAGTTTGATTCCATGTTATGACTTTTTGCACCCATGAGTATTTTCTGGGTCCACCCCTAAATATATCAGCTAATAATCTCTGAAACTTATTACATCCGTCTTTGTAGATGTGAAAGTAAGAATTGTAGAGTTTGTCCTCTTGAGAAAAACCCCAATTTAGGGAAATTGCCAGAATAAAACATGTTTAAAGATTGGTCAAACCTGCTTATAAATTCACATTTTTCTATGGCATGGAGAAGTAGTCACATTTGCTTAAAGAGGAAATATTTTTTTTGTACTTAAATGAGTAAGAAAATATTTCCGTATAAAAATAATAATAAATCTATTTAAACACCATATAAAACTAAAGTATATGAGTGGACAAAAAAGTTTTTTGGTTAATTGGGTAAGGTCACACAGATAATTAATGGCTAAATTAGCTAAACCCATTTCAAATTTTAGCCACGAAAACGGTGTGGTCAAAGTAGCTAGCTAGTTAGTCACTAGAATTTTCGTAAGTTGGTCATGGATAATTAGCTACAAATATTTATGTGGCATCAATGTGTACTTGACTAATGATTGACCATGAATTTTTATTAGTTATTGTCGTTTGTGTTGGCTATACATTATATCCAAACCATCTCAAAATAATAAATAATAGAACTAATTATTTATTCTAACCAAATGAGATTTCTTATATTTACATATCCACAAAAAATAATTTGCATAATTTGTATGCATGTTCATAATTTTTTATCTAAAATCTAAACTTCACAACGATTTGTGATTACTTTACAACACAAAAAAAAAATCTAGTTAATCATAAGTAATATTATGTGGAGTTTATTATTCACATAATGTACTCTCTACCCATTCATATCCACCCCCTTCAAATTTTCACTGTTATGTATGAAATCCAAACTTGAACTTGAACTCGAACTCGAACTCGAGCTAGAGTTAGAACTTTTCTTCATGTGGTAGCCGTTTTCAGTTGAAATCTCGAGTGAAAATTGTTTCTCACTCTCTGTAGCGATCTTCACAAATTGAGACATCACTTGTTCCCATTTCAACACTATTCCCTTGATTGCTTGTTGTTGTGATAACGTAAGCGTCAATGAACCACTATTCTTGCTTTGTTGTTCGGATACGACTTTTCCCATAACCGATTGTAAGATAGTTAGAGTCTTCATCACTTCTTGTTGATATCCTTGTAGTGTTGTTTTCATCTGTTAGAAAAAAAATTCAGTTGTGAGCTTATACTTCTTGGGATTTTTATGAGAATTGATTTAATTAACTCACCTGTCCTGACCCACTTTTCTTGGCTTGCAAGACAGCCATAGCGTTAGACAGTTTTGTGGCCATACTTATCATCTCAGACATGTAAGACCTTGAATCTTTTGCCTCAAATGTTGAAGAGACCGGACACACGTATTTCATATAATCTTTAAGTTTCTGAAAAAAGCTTTGGAACTCCTGTGTGCCTGGAGATTTCTTCTCAAGGTTTGATATGAAACTTGTAACTTCTTTAGAAGTGTTCCTCTCGATATATGTTCTTGTTTCCTCTTTTGTTGTGGAAATTACGCCATCTCCTGCTGTTTGATTATTCATAGAATTTGCATTGCTTCCTACATCCTGCATATTTTGATTGTTCATAGAAATATTGCTCTCTTTAGTCTCCTCTGTTTCGCCATTTGTTGAATCTCCATTACTATTTCCTTGAGCTTCCATTGTCTTATTTTTCATAGAATCTTCATTGATATCTAGTTTATCTCCATTGGGCTCCATTGATCTACTGTTTGTCAAACTATTATCATTTCCTTGAATCTCCGTCACATTATCCTTCACAGAATCTTCCTTACCATTATTTATTTCGTTTATGTTACCATTTTTGGAATCTTCTTTCATAGAATCATCTTTCACTCCGTTGATTTCAACTGACTTACTATCTTTGGAATCTTTTCCTGTGGGATTTGTACCTCCATTTAAATTTGTTATCTTACCATCTTCAGAGTTTTTCTCCACTGCATACTCCTTACCTCCATTTATTTCTATTTTTTTATCATCTTTAGAGCCTTCTTCCATGGTTACTTCTTTGCCTCCATGAATATCATTTGTCTTACCATCTTCATAATTTTTCTTTGTAGAGTTTTCTTGACCTTCGTTCACTTCTTCTATCTTACCATCTTTGGAACTTTCTTCAGTGGAAATCTCCTTACCTCCATTAGTTTCAATTGTCTTACCATCTTCAGACCCTTCTTTTACGGAATCTTCTTTACCTCCATTTGTTTCAACTATGTTACTATCTTTGGAACTTTCTTCCATGGAATCTAACTTGCCTCCACTGTTTTCAATTGTCTTACCATCTTTGGAAAATTCTCCTGTTGAGTTTGTACCTCTACTTATTTCAACTATCTTACCATCTTTGGAACCGTCTTTCTTATAATCTTCTTTCCTTGCATTGATGTCTGATGTCTTATCAAGTTTATAACCTTCTTCTGTGTGATTTTTACTTCCACTTGTTTCAACTGTCTTAGCATCTT
The DNA here is from genome assembly GCA_905216605.1 of Arabidopsis arenosa. Classification (NCBI taxonomy): domain Eukaryota; kingdom Viridiplantae; phylum Streptophyta; class Magnoliopsida; order Brassicales; family Brassicaceae; genus Arabidopsis; species Arabidopsis arenosa. Next base: position 3,428,864 of record LR999455.1, on the reverse strand, counting down.
TTGAACTTTCCCCTTGGGAATCATTTTTACCTTTATTGATTTCAACCGTCTTGCCATCTTCCAAATCCTTTTTCATGGATTCTTCTGTACTTCCATTGATTTCAGTTGTCTTACCATCTTTAGAACCCCCTTCTATGGAATCTTCATTAGCTTTGTTATGTTCAATTACCTTATCATTTTCGGAATCTTCTTTACCTCCAATGTTTTCAATAGTCTTAACACCTTTGGAACCTTCTTCTATAGAACCGTCTTTACCTTCCTCGATTTGAACTTCCTTACCATGTTTAGAACCTCCTTCCTCAGAATTATTTTTACCTTGATTTTTAATTTTTTTGCCATCTTTAGACTCTTCGTTTCTTCCTTTAACCTCTATAGTTTTACCTTTCTCTTTACCAACTTCATCTCCATTATCTTCTTCGCCCTTTACTTTCTTATGTTTTAAAGATTCTCCAATCTTTGCTTGAGTATCTGCTTGCATTTCATTCTTAGATTCTTCACTATCTCCTTGAGTTGTTGCTTGGGTTCCTTTTTCATGATCTTTTGATTTACCATCTGTGGACACATTGACATCTTCTTTAGTCTTCTTTTTATCCTTTTCAGAATTAACTTGAACCCCTACTTTCTTTTCTTGCCCATGGCTTTTTTGTTGATTGTCTGCTTCTTTTGAGTCGGAATCCTTAGATTCTTTCTTGTCTTCTTTTCTTTTCATAGAATTTCCTGTTTCTGATTGATTTCCTACTTGATTTGTGCCTCCACTCTGTGTTTTAGTGTTTTTCTTATCGTCTTTAGACTTGTTCTTTGCTTCCTCTGTTTCTTTTTGTTTCTTATTTTCTCCGGTTGTTTTTGATTTATTTTCTTCAACACTTGTTTGCTTTTTTCTATCTTCTTCATTTTTCTTCGGGTATTTTTCTTCGGATTCTTTTGTCTCTTTTTCTTTTTTCTTCTGTTGGTCTTTGGAACTTTTCTTCTCTTTTTTATCTACTTCATTATTCTGTGATTTACTGTTTTCAATCTCTTTTGTTTCTTTTTCTTTCTTCTTTTTCTTATCACTTTCCTTCTTCATCGATTTACCATGTTGGAACTTTTTCTTCTCTTTCTTTTCTTCTATATTTTTTTTGGAAATTTTGTCTTCGTGCTCTTCTATGTTTTCGTTCGATTTATGATCTTCCAATTTTCCTATGTCTTTCTTATCCTCTTCTTTTGTCCTTGATTTATTGTCTTCATGTTCTTTCTTTCTTTTTTTGTCTTCTTCCTTCTTCATCGATTTATTGTCTTCATGCTCTTTTTTATTTTCTACATTTTTCTCTTTCTTCTTCGATTTATGGTTTTCTAATTCTTTCTTCTCCATTTTTTCGTTTTCTTTTTTCTTACCTTTAAGGTCTTTAGATTCTTTTTTCTCTTGTTTTTTTTCCTTTGCCTTCTTAGATTTACGGTCTTCAGAGTCTTTCTCCTCTCTTTTTTTATCTTCAGATTTTTTCTTCTCGTTTTTGTCTTCTTCTTTTCTCTTCGATTTGTACTCTTTTGAATATATCTTCTCTTTCTTCGCCTCTTCTTTTGTCTTTGATTTATTGTCCTCGTATTCTTTCTTCACTTTATTGTCCTTATATTCATTCTTCTCTTTATTCTTTGATGTACTATCTTTAGACTCGTTCTTCTCTTTATTATCTTTATTTTTTTCCTTTAGTTTACTGCTTTTGTACTCTTTGTCCTCTTTTTTATTTTCTTCTTCTTTCTTCGATTTAGTATTTTCATACTCTTTCTTTTCCTTTTTATCTTCTTCTTTTCTCTTCAACTTGTAGTATTTTGAATTTTTCTTCTTTGCTTTATTGTCATCTTTTATGTTGTCCTCATATTTTTTCTCCTTTCTGTTCTTTGATTTACTATCTCCAGAGTCTTTCTTCTCTTTATTATCTTTGTTTTTTTCTTTCAGTTTACTACTTTCGGACTCTTTCGTCTTTTTTTTATTATCTTCTTTTTTCTTCAATTCATTGTTTACGTACTCTTCCTTCTCTTTTCTATCTTCTTCTTTTTTCTTCAATTTACTGTCTTCATACTCTTTTTTTTCCCTTTCATTTTCTTGTTTTTTCTTCATATTACTATTTTGAGACTCTTTCTTCTTCTTTTTATCTTTTCCTTTTTTCTTTGAATTAGTATTGATTGTATCTTTCTTCTCTTCTTTATTTCCTTCTTTCTTTCCGTCTTTCTTGTATTTCACTGACTCTCCATTTCCCTTTTGAACATCTATATCCATGTTATTAGCAGAATCTCTATCTTCTTTTGTAGTCTTTTTAGAATTGTTTTTCTTTATCTTTGTTGAACCTCTGTCGTTTCTTTGAACTTCTTCACGCTTTTTCTTCATGGATTTTTCCTTATTTGCTTTAACCTCCACTGATCTATCGTCCTTTAAATCTTTACTATCTTCATTGTTACCCACCTTTGTATACACTCCACCATTTTCTTGAACCTTTTGTTGTTTTCCTTTCATGGAACTTTCATTATTTTCCTTACCCTCAACTGACTGATAGTCCTTAGACTCTTCCTTGTCTTCTTTGGTATCTTCACCACTACCTCCTTTATCCTCTTCTCGGTTTTCTTTTCTAGAAAGTTTCTTATTTTCCTTAGCTTCCACTAATTTTGCGTCTGTAGACTCTTTGTTCTCTCCTTTTTCTACCTTTTTCGATTCGTTTTTGTTTCCTTGAACATTCTCTCCTTTATTCCTTACCTTATTTTCATTAGTCTTTGTCCACTTACTTTCTTTAGACTCTTTCGTATTTCCCTTAGCTTCTACCGACTTATCTTCTTTAGACTCTTTCGTATTTCCCTTAGCTTCTACCGACTTATCATCTTTAGACTCTTTCATATTTCCCTTAGCTTCTACCGACTTATCATCTTTAGACTCTCCCACGTTTATTTGAGATTCTTCTTGCTTGTCTTTCATGGTAGTTCTCACATTTTGCTTATCCGCAATGGACTTCTCATCCTTTAAATCAGTATGACTTTCTTTGTTCTCCAAGTTCTTATCTTCCATTGATTCTATGTTGTTCCCTTGTCCCTCTTCTCCCTTCTCCTTCATGGAACTTCCATCATTTTTCTTGACTTCTGCCTCTGATTTAGCTTTACTCTCAATATTATTATCATTAGTTGAGTCTCCAACATGTACTCTCTTCTCCTTGTTAGAATATGCATTTCCACCTTTGTTCTCCACTAACTTGCTATTCACAGAATTATCGTGACCTCTTTGAGTTTGCTCCCCCTTTTCTTCTAAGGAACTTTCATTATTTGTTTTTTCATCTACAGATCCATCATCCTTCAATTCTTTCTTATTTTCTTTATTCTCTAAGTTCTCATTCTTCACTGATTCTCCATTGTTTCCTTGAGTTTCTTCCCTCTTTTCTTTCGTATGGCCTTCATCGTTTGTCATAACCTTTACTGATTTGTCATATTTTCTCTCTTCATCAGCTCCTATGTTATCCAAATTCTTATCTTTTGTTGAAACTTCATCATTTCCTTGAGCCTCTTGATGCCTTTCCTTCGTGGAACTTCCATCACTTACATTAGAATCTACCTCTGGCTTAACATCTTCTTTATCCTCCAAAATGATACCTTTCGTTGAGTCTCCGATACTCTCTCCTTGAATATTTGATTCCTTCTCTTTATTAAAATCAGCATTTTCACCTTTTGTTGTTTCTTTGTTCATATAAACTTCATTACTTCTTTGAGTCTCTTCTCGCTTTGCTTCCATAGAAATTTCATTATTTGTCTTGGCCTCTACCGATCCATTACCCTTTAATTCTTTATTACCTACGTTATTCTCCAAATTCTCATCCTTCAATGATTCTCCATTGTTTTCTGGAGTCTCTTCCTTATTTTCCTTCGTGTGATCTTCATCATTTGTTGTAGCATTTACCATTTTATCATCTTTAGACTCTCCCTCACTTTCTTTGTTCTCCAAATTCTCATCCTTCAATGATTCTCCATTGTTTTCTTGATTCTCTTCCCTATTTTCTTTCGTGTTATCTTCATCATTTGTTGTAGCATTTACCATTTTATCATCTTTAGACTCCACCTCACTTCCTTTGTTCTCCAAATTCGTATCTTTTGTTGAAACTCCATTGTTTCTTTGAATTTCTTCCAAGTTCTCTTTCATGGAACTTCCATCATTTTTAGCCTCTACCTCCGACTTAACATCATCTTTAGATTCCAAATTCTTATCTATGGCCGAATCTCCAATACTTTCTCCTTGACCCTCTACTGCCTTCTCGTTATTAGATTCTGCATTTTCACCATTAATCTCTTTTGTTTCGCCATTCTCAACAACAGTATTACCTTCTTTAAGATCGTCCACCTTATTTCCTTGTTGAGTCTCCATTGATACATCACCTCCATTGCTTCCTTTAACGCCATCTGATTTTTCTTGCGTGGATTCGGAATTTTCTCCATTGGTCGCCACCATGTTACCGTCCATAGAAACATTGTTGTGTTCAGTAGTACTGCTTTCTTTCCACGAAGCCTGACTTGAACTTTTTGATTTAACCTCTACAACAATCTTCACAATTCGGGTAATCGTTTGTTCCCATTCAGTTATCGAGTTTTCTACTGCATTCTTTTGTTCCAACGAAAGTGACATTGATTCATCACCTTTTATATGTTTCTCTATAATAACTCTACCGATCGCAGCATGTAACTCAGTGAGCGATTTCATCACTTCGAACATCTCCTTTCTTACACTTGAACTCAACTATCATATTCACAAAAGAAAAACAATGATTAGTTCCATAACTTCTTAAGCTATAACGTTTTAACTATCTTCATTGTGCAAGGACAGAAAATGCATGAGATTAGAACTTTTGTTCCAAATACAAAATATTTTTGTTTGTGTTTACGTTAAAATTTATGTCATAGCTTTGAAAATACAGTATTTTTGTATCTTTCGTAAATTGTAAACTAAAATGCAAAACAAAATATCGTGTTTTATTTTCGATTGGAGATTAAACTCACAAACAACTTAAAAGCAGAAAAATCAATCAAGCAAATATCTATTTAAGTCATTCAAAACGATAAATATATATATTTTCGTTCACGATAACTCACCAGTCCTTTCCCAATCATAAACATCGTTTGCAAGAGATTTTCGGATTTCGATTTAAGATCAAACTTGAATGTCTTTGGTTCATTGTCTTCGATCAGCGGCGTAACAGAAGACTCCAACTTCAAGAGATCCTTTAGCTTATCAAAGAATGATCTTAGCTGTTCTCTTATAGGACAATTGTTCTCCAATTTCAACACAAACCCAAGGGCTCTATTCGAGATGTACGGCTCTATATCTTTAATCGTGTTTGGAGCATTCACGACCATCTCGTGTGCTAAAACTACATTGAGACTTAAACTTGTTGCCACAATGCAACAAAAGAATAACAAAGAAACTTTTCTCATGATTGATGATGATGATTATGGGAAGTTTCCTTCTTGATCCGTTATATATATAGTGAAAGTGAATCTGTGACAACACTAAGTTTAGATTTATGGAATCAATGACTTAGAGACTTTGATGGACCCATCGTTCAATAAAAATAGCAAACCAAGCTTATTAATGGTTTTTAATTTGCTCATACAATCATGTGGATTTGAAGATCTGGAGAATTTGCAAAACCAAGAACGAAAATGTGAAATTAAAATAAACAAAAAAATAATAACAGTGATGTGGTTTAAATACTTTTTGGATGATTTTGCCATTCATTTTACTATTACGGGTAAAATAATTTCCTCTAACATGTTATATTTAAAAATCAAGATTTCAAGTTTATGGTTTATCTTTGATATGACGTGTAGAAGTACATTTAAACTTTTAAGGGTGGACGATTTATTTTCCCACGAAAAGTATCACATCGCATCATTTCCACACCAATCTTTGATTTCGTGCTAGATGTGCCTGGAAAAAAATATTTTTCAACCTATATCTCCCAAAATCTACAGTTTTTTACCTATTTTCCACATATCAAAGTTTAATCGGTTTATGAAATAAATATGATAACCGAATTAAAAATACGGTTGACCTAAACTTGATACTAAACCGGAATTAAATCCAACCCGGCCTAAATCCTAACCCAATTTGCACTCTCTTTTTTTTTTTTTTTTTTTTTTTTTTTTTTTTTTTTTGATAAAAGGTTTGCAATTTTTATAAATAAGTGCCCAATAGGCTATTTCCGGATATAGGCTCATTCAAAATCCCTAAGGCCCAACCCACAAACAACTATCCATTAACAAAACAACCAAAAAACCGAAAACCGGCTCGGGTTCACAAACCGAACTAAACCGGTCATGAGAAGAAACCCTAATCTTCTATCAAAGAACTTGATAGAAGCCGCCGTCCAAAACTGCAGATTCTCGCCGGAACAGGACCTCCGGTGAGCCTGGACGACGCAAGCCGAACGAGATGGTGATCCAAGATCCGTTGCCATCCCGCCACCGTAGAGCCGTATTGAGAAGGAGGAAGAGATCCGATCTTGACTTTGTCGAGGAGATCTTAGCTCGGTCATGAGAGAGAGAAACAGTAGGGAGTAGAAAAAGAGACTGTCGACGGTGGCTTAGTTTCGCCGGATCGGAGTCTACCTCCCCTATCGACAAAGATCCCGTTAAACCTCCATAATCTCCGGTCCCCAAAACTAACTGCTTGCCTCTTTCGTTCCTCACCGTAGATCTCCGTCTTCCACTCCGCATCGCTACAACGCCGGTAGAGCTCTTACCGTCGTTGTCGGGCAGAAGCTTCTCCCCTCCACTGCTCCCTTGATTCTGGCCAGATTGATTCGCATGATAGCTGCAGCAGGTTACGGATGAAGAACCATGAGCCTCTGGGTCCTCATCGTCGCCGGAATCGACGGAGAACCCGACCGCGGCGCAAGAGATTGTGATCAGAAGAGGTAGAAAGTTTGAGAGAGAAAAATCGCCGCGAGTGAGATCCACGCGCGCGATTTCCTCTCTTTTGATGTTTTCTTACATATAAGAGTTTAATCAAATCGAAACCCAATCAGAAAAACTCAATCAGAGAGTTTGCACTCTCTTTTTTTGCATCAGCTTTCTTGTTCAATTGGCCAAATATTTGAAAATCCTTGCTTCTCTCCTCAGGACACGACCAAATTAAATTAATAACTCGTCTTCTTCTTCAAGTAAACATCTTTGAATTAATTAAATAGATCAATTAGTTGTAACTGGATTGAAATTGGTTTAATTTCGGTTTAATATTGTTTTTAGTTGGTTAATATTTGTTTGGTAAACAGTACACCGGACAAAACCGATATATGTGGATAATTAGCTTTAAAACTATGGATTTGGGAGATATAGGTTTTGAACTATAGATTCAAGAGAATATACGTTGAAAAATATTTTTTCTAGAATATCTAGCACGAAGTTATAGATCAATGTGTATCTGGTGGGATGCAGTCGTTCTCGTGGGAGTATAGATCTTTTTCCCAAACTTTAAAAAAAACATCATTACAAAAAAAGAGTGAATTTTTTTGATTTAATGACATTATTATTTACGTGATTTCCATACTTTCCTAATTAACTCGGTAACAGCTTTGAAATTGAACCGAGCCGGATCTGGTTAAGGCTGTTTTTTGCTCAATTTAATTAAACGGTTTTAAGGCCACGCCCAAATGATCCAACACAACTGACACACAGGTCTGAAGAGAAGAAGCAAAGAAGATTAAGTTAAAAGATCGGAACCAACCATAGATTTATGGCTTTGTCTTTGGTCTCCTCTATTTCTTACATCAAATCCTCAAACCAATTCCATTGTTGTTTCTCTCTAAGAAAGGGTTAGTCTTTTCTCTTTGATGTTTCTCACCATTGGTGTTTGCCTTTGAAATCTGAGTTTCTTTAAAGCTTAAAATGCTAATTCTTGATATGAAATTTGGTAGTCAAAGGTTTAATCTCATCTGGGTTTTGTAGATATTGCAGAAAAAATGAGTAATTTTAGTGATTAGCTTTCAAGTTTCTTCATTGTTGCTTATTTCTCACTTAAGCTATGTTGATAATGCAGAAAAATTAGAACTTGATAGATTACTATTGTGGAGTTCTCATAAGAAGAATCATAGTTCGATTGGATTTAGTAAAAGAACGTTTTCCAATAGATTTGTTGTGAAAATGTCTGCTTCAACTTTGCCTATGAATCTTGGCCAAGCAAAGAAGGTTTGGATATGGACTGAGTGCAAAGAGGTCATGACCGTTGCGGTGGAACGAGGGTGGAACACATTTATATTCTCATCGGACAATCGAGAACTATCCGATGAGTGGTCATGTAACAATGCAGTACTACAAAAGCCTTCCTTTTGAGGTTTTTTATATATATCTATGTTCTGAGTTTTGCGGTATGCTCAACGGATTTGCAGCGATTGCGTTGATGGATACATTGTTTATTGAAGAGAAGAAAGTTATTGATGGTACGGGGAATGTTGTTGCTTCGGTCTTCGAGGTTTCAACACCCGAGGAGCTACGGAATTTAAAGATCGAAAATGAACAGGCGGAAAATATTGTTCTTGATTTCTTAGACTGGAAGGTATAACTTTCTGAGCTTGAACTCACTGGATTACCTGTTTAGTAACACTGGAAGTTTCGTTTCGCAGTCAATCCCTGCGGAAAATCTAGTAGCGGCTCTTCAAGGAAGTGAGAAAACAGTATTTGCCATTTCAAATACTCCCTCGGAAGCAAAACTATTCCTCGAGGTTGCTTTTAGTTTCTGATGATGAAGTATTCTTTTTCCTTGCTTTCAAACAAAAGAAGTTTATTCTCGTGTTATGCTTTGGCTCTAGGCTTTAGAGCATGGTCTTGGCGGAATCATTCTTAAGTCCGAGGATGTTAAAGCTGTTCTTGATCTAAAGGTTAGTATCTCCATAATCATATGTCCTTTCATTTTGTTAGAAAACATGATTACTTATACTTACTGCTTTTAAAAACTGTTAGGAATACTTTGACAAGAGAAACGAAGAAAGTGATACATTAAGTTTGACGGAAGCTACTATAACTCGGGTTCAAATGGTCGGTATGGGAGACCGAGTTTGTGTTGATCTTTGTAGCCTCATGAGACCCGGTGAAGGTCTTCTTGTATGTTTGCCTGTATATACACTCTTTCTCCAACATAAAGTATCAATTTTTACTATTCTTATAAGCATTGAAGTATCAGTCCTTATTCTTCTTACAAGGTTGGATCCTTTGCGAGAGGACTTTTCTTGGTTCACTCAGAATGCTTGGAGTCTAATTACATCGAAAGCAGACCATTTAGAGTTAACGCTGTGCGTTTTTTTTTCTTTTTTCACTTGCTGGATCAATTCCTCTTATAGATATGACTCACTAAAAATCTCAGTTTACAGGGGCCGGTGCACGCTTATGTCGCAGTTCCAGGTGGAAAGACTTGTTACCTCTCGGAGTTAAGGACAGGAAGAGAGGTAATCGTTGTTGAACAGAAAGGAAAACAGCGGACAGCAGTCGTTGGGAGAGTAAAAATCGAGAAGCGTCCACATATTCTTGTGGAGGTGAAGGTTCGTAAATCACATTCTTTACTACACTATAGCATACTGTTCATTAGGACTCTGTGTTTGATTAAGTTTGAAACAAACCGCTTCATCTCTTGCAGCTTAGCGCAAAGGAGGAGGAAACGGTTTTTAGCATCATCCTGCAGAACGCGGAAACAGTTGCATTAGTCACTCCTCATCGAGGTTTTTTATTTTGAGTCTCATTCTCATTACGGTTTGCTACTTGTTTACACATCAAATGGTTTCTAATGAATCTGTTTTCTTCTTGCAGTAAACTCATCTGGCAAAACCGCTGTTCCCGTGACCTCTCTGAAACCCGGGGATCAAGTTTTGATCAGATTACAGGGCGGTGCACGCCATACCGGTATAGAGATTCAGGAATTCATTGTCGAGAATTGATCAAATACTTTCGGGTAACATTGAAACATATCAAATAAAATGTGTCTGTTTATTTTGTTGATAGTTAATAACATGCAATATGCCAGTTTGAATTTTGGTGGTAATAAATGATTAACCATTAGGATACTACAACATTTCATTTCTAGAACTGAGGAACAAAAAATTTATCAATGCAAACATTTCTATTCTATTTATAAGACTAGCTAGATCGGTTATGACTTGTTCCCACATTTTTTTTATCATTCAACAAAATAGATTGACCATAAAGAAAAATTTAAGTGAACAGCCATAAATCTCTCTGTATTGTGTTGGTTTTGTTTGTTCTTGTAACCTTTTTTTGTAACTATTTTTAGGATACTTGAAAATGTATATATACCCTTCAAAGACCTCAATCTAAAGACGCACTTCCTTCATTTTCCTTTCTAGTTTTATATTTCAAGTTTTTTTTTTTAACCTTGCCATCAATACAACCATGGCAAGGATCTCTCTGTTGTTCTCTTTAGCCTTAGTTCTAGCCATTGGGTCTGTCTTGGCTCACCCACATACCGACAAGAAAATAGAAAAGACCTTGTGTCCATCTACTTTGGCCAAAGTCCAAGCCTTCCCTTACACTGAAATCTCTAACTTCGTCCAGAAGAAGGTTCAATTCGCACCAAAAACCATTGCATTCAAGACTTTGTTCGCCGTCTGCAAGGGCTACACCGAATTTCTTGGGGCCTTTGAGTTTTCTGGCTCCAAAGATGTGTTTCACGTCGTTCATGTCAAATTCGCTTTGATGACCAGGGCGATGGTTGCTGCACAAGCACACATTGGTGTTGAAGGAGACCTCGCTGTTAAGTTGGGAAAAAGCTACACCGTGATGGCTGAAAGGTTTGTTAAGCTTGTGGAGAAGATGGCTGCGGTCTCGGCAAAGTATAAGTTCAATGCTAATGCTGAGATAAGCGTGAAAGAGAGGGCTGAGATTGAAAAATGTGTGAGTAAGTTGAAGAGTGCCATTAGGTCTTACGTGAAGGTGATCTCTCAGTGCAGCACGAAATTCTCTGCTGGGAAGAATATTGGTTTTCCCACTTACCCCGGCGGTTTCATCGGAGGTATAGCTAAACAAGGTCTCGGATATGCCGATAAATTGGTTGGAGCTCACGGCCAAGTTGGAGCCGGAGTCGAAATCGGAGCTAAAGCTAAGGTCGGAGCTCATGCCAAAGGCAAGGTTGGAGTTGAAAGTGAAGCTAAAGTCGGAGGTAAAACCGGAGGATTCTTGAAGTACGGACCAATAGATCAACCCAAAGCCAAGGTTGGAGTTCAAAGTGAAGCTAAAGTCGGAGGTAACGGAGGATATTATGATGGATTCATGAAGTACATGGGAAAAGGTCAGTTCCATGCCGCGGGTAAGGCTAAGGTTGGAGCTCATGTCAAAGGCAAGGTTGGAGCTCAAGGTGAAGCTAAAGTCGGAGGTAATAACGGAGGATATTGGGAAGGATTCCAGAAGTACTTAGGAAAAGGTCAGTTCGATGCAGCGGGTAAGGCGCATGTCGGTGGAGGAAGCGGATTCAGGCCATTGAGCAACCCTCACAAGAAGCACTTAGATTGAACAAAGGGCACAAGTTTATACAACAGATGAAGGAGTCATGAGTTCATCTCTTATTTTTATTTTTAATATTATATGAAGGAGGGAAACGCCATGCGATATTAATCTCTATTTGTACCATTTTTAAAAAAATTGATATTTGTAACTCATTAATATAATATCGCATGTTTTCTTAATTACTACTCTCGTTAGTGTTTTTATTTAGAACTAAATCGCTCTATCATAAGTTAAAAATGTTAAATTGAAATATGCTTGAGTAGTAGTAGCAATAAAGTGCAAAAACAAATATCTAAATTGGGTTCCTGAAATACAGATTTAAGATAGTTGGTCATTGTCTGTATTCTAATAACAATATAGTGAGTGATAACATTTTAGTACAAGGAGATACCTCTTTTTTTTGTTATAAAAAGAAAAGAAATAGATACTAGCTTTTTTTAGTAACTTTTTTTTTTTAATATCATGAGGTTCGGTGTTTAATTTGGCCCCGTAATCCTTTAAGACCCAAAACCACAACATGTAATATTAGTTTCGTCCAAAACGTCACTCGAACCGGCGATCTCCAAGCTTCGCCTAAAATCTTTACCTGTTGAGCTAACGACACTTGGTCTTTTTAATAACTTTATTAGTCACAATCTCAAAAGTGGTAACAATGAAGTCGGAAATGATACTTTCAGTTTTTTGTATCGTTCTTTTTCATCACTATCGTTATTGATATTGCATATTGTTCTCTATTCTACTAAAATTCGGATTGTTTTGTGTTACCAATGAAACCAATTAACCAAAGATTTAGATAAGTGACAATAGGTCCACTAAAAGTTGATACCATATCATCTCATGTTCTTACTCCATATGACATATAAGCAAATTAAAACCAAACAAAAAAACGAAAAAAACGAAAAAGAACACAATGACATATGCAATGACGACAAGTTTATCACATGATGAATGTCACGATGTGATGAATGTCACGATGTGATGAATGTCACGTGTCACATATCTCTCAAGATTCTAATGTTTAAGTAGGCAGTGACATCATCAAAACTCTTATCCTCTTCTTATTTTTCATTTCGTCCAAAACAATTATCCTAACGTTAACATACGAATCTGATCTAACTTATTTTTATATTATCTTTCTTCAACTGCCACTCACTATAAAATCAGCTATAACTCATATAATTTTAATTAATATCATCAACAAAGCAAAAAAACCCAAACTCAATAATGGAAACTATATACCTAATGCTCTGTCTCTTCGTCGTCTTGTTCTTCTCTCTCAAACTCTTGTTCCGACCACGGCGGTCCAAACTTAACCTACCACCGAGTCCTACACGGCCATTTCCGGTCATCGGACACCTCCACCTTCTAAAGCTACCACTCCACCGTAGATTTCTCACTCTCTCCAAATCTTTAAACAACGCCAAGATTTTCTCTCTCCGCCTTGGCTCTCGTCTAGTTTTTGTTGTTTCTTCTCATGCCGTAGCTGAGGAATGTTTCACCGAGAACGACGTCGTTTTAGCTAACCGGCCGGAGTTTCTCGTCGGGAAACATATAGCGTACAACTCCACCACCATGGTTGGTGCGGCTTATGGAGATAGTTGGAGGAATCTTCGACGTATTGGTACCATTGAGATCTTCTCGTCTCTTAGGCTTAATAGCTTCTTATCTATCCGTAAAGATGAGATCCGACGGCTTATAATTTGTCTATCGAAAAACTCTCAACAAGTACGTACCATTTTAACTTAGTTAATTACTGTCTCGATTTTTACACCTTTTTAAAAGATTCATTTTACTATAAAATACTTCTAAAAATATATAACATATTTTTATCACGGTCTCATTATTTTTGTAAAGAAATTTTAGTCACGGTCTCGCTTATAAGAAATTAAAAAAAAATCATATAATATTGTGTAACATATTATTTTTGACGTTCTGTAACATATTTAACCAGCCGTTACATTACATTTTATCGAAAAAAGTTTTGCATATATTTAAACTTTGAAAGAATCACATTTTTAACCCTTAAAGTGTCCCTAGGTAACATGTCCGGTTTAAGATCGGCTAAATAGACTATACCGAATGAATTTAGAAGGATTAAACCGGATGAGAACCGTAAAATTTTCATTTTTATATAGTTATTTCGAAAAAATATAACTTAATTAATTATTGTCTTTTTGTTTTGATTTGTTTTGTATTTTATTTTTGTTAAAGGGTTTAGGCTTTCGATTGTTACCAAGTTTTTTCGTAACATATTTTGTAGCAAATACAAATATAAACAAATTGTGATTTGTAACATCAACCGATACAAGAACATAGTTTATGGGTTTGTGATTTAAATGGTGTTTTAAATTATAACCATTTGGCTTAATAATTATAATTTCAGGAGTTTGTGAAAGTGGAGTTGAGACCATTGTTTATGGGTTTGACTATCAACAACATCATTAGAATGGTGGCCGGAAAAAGATTCTACGGTGATGGAACAGAGGACGACACCGAGGCAAGACATGTTAGACAGTTGATTGCCGAGGTGGTTGTTAGTGGCGGCGCAGGGAATGCAGCAGATTATTTCCCGATCCTTCGTTATATAACGAATTACGAGAAACATGTCAAGAAGTTAGCTGTTCGGGTTGATGAGTTTTTGCAAAGTCTAGTGAACGAGAAACGTGAAGAGAAAGTAAAGGGTAACACGATGATCGATCATTTGCTTTCTCTACAAGAAACTCAGCCTGATTATTACACGGATGTGATCATTAAAGGAATTATACTTGTAAGTAAATGAGAGATCAAATTAGTAACATTGGTTAATGTTCTCTTGTTGTATATTTAACTGATTTTGAATTGGGTAGGTAATGATACTTGCCGGGACTGATACATCAGCTGGAACTTTAGAATGGGCGATGGCGAATTTGTTGAACCATCCGGAAGTACTACGAAAGGCAAAGACTGAAATCGATGACCAAATCGGTGTAGACCGGTTGATAGAGGAACAAGACATTGTGAAACTTCCTTATCTTCGGAACATTGTGTCAGAGACCTTACGACTTTATCCGGTGGCTCCAATGCTTTTACCCCACTTAGCATCAGAAGATTGTATGGTGGCTGGCTATGATGTCCCGCGTGGCACAATCATATTGGTAAATGCATGGGCCATTCATAGAGATCCAAAGTTGTGGGAAGAGCCAGAAAAGTTTAGGCCAGAGAGGTTTGAGAAAGAAGGGGAGGATAAAAAGTTGATATCATTTGGGATCGGACGACGATCTTGCCCTGGATCAGGGCTAGCTCAACGGCTAGTGACCTTAGCTCTTGGATCGTTGGTCCAATGTTTTGAGTGGGAGAGAGTCGGAGAAAAGTATGTAGACATGAGAGAAAGTGAAAGAGGAACCACGATGCGCAAAGCTACATCGTTGCAAGCTATGTGTAAAACTCGTCCCATTGTCCATAAGGTTTTGGGTGCTTCTTGTCCATAACTCTCATCATACAGATTGAGTTACAGAACCTCGTTGTATAATATTTTCATGTGAACTTTGTTAGATAGAAGAAACACGATCTATTTTGTTGCTTCTTAGTTAAGGCCTTGTAGATATTGTAATGAGCTTAAGTTTGAATCAGGTTATTCAAAATCCACCAGTACTCTATATTTTGCGGTAAAGAGAGGCTGTCTTATGTAGGAATAACACAAGATCTTTATCGTCAGAGAGTCTGGTTAACTCCAAACAGCTAAAGGTCTGACGTTTACATGTCATAACTTAATCTTGTAGGTAAATGACGCATAAAATCTAAGTTACTAGTAGAGAGAATCTTGGGGCATCAAAGTTTAGTTACTGTCGGACTCGTTTCCTGAGTCCAGGTTCACCGGCTGAGGGTTCTTGTAATCACTAATCTCATCCTTGTATCGCTGCTTGTCGACTTGAGCTTTGGCTTCATATGGCTCTTTTTCCTCAGCTATAGTTACAACAAAACATATACACAATGGGGGAATTAAAACACATTCACATGCTCAAGTAAAACCAAGAAATGTAGTTTTTTTCAAAAGGCTCTTTAAATTTTACCAGACATTTGACGCCACTTATCTCCAAGCACCTTTCCCACCTCTCCAAATGCTATTCCTGGGTGTTCCTTCTTTATGTTCTGTTCAGTCCACAAATGGATAATCAGGAATGCTAAGTTTGTCGGATTCGTAAATTGTGCTCTCATCTACGTAAAAGACTGCTGATACTCCATTCCGCAACTTAGTCTACATCATAGAGCTAAAAGTAAAACAAAGGAGAGAAGAACTCACATCTCTTTCCATTTGGGAAAAGTACATGAAACCAGACATCGCTCTTTTTGGTGCGTTGGGATCCTTCTTCTTCTTCGGCTTTTTCCTCTTGCTACTGCCTTCGTCTGCGGCTGACACTTTTCTTTTAGGGGGCAATCCTTTCGATGACGAAGCCTCTTTCTTGGGTTCCTTCTTGATAGATTTCTGAAACAAGTCAATGACAGGGAGATATGAGAAACAAATAGTTCTGCTGCTGAAAGAGTTCGAATGAAGAATGTGACAAAAGTTACCTCTTTCTCTCCTCCACCGCCTTCACTAGCATCAGAGTCGTCCTCGCCAGAATCATCAGTAGGTGAACCGCCGTCATCATCCTCACCCATAACAAAGTCTTCGTCCTTCATAAATTAGAAGTATCGAATGTCAAAAACGTAATCATTAGAATATGAAGTAATTCGGTCAGACATAAAGTACTTGCCTCCTCATCACTCTCATCAGCAGCTTGGTTTTTGATACGCTCAAGATGAGGGTCAACAGCATCATCATCATCATCATCCCCAAGAACAGCAGCAACACCATCTGTGGTTCCCGCACCTCCAAGGTTCATAATCTTCAAACCCTTGGAGCTGTAGCAAGAAAAGATAATGATTACTTACCACAAAAATTAAATGCACTCTCAGTAAATACAGACGGAGATAATGAAATAATCGTGCTAACCTTATGAAGGTATAGAGATTATGATACTCATTCCTTTGAATGTTACGGAACAGATGTTCATGATCAGTTTTCAGTCTTATGAGAAGATCAAAGTAATGCATATTAGCACCACCAGCAGCATGCCTTTCAAACTCAACATAGTCAATCTAAAAACGAAAAACAAACGGGTTAGACAACCCAACTCTATCTCAAAGCCTATCAAAAATATCCAGTCCTTAATAACCACAATTTACCTCATCATGAAGTATAAGCGTTGGAGGTTTAGGTAAGAAGAAAAATCCCTTCTCGAGTGGATAAAGAACCCCATCTTCTGCCTTAAGAGATGATTTCACTGCAAACCCATCTTGGGAACTTCGGAACTTCCCAGGTTTAGTGATCTTTGCACCAGACAGCCAACGCAACACGGTGGTGAATACTTCATGAATGAGACCCTGAAAATTCATAACCAAATCCTTAGCAATCAGTGTATGTAGAATTATTTTGATTCAATAACGTAAGTGCAGACCAGACAGAAACCTTATATGATCGCTCCAGCTTGTCCTTGAACTTTGTATTCATAAGATCATCACTAATTGACAGTTCACTTTCGACGACGGTGTCTGTCTCAAACTAGAGAAGATGGAAAAACAGATGTGTAAATCAGAGTAAAAAAGAAAGAAACTTATACATAAATTGAAATGGAAGGAAAAATATAAGTAAAGTTTACCTGCATCACAATGTGGGGGTACATTGTCTGACCTTTCCGGATTGGTGGGTCAAGAGAGATAACAACAAACGTGTGTGGTTGGTTTGACTGCTCAGGCATTAAACAGAATACGAATTCAATTAATAGGAACAAGATTCAGTGATCATAATATGATAATCCGTTTAATCTGATGACTGCTAACATAAGTAAATGCCCTGAGATATGCTTAATAAAAAGAATTACCTTTGGAAGCAAGAACAACCGGACAACACTACTGTATTGGATTTTAAAGTCATTAGCTTGTCCTTGCAAACGTAAGAAAGAAAGGTGAAGTTCCACACTGTACCGACCCCTGTGAAAGAAAAAAAAAACAATTCATTTAGTCATGACAAGATGCAACCATACAATAGTGCAACAAATGTTTAAGTGGTCAACTCTTTACCTGGGTGTGAGGATTGCAATACTATCAAATGTGACGACCGCGTCCTCAACTCCAGAACTAACATCAGCCATTGCAACGATTGTGTCATTGAAAACCTGAGACATGCTCTTAGCATCAACAGAAAAAAAAAAAAAAAAAAAAAACAAACTCGAGACACATACATAAAATTAAAAAGGTTTGGGAACTTACATGAGAAGGTGGACGGTTTTCATCACCAACAAACTGGGTGTTGGAACTAGGAATATGAAAACAAATCTCCATCAACGAGTCTTTCTGTAAACACGTAGAATATAATCAGTAAACCAGCCAACGTATGTACACTTACATACACAACAGCCTCGAAATTACATATCTAAAAAGAAACCAGATTGGAATAGAAATGAGTACCTCATTAGCACCAGCAGTATCATCAACATGAAACTCCAGAGTAACATCATCTTTACCTTGAATCTGAGTCTGTGAAACATCAGCTAAAGATACTTCAAAAGCTTGCTTTGATCCAACCAAAAAGGTTAGCGTATTCCCTACACAAAGAAACAAAAACTTCTCCTTTAAATCCACAAATAAACTAGACAACAACCTTAAGTGAACCTAAAAAGCTATAACAACTCTCACCATGTAAATCAACCTCTCCCCAATTACGACCACTAATCGATAACTGCTTCTCTTCCGGTGTTTTTCCATAAGAACTTTGGAAAAAGCTACTCAGACTTGGAACATCCTATAAACCAAACAAACACAAAAATCTCAAAACAAAACAAATATCATATCAAAACAGAAGCAAGAAGATACGTATATATAAACACAAACCTGATCTCTAAATCCAACGAACTTATAGTACAATCCATCTTTGGTTTTGACTCCCAATCGATTACTCTTTGTAACTTTTGTCCAACTAACACTTACAATATCAGATCTATCAACTTCCACAGCTTTTCCACCACCTTGTTTCTTCCATTGAATTCCTCCAGAATTGATTTTAAGAAGTCCAGGGTTCTAAAAGTACCAAAATTGAAACCCTAATTAGCCCTTAAAAAACCCTAAAAAACTACCGCAGCTTTCAACAATTGTAAACAAGAAAACAACACAATTGAAAAATGAAAGAGACAATCTTTTTTTTTGCCCTAAATTTGTGTCATTCGTTTCTTTTGGAATTGAGCGGCGGAAGCAAAAGGGGATACAGGGAGAAGAAATTAGGGTTTTTGAAGGAAGAGGAAAAGGTGAAAACTTTGAAGGAAGTGGAAGATCTTGAGAGATAGAGAGATAGAGATAGATAGAGAGAGAGGAGGTACCGTTCCGCCGCGGCCGCTGAGGGAGATGCTATTGAAGGAATGGCTGTCCGTCATGGTTTCCGGTGAGAGACGAGAGAGCGAGAGAGACAGAGAGAGAGTGAATTTTTTTTTTTTCACACATTGATATGATCTTATATAGGCGGTGGTGCACTGCGTTTTCTAAAATTAAATAAAAATGGGAAATTTGCAAGAATATTACAAAAAAATTTATAAATTAAGAAACTAACACCTAACAAAAAAAGGTTGATATTTTCTATATTTTCTGTATTAATCACAATTTTGACCTTGTCTCTTTGCCCATTTCTCTTCTCTATCTTTCATAGCACATCCCATTTTTTTCCCAGAATCTCTTTCCTCTCCGATCTTCTACTCATTGTCCCTCTTTCATTAATGCAAACACTAGATTTTATGGTTTCAACAATCGACAACCCTAAGTGTTACTAAAGTCTCCCTCTTCCTCCCTTCCATTGCTCGTTCATTCCACCAACAACTCCACACCAAAATTGTCTTTTCCCAACCCTTACATGCTATTTTCTTAATTTATACATACATGATGCTATATTCTTAATTAAATTATCAAAAGTGGCTAGTTTTGCAAATCACCCAATAAAAATTTACTTACCAAAACAAAAAACAAAAATTAAATAAAAATTTATTTTTATAAAATAAGTAGAAAAAAATAATTAATTTTGGCAAGAAAATCTATTCTCGAAATTTGATTTTCGGTTTAATTGAATTTTGAGCTTATGGTTTTTCAGATTTGGGAATTTTATAAAACCGAAGTTTATATCAAAACAGTAAAAAATGGGTTATTTTGAGTTTTGAATTTTTCACATTTGGAAAAAGCTATTTTATATCAAATTAGTTGAAAAAATGGTTTTTTTTTTTTTGGGTTTTTCGGTTTAATCGAATTTTGAGCTTTATAAAACCGAAGATTTATATCAAATGTACAAGTGCATTTCGGTTGTTCGGTTCTTAATTTTTACCCCTGAGAAAACGAATTTCAAGTTTAGGGGCTAAAACATTCATTTGTTTAACTCTTAACTTTCAAAATAAATAGACAGCCAAAAAGAGGTCCGACATTTTCTCTATTGTTTGAAATTACCAAATGGAAACAAGCTCATAATAGTACATGCTGTATTAACCTCAAAAACCAAACTAGTAAGACTTTTATCCAATGTGACTATAATAAATTACCCTGCACTGCCTGAATTCTTCAGAACTGTTTTCTTTTGCTCCTGAAGAGTCTATCTCTTTTCGAGTACACGTAACCCAAAGCCATTAACCCAAATCCCGACACTGAAACAGTTCCCCATGGGAACGGAGGATCTTTGAAACAGTTGAGAGTGGCTTCTACCTGTTGTGACGCAAGGTACACTACTGAATGCACTGAGTACAAGTCGTGCGCTGCTGATCTCAGGTAGTACAAAGCCATCTCGAACTCATTGTGCGATAGAGCAGAAACCGTTTTATCCAGTTTGTACTGCAAAAGATTCCACCTTTGCATGAACTCAGAGTGTCGATTCTGTTTCCGTAGGATCACATCTCCTCCATAAGCAACCGCGGAATCAATAACATCGATTGCACTTGTGATAGTTGTGTTCAACGATGTCAACAGAACGTTTCTCTTAGCAGCGTCTTTCTGAACAAATGATAGAGACGATATATCAGAGAAAGGTCCAAACGGTGTTTGCCCAATGCTCCATGTGTAATCAACTAGAGTTGTGTTATGTCTCGGGCTCCAAGTCAAATGAGTAGAAGACACACCCCACATACTCTGTAAAATGGAACCGACGAGAGGTCGTTCTAAGTCTCTCGTATGAACAAACACATGACGCCCATTGCAGGTATAATCACTCACGGTTTGAGTTCCTCTAGTTCTAACAGCAATAACCATATCTCTAAAAGCAACAGACTGATGATACCGATCAAGCAACAAAGGCGTATTGATATCCAAATCAAACACATAAACCGGTAAAACCCTAGCAAACTCATTTCCTTCTTCTTCAACAATCCCCGCAACTCTCCTCAACTCCTCAGCTGAATCAGTCAAAGCCCGATGCATATGCTTAGAATCCAAATACTCACTCACAATCAGCGTATAGTTATCAAACAAAAACCTAGACGTATATGAATTCATCCCACGAGATACCGCAAACGAACAAATCGGACATTCTCTATAATTCACACTATAACTCTTAAAACTCAACTTCTGTTCTCCTAACAACAACCCACCATTCTCAGCTTCATCCATAAACGTTCTCTTCACAAACTCCCAATCTAACCCACTTGAATCCTTAACCTCCGACCCATACACATGAATCAACTGAACCACTAACGTATCTTCAAAGTACACAGGGATTCTCAAAGAAGGAACAATCAAAACCTGATAAGCATTATACACTAACGAAGCTAAATCCGCAAGTAAAGCTTTTTCTGATTTAGGACGACCATGAAAAGCAGCTAAAGGATGAAACTCACCTCTAGGTAAAACACCATCACCAGATAACGCAGGACCATAATCAACAGGACCAGCAGAGAGATCAATCCATAGATAACGTTCTTTACCAGTCCAAATACTACCCAAACATTTCGTAAACCCAGCTGATGAATCACCATGAGAGTAACTATAAGCATAAGGTTTAGCTTGAGAGCCTAAAGAGATCAAGTAAATGTAAACTCCACCATCTCCATGCTTCTCTTTCTCATACTCTTGCTTTATAATCTCATCTATGGGATTGTATTGGATCGAGAGGAGATTAGATCTGAGAGATGAAGTCGTGCTTGAAATTAGGGTTTTCAAAGTTGAATCGAGTCTGGTAGAGAGAGATTGGGGAGATAGAGATGCGACGAGGTGGAGAGAGTGAGAGATAACGAGTTTGTGATTTGTTGATGAATCTGGAGACGGAGAGATTACATGGAAGTTGTCGTTAGTTACGGCGGCGGAGATGAATTCGGAGAGAGTTGAAGCGGCGGAGGAAGGAAAGGAGTCTCCGATGAAACGGACGTTGAGTGGGATTGAGATTGAGAGAGAGAGGAGAGATTTGGAGAGTGATGAGAAGTGGATTGATGAAGAAGACAGAGATCGTTTGAGAGAGGAGGAGAGTGATGTGAATGAGTCGTTTGATGATTTTGGGTCGAGACGATATTGGTTTGTTAAGAAAGTGTCTAGGCCTGGGATTGGTGGAGAAGAGGAGGAAGTGGTGGTGGTGAGTAGGAGGAGGAGGAGGAAGATGGAGGCGGATCCGCCATTGAAGTAGGTGGTGATGCGGTGGTGCGTCATGTGAAAGTGGAGGTTAGAGGAGGAAGACGAAGACGAAGATATGTTTGTATTTGGAGGGCTAAAATGTCAAATTGGGGTAGATTTAGGGGTTTCACTTTGGGGGTTTTCTGCAAATTGTTTTGTTTTTTTGGTTGTTGTGCAAACTGCAAACATTTTTGTATTGTTTAGAATGATCTATAGATAAGCTATTGTTTTTGTTTGATTTAAATGTATGGTATGCCGTGAGACGATATATTATAACTAAAAAATTGAAATTTTAAGTTATGTTTATTTTGTTAATATTGTTGTTTTGTTTAGTGTTTAAGATTGTATAATTACATATATAGATTGTTAATTCTAGGATTCCACCCGTACTATACCATTCACCTTTCAAATTTTGGATGAACTTGATGGAGATTTCTGTTTGGAAGAATTAGTCTAAGTCCGACTAAATATAATCAAGTATTCCCATTCTGAAAGAAACTCCTCCAGAACTATAAATTTCCATTAGTTCTTCCAAACAGAATGTTGGGCTGGGGAGACGGTTGTGCTGTATTTGGTGCCATGTTTTTATTGTAGTGAGTGTTTGAGCGTTTTGGTTTATCTGTATGGTTGGTGATCTGAGGTTTTATAGGGTTAATTTCCGCAAGAGGCTATGATTTTGACAGTAGTTGTCATTGATTTCGTTCGATGTTAATTGATATGAATAAATAGGGGAGTGAGGATGACGAAGTGGCGATTTGATAACGGTGGCATATTCATTTTTTTGGAGAAAACTGAATCGATTCAGTTTGAGAGGATAGAGACGATGGTAGGAGACGATGAGGAAGAAGGATGACTCTCGTTTTTTTTTTTTTTTTGTGAACTGATTTTAGGTTTTAGTGGCCTAATTGATATTGGGTGGCTACGAAATTATTACGCTTTTATCGTTAGAGCATGTTTACTCATGATTCTTTTGTGGGTATCATCCCATGAATAATTAAAAAAAATATATATTTTGGGTTGATATTTGGATGAAAAGTATCATTGGGGTGAGTCTATTGATACTCATTTTGGGTTTCAACTCATGAAACAATAATAAAAAACTGTTAATGATACTCATTTTGGTTCATGAGTAAACATGCTCTTAGGCTTCTCTTGTTTAAAAGTTAAGCTTCTTCTTATTTTGGGTAGACCTTTTTTTTAAGAATTTTTTTTTTTGCCGAAGCTGATGTGCTGATGTGGACACATTGAAAAGTTTCAATGAGCTTCTTTTATTAGTAACAGATACTGGTATAAAATAATCGATCATAGATTTTAAAAAGATATTCTTAATCATAGATATGGGAAAAACATATGTAAATAAGAGAAAGGGAATTTAATGGAAAAAAAACCCTCACCATTGGTCAGATCCATTTTTAAACCATGAACTATATTTTTAGTTAAAAAAACCCTGAACTAAAATCTGTTAATAAACTTAACCCTAAGTTAACAGTCTCCTTCTAGAGTAATTATATCTTGTTTTCTATGAAACAAAACGACGAGGAGTTTTTTTTTAACGCAGAAACAACAAGATGTTTTTTTATGAAAACTGTTTTGAATTTACAAAAAAACGTCTTGTGATCTTGGAATTTATAAGAAAAACATCAAGATGTTTTCTTAAAACTATAGAAAATATGAGTTCTCGTCTAGTGTTTTAGTGGATTTTGAATTGTTTAGTTTGGAGTTAAGAAGCTGAAAAAAGAAAGACACAACAACATTAATTCATCCAACGAGTCATGCTTATAAAAAACCTACCAACATAACCATCGAACCTGTTGCAACACAACAACGTTGGTCAACAAAAAAAAAATCGTTTTAAGAAGTACTACATGTTGAAACATATAAAAAAAAATAGCAATATGGTCTACATCATTTCCAAAGAGACTAGGGGTCCGATTGGTAACCAAAAGCTGTACAAGTTTTTTAGCTGTTAGCTTTACCGGAATAGTGCAAAACTGTATAAAAAAGATGTGCGAGAAAGCTGTACAAAAAAGCTGAGAGTAAAACTTTTAGTAACGCTTTTGATAAAGTTTTTGTGATTGGTAAAAATAAAAACTGTACAACTTGTAATACTTTTATTTTGTTCACCAATCAAACCCTAGATATCCTAAAGTAAAGACTAGTAAAACATTAACTTTGCAGAGAAGATTGTATTGGCCGAGTGGTAGGGTTCTCTTCATCCATAGTTTTCTGTTTTTTCCTCGTTCGTCCTTGAGGTTTCTTGGTTGGTTTTGGCACCGCTTTACGCTTGTATGAGCGTCTGTTGTGTCCGACTTGTTGACAGTTGCTGCAAGTGTAAAAATGCAAAGATTAAATTAAATAACTTGAAATGGAAGATCTTATAAAACATAATTCATTGTTCTTTATTTTACCATTTGAACTTTTTCACATGCAGAAAGAACTTTTTGAGATGGACGATCTTCAGTTCGATCACGGATTCTGTCATTGTTCTTTGGTCTTCCCAGCATGATCCTGTCTGGAGGAGGCATAACAACAACATTACTGTGGTTTTTTTACAATTACATCCCATTAACATGACGAAGCAAAGAGCTGTAACATGGCTTCCACTTCTCAATTGAATACCAATCTGAAGCAACAGTTTTCGGTAGCTTTGTTTCCCTATATTCCTCCCACATAGCGGACATAATATGGCAAAACGGAATGCCACTCACATCATATGCTCTGCAAGCACAAGAAACAGCATCTCGAACATAAACCCGATACTTATTTATCCCATAGTCGACCTCATATATATCATCCTCTTCTTGCACGCAAAGGCTGACACCACTTAAGATTTTCTTTTCGCTTTTCAATCAAAGCTTTTGCTTCGGTGTGATTATTCATGTAGCAGTCTAAATGAAAAAAGTACCAAAAGTCTAATTAGGTAAAATTTAACTTTAACAACTTTAAAATAAATTTTAAATGAATCAAATTTTTTAGTTCTCCAATTTCTTGAAAACATTATAACTAGATAAATCTAAATCTAGTGTAAATTTATTTTCATATAGTTTTGATACGTGCTCCAATAAAGAAATAATAGTAATTTTTTTTTTCATCCGAAATTAATTAGAGCTCAAAAGAGCCATTCATGGGGAATGTTGTTTACATATGTGATGTTAAGCGGTTTTGTACGAACTTTTCGTGCCAGATTATCCGCTTTTACATTAGCACTGTGAGAAATTAAAGATAAAGAAAAGGTTGAGAATTCTTCCTTGTCGCTCTGAAATTCCTCCAAATACACTGAAAACGCCGGCCATTCGGGTGGAGAAGACACCATCTTCACCAGATCAGAACAGTCTGTAATGAACGCTACCTCTTGATTATCTGCACCAATCATACACTTCATCACCCAGAGAAGGGCCTCGACTTCTGTATGTAAAGGAGGTAGACTTCTACGGAGGTTGGCAGCTCCCATGGTTGGCGGTTCTCCAGTTGATGATGTACAGAATCACCCTGTACAGGAGAACTTATCACTTCATTTCCATGATCCATCCACAAATCAACGGTATCCAGAATAATTTGAATCAAGTGGAGCATCCCTCACTCGAGATCAAGTTACCAAATCCATAGAACCATGATTTCCATTATGAAGCTCGAGTTGAGCTGACAGCCACAATTGTGCTTCTTTTTCCGCTAACTGTAAAATCTCTAACGGATCTATATCAATATTTTCAAAGATTTTTTCATTTTTTGCTTTCCAAATATACCAGATAATTCATAGAAAGGCTGATGAATCGAATTCCGAAGGTATTCTCCAAAATAAGTGATCCAAATTCGCAAAAATGGATTCCGTTGGAATATTCCTCATACCCGTAAGAATCTGGGAAAGCGCCCAAATCTGTCATACCGGGTAGCACTGAAAGAGTGTATGATTGATCGTTTCCACTGATGCGCCACATCTGGCACATCCTGTGTCACAATCAATTCCTCTTTTCCGTAAATTCTCCATAACCCGTTAAAATTTGCCACACGAAATGCCATACCATAGGTGATTCGTTTTGTCGATTTCTTTCTCAATATCAAACAAAGAAGATTAAAAAGAGTTACTTTATTCGGTTTAGACAATTGGTAAGCCATAATTTGGAACATACGTGTAATCAAACGGTCTCAACCATCCCAGCTATGGACATCTCAGGTAGTCAGGTATGTGTTCCAGATTTATCATATTCAAAAGCAACAACACATTATTAGCTAGCACATGAAGCAACTCTCGGAAGAAAAATTCAGGCCAAAGAAAATGTTATGGCCGCCAAAGTAATTCGTATACATTGTAAATTATTCGACATTACAAAGAGTTTACCGGATCCAAGCAAGAATATGGCCAAAAACAAACAAACAAATTGGATAGATTCTTATTAAGGAGTTTTTGATACACGCACTCACGCTGAGCGACATAAACAGTGAAGGTAGACCGCAAGATTGTACAGCAGATTCTCTGGTAAAAATGGAGTGATGAAGAAAACCAACAACCATATGAATTCCTCTTATCCTCCAATTTTTCAGACAGATTACACTTCTTACCAGACTCAGAACATGTAGACGACACTATCGTGGATCCTGGACTTCTGATTCTGTGCAACGCATTCGGATATCCACATCAGATTCCTGATCTCCTGCTCCCTCAACCTCATATAGGCAAAGAATACCGCGTAGTGGAACTGCAAAATTTCATGATTAAACAACCGTTGTTAGTATTAGAAATAAAATTGAGAGAAAGCTATAGTATATCGCATAATGCAATTGGACTCTATGGTCTCTAATAATGTACATTAAGACCAGAATTTTTTTTGGAATTCAAATAGAAGACAACAAAAACTGAAGCCGAGATTTATGGACTAGGGAAAGTTCTTTGGTTTCTTTGTGGAGAGAGAAACAAACCTGTTGCTCAAAGGCTAAGCAAAGCCTTCTGACTTCTTCTTCATAAAATGCCTTGTCCAGCATCTGGCTTTCTCCATAAGACATCTTGGAGAATATAGCTTGATATGGAGGGTATTTCTCCATTACACCACGAACCTAATAGTGGATGATAATGTGATTCACTGAGTCAAATTCGTAAATTTATATAAGTATAAATAGATTTTAGCTAGTGGATTTACCTGATCTATGTCTTCACAGATAGCAAGCTCCTCGTGGCCATACGGATAGCTGCAGAAGCAAAAATCAAAACCATAGTTAAGAATTTTATGCAATAATTGGATGGAATATATGATTCGACTGTAGCATGCTTCTTACAGGAGACCAAAGTTCGAGTACAGTTTCTTCCTGTCTTCTCTTGTGAGCTCAGTGCCAATGCTGCATAGCAAAGAAAATAAGTTTCAGTGCGTAGATAAACAAAGCAACATAACGATGGTAACATCAGCTTGTGGTTTCATGCAGGAAGCAGAAATTCATTACCTATTGATGGTGATATTCACTGCTCTTCTGTCGGCTTCAAAGGCCAAAAGGTCAGACATAATCTCTGCCGTTGCGCCACCAAGTTTCTATTTAAGATACATGAAAAAGAAGAAGAAGGGGTTAGCTGGTATAAGTAGATTCTGAAACTTCAAAAGTACAAAAAGGATGTGGGGGGTTCGACTAGCACCTGACAGAACTTGTAAAAATCCTCAAGGTAAGCTTTGTAGAGGGTATTCCTCATAATCTCTATGTTCATGTCATCCAGATCCTACAGATAATATGATATGCATGTGATAACAGAAACTAGAAAAGAAATTGCACAAGATTGATCGAAAGCAAAAAATAGAATAATAAATCCATGAGCTTTGTTTGTACCTCTGATGTTAGGCATTCAGAAAAGTATGGAGCCAGAGGAGTGTCAACAAGAACCAACCTATAGAGTTCCCGCATGTTCTGAGCAACTGCTAGTGTAGCAATACTGGCAAAGATGAGAGTATGAGAAAAGCATAAAAGTGAAAAAGAAGAAAAGGGGGTCTGAAGTAGAAGGTAAGGGATACAAAATAAGATGCAAAAGGGTCACCTGTCAAACATGCCTAAAGGATGACATTTCTCGATCAACTCTTGAACATCTCTCTCGTGCAAGGTTCCAGTGACAATGAGCACGACATTGTCAATCATGTGGCCATATCTGCATACAAACCCAATATCTGCGTCTTAAATTTGATACATCATATAATAAACTAAATCCAGGGGGAGAAGAAGGCAACAATCTTAACTAGCATTTCAGAATTATGTATGTTTGCTCCGCGATCTCGGTAATTAAAGCTAGAACTTGAGGAAAGGAACAAATCTTAGACTAAATTATGTACATTGAGACAGAGCTAAATATCTCACACATTACCTGATGTACTCTAAAAAGGTAGACATTGGCTCAGTAGCTTGGCAAAGCATATGCTTGTAGTCATCAACAAGCTTGAGCGTACACTTCTCCACAATGGTGGTAGTATGCAGAGGTGACGGTTCTGCGTTAGAAAACAACGATTCAGATACAAATACTAACCAATCATGCAGATTTCAAGCACAAGAACACTAGTCCTTATAGAAAAATCCAGATACAGAGACTCAAGGAATCAATGTATAGTCTAACATCAGATTTCATATCCACTAAATAAGATCCGAATTTCTTCAATTCGCAGATCAATTTTAAATGCCTAAAACCCAGAAACCCAAACTCAAAGAAGCAAAATTCAAAGTCAGATCATCAAAATTCGTATTACAACAACAACTGAGTCAAAATTGTGAGAGACAATCAGGGATCATCATAACGCACCGTTTTGGAGATAAGAGCCGTATTTGGTAGCAGAGAGATGCATCTTGATATCGTCTAGGTTCTCACACTGACATAAATTATTGTAATCGGCGGTGGTGAGAAGACCAGCACGGTGACCTCTGACGATCGCCTCCAAGTATCCGCCATGGATGTTGAACGTAAGCGCCTCGAATCCGTACATATTTCTCTCCTTATTGTAAGATATTCAGATCTCAAAGATTGTCGCCGGAGATCTGATCTGAATTCTGAATTCTGAAGAAGAAGAAAAGATTGCGATCGCGAAGAAGAAGATAACTTTGATTGAATTGATTGGATTTGTTTTCAAGCTAAACCGGTATCCCTAAACCGGTCTGCTAAATCGAAGACACGCACACCCGATTAAGTAAGTAATTTTCCTTTTAAACTTTAATTTATAGTGATTGTAAAATAGCATATGGAAAATGCAATATAGTTAAGTGGGATTAGCAAAAATACCCCTTTTCTCATGCCCCTTTTCAAAAATGCCCCTTTTAGATGTCCATTTTCAAAAATGCCCCTTTTTAAATCTGAAATTTTTATAAAGTTTTATTAGATTTATAAGGTACTTATGGATTGTAACTACTACTTGAAGACTCGATCCAAGTATTTATAAGGTTTTATAAGGTGTTTTTAAAGGTTTTACAAGTTATTTTAAAGGATTTTTAAGGTTTTTCAAAGGTTTTACAAGATATTTTAAAGGTTTTTAAAGTATTTAAAATGCATTTATAAGGTATTTATAAAGTATTTATAAGATTTTAGATACATAGAAATGTAGTTTGTGTATGTTTTAATAATATTACATACATATTTGGGTAAATCTTATATTTTTAAGAGCATTTTTTATAAGGTTTTTAAAAAGGGGTATTTTTGAAAAGTGGCATTGAAAAAGTGGCATTATTAACAATTTCCCTATAGTTAAAGAAAACGGTAAAAATATTTTGCTTCATTGGTAACATTATGGCGGTTGAATAGTATAAATTAATAGTAAATTATAAAATAATGAAATTAGTTTAGTTAAAAAATTAAAAATATGGAGTAATGAATCATTATTATATCATAATACAAAATATTACTATAGTTAAATGAGAATTGTTATAATGATAAAAAAATTTACTTTTGTCACTTCAATAATAATAATAAATTATAAATTTTTATATAAATTATAAAAATGAATTTAATATTATAAATTAAAATAAATTATTAATAATGAAGTATGAATTAATAAAATATTATCTAATTCATAATATGAGAATTTTTATAATATTAAAGAATTACATTACCATAATAATTTACATATTTATCTATGATCAGCCCATAACATATCAGCAATTTGATTACGAATTGTTGCCATATATGCTCCATCTGATGTTGTTTCAGCTTCTTCTAACTCATTGATATCATTTTCATCAGTTTCGTATTGTCTATCTCTATCTTTATTTTCACTTACTATCAATAAATCATCATCCAAAATATTCGAATGTTGAATGAAATTAGGAAGACCCATTGTGATAAATACTAGTCACTTTTGTGTTTCAAAATTGTACCTTGGTAGTTCTTTGACAACCCGCCATTTTTTTTTTCCAAATTTCAAACGTTCGTTCGATTACTGAACGTAGCGAGACATGCCATATGTTGAACAATTCTTCCTTATTTTTTGGGGTTGACCACTTTGAAATTGTTCTAAATGGTATCTCAACTCTTCTCTTTGATTTCCTAAGTCAACAAGATAATATTTTTCTCGTGGAGGCACTGAAACTTCTAATGGCACAAAACTTAATCTCGATTTAGTTACGCACAAAACTTCAGATTTTAACCGTATATAAGTATTTCATGTACACTAAAAAAATTAGGAAAACTTTAAACAATACTTACCTTTTAGTTGATGCACTTAAAATGATTGTAAATAACAACTATTTTTTGAACAAAATGAAACTGTTTGTTTTTTTTTGTTCGAAGAAAACATGTATCATAACAATGGTGTTGTATGAAGCACATACGTATATGAGGGAAGGAGAGAAAAATATTTGTTGCTATTTCATCTCAACTTTTTTCTTTTATGAAAAGCTTAATAAGTTTCTAAAAAGTATAGGTAAAAGTAATTGTATTATTCACTACTTTTATCTCTTTTTTTTTGTCAAATAAAGGAATCCAATGTTAAACAAATAAATAACAAAAAGATAAAAAAAAAGCTGTGCAACCTCTATTCTATTGAACCATTGTTTTGAAACTCCTATCCAAATGAGTGATTGTAAATGTTGTTGCCAATCACTCAAAATCAGCTTTAACCATTCAAACAAAACACCTTCTTCAACCACTCATATCAAACGTTTTCTCTAACCCCTTTGATGATTGTTAGCCACTTGAGCATCTCGTTTCCAAAAGAGACATTTTGTTGCTTCCAATCAAACCCATTAAAATAGAGTCATTAATGCTTATTTTCACTCCTATAATTTTTTCAGATTTTTATTTTATTTTTAATTTATTTATTTTACTATCTTTCTTACCTAACATTTTTAATTCCATATAGCATTTATTGTTATTAACTAAATTTATCAAAATTAAATATCTTGAATTAACAAAAAGTTTTTTCTCGAAAAATTTAATTTATACAAAATGCATTATGTTTTTGTTAATTTATAAATTAAAAATATAAATATATAATATATGCATTTCAACACTCACATTTTTTTATTTATTATTAAATTTAAATTGAAATCGCAAATCCATAAGCATAAACTTATGAATAACCGTAATAGTAATTTTTATTTCATATATTAGTTTTTTTTCCTTTTAAGATAACATTTGGATATCAAGATATTTGTTCCATCTGGATTCGAATGTATCAAAATTCAGGAGATCCGGTTTGTACTTGATTTCTTACTTTCTACTGATTCATTCATCCCCTAAAATGTATTAAAAAGAAAAAAAAAACGTTAAACCAAACTAAACCAAACCAAAACAAAATTGAGACACGAAAATCATTTTTCAGTGTACATTCTTCGGTTTAGTAAACCGGTTTACAGGATACAAACGTAATTAAACGTGCCAACACGAGTTTGCAAACAAATCCAATCAATTCGAAGCTATCTTCTTCTTCGCGTCGATCTCTGTATCGATTTCTTCTTCTTCTTCAGATCTCTCGCGACAATCTTTGAGATCTGAAAATAATCCTACGATCAGAAGAGAAAGATGTACGGATTCGAGGCGCTTACCTTCAACATCCATGGCGGATACTTGGAGGCGATCGTCAGAGGTCACCGTGCTGGTCTTCTCACCACCGCCGATTACAATAATTTATGTCAGTGTGAGAACCTAGACGACATCAAGATGCATCTCTCTGCCACCAAATACGGCTCTTATCTCCAAAACGGTGCGTCATGATGATCCCTGATTGTCTCTCACAATTTTGAATCAGTTGTTGTAATACGAATTTTGATGATTTTACTTTGAATTTTGCTTCATTGCGTTTGGGTTTCTGGGTTTTAGGCATTTGAAATTGATCTGCGATTTGTAGAAATTCTGATCTTATTAAGTGGATATGAAATCTGATGTTTAGACTATACATTGATTCCTTGAGTCTCTGTATCTGGATTTTTCTATAAAGACTACTGTTGTTGTGCTTGAAATCTTCACAATTGCTAGTTTTTTTTTTGTATCTAAATTGTTGTTTTCGAATGTAGAACCGTCACCTCTGCATACTACCACCATTGTGGAGAAGTGTACGCTCAAGCTTGTTGATGACTACAAGCATATGCTTTGCCAAGCTACTGAGCCAATGTCTACCTTTTTAGAGTACATCAGGTAATGTGAAATACTTATTTAGTTCTGCCAAAAGCCAAAATTGTTCTCATAGTGTAAGATTTGTTACTTTCCTCAAGTTTTAGCTTTAATTCCCGAGATCGCAGAGCAAGTATATGTTTCACTATGTTCAAGGGAAAGATTGTGATCATTCTGAAATGCTAGCTTAGATTGTTGTCTTGTTTTACCCCTGGATTTAGTTTAGTATATGATCTATCAAATTTAAGACGCTGGTGTTTGAGATATTGGGTTTTTATGCAGATATGGCCATATGATTGACAATGTCGTGCTCATTGTTACTGGAACACTGCACGAGAGAGATGTTCAAGAGTTGATCGAGAAATGTCACCCTTTAGGCATGTTTGACAGGTAGCCCGCATCGACCTTTTGCATCTTCTAAACATCATCTTCTTTTCTTACTTTTATGTTTGTCTCATGCTCTCTCTCATTTTTGCCAGTATTGCTACACTAGCAGTTGCGCAGAACATGCGTGAACTCTATAGGTTGGTGCTTGTGGACACTCCTCTGGCTCCATACTTTTCTGAATGCTTAACATCAGAGGTACAAAGTTCATTGATTTATAATTCTAGTTTTTAGTTTCTGTTATGAATGTAGTATCACATGCATATCCTATTATCTGTAGGATCTCGATGACATGAACATAGAGATTATGAGGAATACCCTCTACAAAGCATACCTTGAGGATTTTTACAAGTTCTGTCAGGTGCTAGTCCACTCCTAAATCCTTTTTTTTTCCCTTTAATTTCAGAATTTACTTATATACCTGCTAATCACTTCTTCTTTTTTTTTTTTTTTTTTGTGTGTATCTGAAATAGAAACTTGGTGGCGCAACAGCAGAGATTATGTCTGACCTTTTGGCCTTTGAAGCTGACAGAAGAGCAGTGAATATCACTATCAACAGGTAATTACTTACTGCTTCTTGCATGAAACCACAAGCTGATGCTACTATCGCACTGAAACTGGTTTTCTTTGCTATACAGCATTGGCACTGAGCTCACAAGAGAAGACAGGAAGAAACTGTACTCCAACTTTGGTCTCCTGTAAGACGCATTCTACAGTCTAATTATATATTCCATTCAATTGTTGCATAAAATTCTTAACTATGGTTTTGATTTTTGCTTCTGCAGATATCCATATGGCCACGAGGAGCTTGCTATCTGCGAGGATATAGATCAGGTAAATCCACAAGCTAATATATTATAATTACAGAATAGTTACGAATTTGACTCAATGTATCACATTATCTTTCACTGTTAGGTTCGTGGTGTAATGGAGAAATACCCTCCATATCAAGCTATATTCTCCAAGATGTCTTATGGAGAAAGCCAGATGCTGGACAAGGCATTTTATGAAGAAGAAGTCAGAAGGCTTTGCTTAGCCTTTGAGCAGCAGGTTTGTTTCCCTCTCCCCAAATGAAACCGCAAAAAACTTTTCAAATTCGATAAAATCCCAGCTTCATTGATAACCTTCATTTTTAGTTAGTTTCCATGTAAATTCCAAAACATCAGGTCTAATACATTAGAGACCGTAGAGTCCAATTTCATTATGCGATTATAGCTGTGTCTCAGTTCTTGTCTAATGGATGTTTAAACCTGAGATTTGCAGTTCCATTACGCCGTATTCTTTGCGTATATGAGGTTGAGAGAGCAGGAGATCAGGAACCTGATGTGGATATCCGAGTGTGTTGCTCAGAACCAGAAGTCCAGAATCCACGACAGTGTCGTCTACATGTTCTGAGTGTGGTAAGAAGTCAAAAAACACATAAACAAATGTGAAATCTGTCTGAAAAATTGGAGAATAAGAAAAACCATATGGTCGTTGGGTTTCTTCATCGCTCCTCATGTACAATCATTGGTTTTAGATTCCCTGTTTCTGTCGCTCTGCGTTTACCAGAGTGCGTGTATTGAGTAATTCCCCAATAAGAATCTCTCCTATTTGTTTGTTTGTTGTTGGCCATATTCTTGATTGATACTCTTTAGTATGCCAATACACTCTTGTAATATCAAATTATTTATGATGCATACAAATTACTTTCGCGGCCACAACATATTCTTTCGCGAGTTAGAGAAAGGTCTACCTAAACTATTAGAATCATAAATTAGAGAAAGGTCTCTATTTCCTTGAAAATGAACATAAACTTGAGAGGAAACTAGCAAAGTTTTGAGAAGAGTTGGATGTCCAAAAGCTAAGATTACTAATGATCTCCCAAAGAGAAATTCTGAAGGCAATTGAGGTTCGTTGTGAAAAAGTTGAATAAAAAGGTTGATTTTGCTGCTCTCGAATAGAGGAGAAGAAGACATCTCTTATTTTTTCTGGTAGGGTTTATCGATGACAACTCTTATTTTATTTTATTTTATTTTGAGGAATATTCCCAATTCCCAATTACTAGAATTCATAAAAACCATTGATAGATAATCTACATTCCATAGTAATCTTTGAAAATTTTAAATTCTCTCAACTTTTAAAATCATCAAACTCTACACAATTCAACTTACCAATAACTCGGGTTACAATTAAGTTCGTGGTTGCATATCAAGTGACGTGGTATCGGAACATGGTTTATTTATGCTCATGGGGAAATCATATCTTTATCGTTTTATCGAGTAAATGTGTCACAAAAGCTGTTAGGAAACTAGTATATGATCATTTGCAAAATATTAAGTACTTGGGAAATTAAGACTTACCATTTTTCTTTGATTCAGATGCCGAGACGATGGCGTGGTCGTGTGTTGATGGGTTAGCGGATTTTGAGCCGTCATCGGGACGTTACAGGTTTCAACGATCAGGTAGTGCCAAGCGATCTAGTTGTTTCGCCAGTAGTGACGACGATTAGCTGGAAAGTTTTGGTTCAATTAGCATAATATTGAATTTTCGACAAGATATTTCTATGTAGCTAAGCCATCTTTTTGTGGAGATGCTGCATCAAGCCATTAACAGTTCGGAACATATTGTGTTCACGGTTTTGGTAATATGATAATTAATATACTTCCAACATAATTTCACTTTTGAGTTTTGTCTAGATTATAAAATAAAAAACTAAAAAGTTGAATATTCTGAAATTCCTAATATTACTGGTGTTTTAGCTTTGATACAAACTCAAAAATCTTTAATTTAAGAACAAGATCAAATGAAACTATGAAATTATATGACAAAACTAGTGTGGGTCAGGAAGTGTGACAAGAGTGCAGCCAGGTGGACAAGGAAAAGAGCCGAGTCTTTGTGGAAGCACGAACTGATGAAACATATGAGATTGATAGTCTCCGAATTCCCTGTGTCTTTGCTTCCAACCTTTGTGGATTTGGAACTTTTTTGTGCCAAGGTTACCTGAAACAAGATAGGCATGTTTCCGGGAATATCTAGTTTTGCGGGTGACCAGGTAAACAATCTCTTTATCAAAAGGATGCATTGCGACTGGAACAGTTGCGAGGCCGAGATCAATACCAGGCATGAGGTTCCACAACAATTCCCAAGATTCTTTAGAAGAGTCACTCATATAGTTCTTGAGCCTCCAAATCTTGAGTTGCTGGTTTGGTCTTCCAGTATCAATGTTCATATACATGAGCGAGCCACATGAGATAGTGAGAGTCTCTTCATCAGCTTTCACTGGGGTCTTAGCCGAGCCCTGAGGTAAATCGATGATACGACAAAATTCGGTAGGAGCATAGAAATCATAAGCAAAGATGACTTGAGTTGCACGGCATAGCCAATGAAGATAACCATTAAAACTAATGGGATTTGATGGGAGGCGCTTTTCGATGGAACGCTCAGTAGAGACGTAGTGGTAAGTCCAATAGCCCGAATCGGACGAATAGATCTGAAAGAAAAGGCTACACCATTCGCTACAAATCCCTGAGAGTCCATACCGAACTACCTTATAACCCAAGAGATCACCGTTGTTCATATCTGTTACAAGGCCTGCGCCTAGGAAACCGTCGACAGATGAACAAGAAGGAGGTTGAGGGATTTTTATCCATTGTCGCAACACGGGATTAGCAACACAGAACATATTAGGTCCAGAATTGGTCGAAACACCTAGCAAAATCAATCCATCCGTGAGGGACAAGGCACCCATTCGTTTGTTATTGTTAGCTGCTTTCACCTCGTGAAGAAAACGTGAGACGCAAGAACCTAGTGACTGCTTTAAACCCCATTTCTCGTAGAAGAATTCCAAAGGAGTATTAGAATATTGGTCTCTGTACAAGATTGACCACGGAGAGGACAAGTTCCTGTGATTTATGGTTCGGTAGAGATCACGGAAATAGGAAGACTCCAAGAGCGATTTCCATTCTCTGCACACAGATCTCAGTTTCGCGATGTCTCTGATCCTTAGTCTTTCAAAAACATCACCGTCACCGGCTCTGGAAGATACATAGTGCTGATTTTGCTGCTCTCGAACTCGAATAGAGGATAAAACTAAAAGTGTGTCGCTATTTATTCTGCTAGGGTTTGTCAATGACAACTCTTCTTTTTAAAAGGCTATTGAATTGTGCCTTAATGAAAATTAATTATATTTTTTTTTTTGGAGTAACTTTCCTTTATTTACTAGTTAATATTTATTTTTGTTGCATTCTCTAATTTAGTGTTTTGCCGTGTTTGGTAAATAATAAAAGGGCAATTCACATTTTTTTAGTCAAAACTGATTCATAAGAAAATAAAAAAATCTTTAAATATAATTTGGTATATAATTTTGTACATATGCATGCACTTCACATTTTCACAAACATTATCATCCAAAACGATTTGGTAAATACTTCAATCTCTAATTTCTATTTGTTAGGTTATATCATAATGGTTTAGGAGATTTGGTAAATAGTAAAGAAGTTCTAGATAAACCTCCAAAACC
Organism: Arabidopsis arenosa; assembly: GCA_905216605.1. NCBI lineage: Eukaryota > Viridiplantae > Streptophyta > Magnoliopsida > Brassicales > Brassicaceae > Arabidopsis > Arabidopsis arenosa. The sequence continues at coordinate 3,391,278 of LR999455.1, read as the reverse complement.
AAACACTAACAGGATTTATAATTATCCTAACATTAACATAAATCGAAAAGAAAAATAAAACAAAACCGATAACACCAAAACGAATACGTGAAGTCTAAAAAATTGTATTCGATAAAACCCTAAAACATGCGCTGTATCATTTGTTGAGATATTCATATATCTTTTGGGATTATGTGTTAATATTTCCCTATAAAAGAAAAAATTGTCGAAGTTAAAGAGATATATTTGTCATCATCGACAAGCCCTATCAGAGAGAAACACACCATATTCTTCTTCTCCGAAGAGCAGCAAAATCAGCATTATGGATCTTCCAGAGTCGGTGACAGCGTTGATACTGGCGAGATTACCGATTATAGGACCTTGCGAGACTGAAACTAGTGTCTAGAGAATGGAAATTTCTCTTGGAGTCTTCCTATTTCCGTGATCTCTACGAAACCATAAACCAAAGGAAACTGTCCTCTTCGTGGTCGATCCTGTACAACGACCAATCTTCGAATATTGCTTTGGAATTCTTCTGCGAGAGATGGGGTCTTACGAAGTCACTAGGTTCTTGCGTCACACGTTTTCTAGACGAGATGAAAGCAGCTAACAATAACAGACGAGTGCGTATCTTGGCTATCACGGAAGGGTTGATTTTGACCAAATTCAGACCTGGGACGTTCTGTGTTGCTGATCCTGTGTTGAGAGAATGGATCAAAATCCCTAGTCCTCCTCCTTATTCTTCTCAGGATGATTTACAAGGCGCAGCAATTGTAACACACATGAACAACGGTGATCTCTTAGGTTTCAAGGTGGTTCGGTATGGAGTCTCTATCTTAGGGATAGGAATGAAAAGGGATAGGCTTTGCTTTCAGATATATTCGTCTGATTCAGGCAAATGGACTTACCACTATGTCTCTACCCAACGTCCCATCTCCAAGCTCCTCCCATCCAATCCCCTTAATTTGAATGGTTATCTTCATTGGCTATGCCGTGCAAATCAAGTAATCTTTGCTCATGATTTCTATGCTCCTACCGAGCTTTGTCGTGTCATCGATTTACCTCAGCGCTCTGCTAAGGGCTATTTTAAGCAACCAGGACAAGGAGACGAAGCCACTCTCACTATCTCATGTGGGTCACTCATGTATATGAACACTGATACCGGAAGACCAAACCAGCAACTCAAAATTTGGAGGCTCAAGAACTATACCAGTGGCTCTTCCAAGGAATCTTGGGAATTTTTGTGGAACCTTAGGCCTTGCCTTGATCTATGCGCCGGATGTGTTCCAGTGGCAATGCATCCGTTCGATAAAGAGGTCGTTTATCTCGTCACCCGACAAACTAATTTCTTGCAAACACATGCCCATCTTGTTATAGGTAATCTCCGCACAAAAAAGTTCCAACTCCACAAAGACTGGAAGCAAAAACCCATTGAATTCGGAGACTATGAACCTCGTCTCTTTCATCAGTTCTTGCTTCCACAACGACTTGGCTCCATTCCTTGTCCACCTGGCTGCACTCTTTTTACACTTACCGACCAACACTAGTTACTGTCTACTTTTCATTATCGCATTTATTATTTTCAAAACTCTTCATATAGTTTCGATTTCTTTCTTATACTAAGAATTTATACAAACTTTTGTTTATCTAGTTCCTTTTAAAAAAATCATTTTTAAGATAGATCCTTGCTATGGAACTAGCTACAATATGATCGAGAACCATCAAATCGTAACAGCGCTAAACCTATCAGGATGCTTCGCCTGTGTAGACCAGAAAACGTGAGCTTTTTTTTTTCTTCCAAAATCGGTGTATAGATTGAAGTAGTAGCACCTGTGAAAACTCAAGCCTTTTGCACGTAGCTAAAATCTTAGATTATAATATAATCTTTACACAGAATTTCCTTGAAACAATCATTGAAATCTATCAAACTGTCCTTGAAAGGATAATACTTGTAAATAAAGCTCAAGAATGCTACAGATGGTGCTATAAAACATTTGATTGGAACATATAGCAATAACTTCATAATTTAAAAGCTTTTTATTACTTTTACTGAGAGATAAACCAAGTTAAAAAGAGGGTTTCCTTCTCTGAAAGTTTCAACTTTTCTTATTGGAATGGAGCTGGAATGCCTTGGTTTTTGTTGACAATAGTCATTGCAAGATACCTCGTCCCCATTCCAATCGGTGTTTGTTCATGAGGTCCTTCCCAGAAAGGTGCTTCACCATCGCCAACAAGCTGCCAGTATCCTGCCCTTAAGGACTCAGCTTGCTCATCGTTACAGTTCTGTAGCAACGCATCAACTCTGAAGTTTATTCCAAGCGAACCCAAGAACTGAGACTGAGTCATAGGTCCATGGACTGAGACATTTTCTGTAGAACACACACATTTGCTTTTGGTCAAGCAAGTAAGCTAACTCTACATCACATTGACTAGCAGCCAGAATATGAACAAACCTGAAGCTTCCTCAGCGGAGTGTTTTATTGAAGGAAAATCGACATAAGCACTTAGATCTGCAGACCCGGGATCATCTAGTATGTTGACAAACTTGTGTTTTCTAATAGCCTGAAGACATTTTGCCATAACAGACTCAGCAAATGATTGTTACATTAAACATGATCAGAACATTTTGAGGCCACAAACCTGAAGACTGTCTGAAATGATTGCATTCATCCCGTAATCGATTATAAGTGCTCCACCTCCATCAGAACCTATTCTCTTGGCCATTTCTTGGGTCAAATCCATTGATTTTGGGCTGATCTCGACATGTTCAAGTTTCTCCCTTTCCTCAGGTGTAGCCCATGTGCAACGTTTCATGAGATACAAGGCTGCAGGTGTAGGCTGTGGGGATAGAACAAAGCGGAACCTAAACCAACAACACAACAAATATTCATGATTTTGCAAATCCACGAATGATATATCCTTTTTCTTTGAATTCCCTAATACTTACTGTGAATCTTCTCCTACATCAACCATTTTCTCACACCAACCACGGGAAGATTTCTGCAGAGATTGGGTCTATATAAGATACGCATACTAAACTAAAAGGAGAAGACTACATTGCAAGTTGGTTTCTAAATATAAAGATGAATCATGACCTCCTGACTAACCTGAAACTGATGAACTGGAAGAGCATCATAAAACTCATGTGCAATGATTATTGTTGGTACTGCCATAGAAGCAAAAGAGACACCATGAGATCATTGTCTTGAATTCTTAAGACATGTATTGTACTTTGACTTTGTGTATATTAAAGACCACAACCTCATTGATCATCACAATTAGTAAGTCTTAAATTCCAAGGAAATGTAACAAAAGATACATACCTCCTGATGGTACCTCTTCAAGAGTAGCATGCCAGTGCACAGGTGTCCCAGCTAGTGAACTTATAGCTTTCTTCTCCAAACTACTCTCATCTGTACATTTCAGATTCTGGTGCTGAAGCTTCTGCAATGCAGGACTACATTCCACCAAATGTATATGCAACGATTCCGTAAAATTCTTAAACTTTGATGTACCCTAAAAGTCAAATATTTTCAGTAGTCAACAACGAGATAATCTAGAAATCTCAAGAATACAACACAAGAACAAAAATACATACACGAAGAAGATCAGCCATAAGCGTTCCACGACCTGGACCTAGCTCAACAAGATTAACCCTCTCTGGCCTTCCCATTTGCTCCCAAAGACACACAGTCCAAACACCAATCATCTAACATCACAACACCAATCTCAAGCTCATATCCTTAACTCTAAAAACAAAAAATGCTAAAACGATTACCTCGCCGAACATTTGGCTAACTTCTGGAGAAGTAATGAAATCACCTTGAGCTCCAAAAACATCACGATTCATATAGAATCCTGCTTTAGGATTAGTCAAAACCTCCTCCATATACTCAGCTACTGAGATTGGACCATCTCGAAACTACGATACATAAAACCACTTCAGATTCTTTGAATTTTCACTACTATGAATGAAAAATCGAAGTTACCTTGATAATATTCTTGAGATGCTTAACGAGCTCAGTCTCAGGTGTGGATTCATGAGAGTGCTCTAAAATTTCCAACAATCAGATACCAAATCTGTCAAATTCAATCGAAAACATAGAGTGTGAGAGTGAGATACGTACCGGGAGGAGTATAAAGAGAAGAACGATCGACAGAGATTGTTGTTCCGGGATGTTCGACGGTGGTACTCTCTGAGGACGGTGGCTCCGGTGAAGAGGATAATGAGGAAAACGGTGAGAGAGAGGATTTGGAGAAGAGAGGAGGAATACCGGAAGAGAGAAGACGGCGAGAAGATGGCTGCGTTAGTAGTTTTCTCAGCATCTTCGCGATTTCGAAATCTGCAGATTCCGACGAGAGAGAGAAGTCGGAACTTGGGAGGGTTAAGAAGAGAAATGATTTTTGTTTATGTAAATTTAAAATATGGTTAGGTCAATAGATGGGGATGTAGCTCAGATGGTAGAGCGCTCGCTTAGCATGCGAGAGGTACGGGGATCGATACCCCGCATCTCCACTGTCTTTTTAAACCTTTATTTTTAACTATTTTGAGAAAGACACCTCGAACTTTTATTAACTTTAGAAAAGACCCCAAACTTTTTTGTATACACAAATTGGTCCAATATCCAGAACCAACTGTAGCATCATTTTAAAATTATAAAAAAATAATTAAATAACTTGATTAATGAAACCAAACAATTTAAATGGTGCTAGTAGCCCACGGCGGGGCGGGCTTGGACATCATTAATCATGTCCATAAAATAGCGGACAAGCCCAGGCGGATTGCGGATTTTTGCGGGTTATGTCCGCGGATTTGCGGGTCGGTCCGCGGACTATAAATATTTAATAAAATAAATAATTAATAGAAATAAATAAATACTTTTACATAATTCTGAATATATATATGTGAAATATATGAATATACCTTTATTTTTAACTATTTTGAGAAAGACACCTCGAACTTTTATTTACTTTAGAAAAGACCCCAAACTTTTTTGTATACACAAATTGGTCCAATATCCAGAACCAACTGTAGCATCATTTTAAAATTATAAAAAAAATAATTAAATAACTTGATTAATGAAACCAAACCATTTAAATGGTGTTAGTAGCCCACGGCGGGGCGGGCTTGGACATCATTTTTCATGTCCATAAAATAGCGGACCACGCGGACAAGCCCAGGCGGATTGCGGATTTTTGCGGGTTTTGTCCGCGGATTTGCGGGTCGGCCCGCGGACTACAAATATTTAATAAAAATAAATAAATACTTTTACATAATTCTGAATATATATATGTGAAATATATGAATATATAACGAAATTTAATGTATCAAATTATAAGATTTACAAAAATATTAATACTAAAAGTTTTTTTTAATTGAAAACTTATTAGTTTCAAATTATAAAAATTAATTTTATTTTTTTAATTATTTTAAAAATATTAAAACTAAGCCTGCGGGCCACTAGCGGGGCGGGCCTGGACATATCATTTTAGTCCGCAGGCCGGCCCTTCTGACACCTCTAGGTGCTACATTTGCTTTAGTTTATTAAAGATTGTATAATTTTAGTGGATGTAGCTAAAAGGTAAAAATATATGAAATGTTTCTACTTTGTATCCATTAAAGGATTTTATCCACCTTCGATTTTTATTTACAATGGTCGTTATAGTTTAACCAAGTTAAAGATGAAAATCAATGCATATCAGAACATATATTACAGGGTTTACATAAGTTTTTTTACAGACAACAGGTTTATATCATTTATAGAAACTTTACACTCTCAAACTTTACATTTTCTACACATTAAAATCATAGATCAAAATCTTTAGACCTTTGAGGACCAAAGATATTTTTCGAGTTTCATCAACTCAAAGAACACAAACCAGGATCCGAAACATTCCAAACTTGCCAAGCTTCAGTTTCCCACAGACCATCTCTTTGATCTGGGTAAAAGGCTGTAACTTGCTCTTGAATCGGAAAGAATCGATGAAACAGGAAGTTGAATATCCAGCCGCAATCAGCAAAACCTCGGTCAGACTTGAAGAACTAATTAATATCTATTTGAGTCATGGCTCTTTTCCTTTAGGCTTTGGTGATTGACGGGCATAACGATAAGGGGATGCTTGAGGCAGGTTTAAGCTAGACAAACTCCTCATTGGCGGTCCATTTCTCGATACAAACCCTCCTCCTTGTGTTCTGACTCCGTTCTTAGCAACAGGCTGCATTGTTTGGAAAGAAGAAGAAGAGCTCGCAAAGTCTTTAAGATTTGGTAACGGCTTTAAGGCTTCCACAACTTCACTCATCTTCGGTCTAGCTTTAGAGTCTCGGTTAAGGCATTGCGCCGCTACTTGTGTGGCTTTCTGAGCACCCTTGATCGAGTAGTGACCCTCTAACCGAGGATCTAATAACCGGCACAACCTTTTCTTGTCTAAGAGATGAGGTCTCACCCATTCAACCAAGTTTTGTTCCCCATTCGGCCGACTTTTATCCACAGATCTTCGTCCAGTTAATATTTCAAGTAATACTACTCCAAAGCTGTATACATCGCTTTTCGTTGTAAGATGTCCTGATGTTCATATTGAAACTTGTAAGTTCAAAAGCTCAAATGATAATACGATAGCCAAAAAACAAAGCCAGGATAGCTGACTTACCAGTCATTACATATTCGGGGGCAGCATAACCATAAGTTCCCATGACTCGGGTTGATACGTGGGATTTTTTCTCGTCTGGAGCATCCTTCGCAAGCCCAAAATCAGAGAGCTTGGAATTATATTCCTGAAAAAAGAAGATTTTTCTAAATTATATAAACATAGAGAGAAAAGGAAGACTCTGAGGCTTTTATTGGGTTAAGTGGCTTTCAGACATACCGCATCCAGTAATATATTAGATGTTTTGAAATCTCGATATATGACTGGCTTCTCAGCTTCTTCGTGAAGAAAGGCGAGACCTTTAGCTGCACCAAGTGCAATTTTCATTCTGACAGACCAAGGGAGAGGTAAGGTCCCTGAACCAAAATGAAAAAGAAAAACATGGTAATTAGACGAGAATCCTCAAAGCCCTCAGAAAGAAAAAGATGTGGAGAGGTTTGTGATAGACATACTTCTGAAAAGATGGTTCTCCAAACTTCCTCGTGGCATAAACTCGTAAACAAGCAGCCTTTGGTCTTCTTCCATGCAATAGCCCACCAATTTAACAAGACTTGGGTGAACAAGGTTTCCAAGAAAGTTAATCTCAGCCTGTACATAAATACCAACTTCATCAACATTGTCCAAAGAAACAGAAACACAGACCATAACCACTAACAAGGGTAAAGAAATTGGTCATTACCAGCCACTCCTTGTGACCTTGAAGGCCATCTGGGTTCAGTGTTTTGACAGCTACAGTTAGACCAGTACCAGGCTTGACAGGTGCAGTTCCATTCTCCTCTATCCATCCTTTAAAAACACATCCAAACCCACCCTCACCGAGAAGAGACTCTGGTCTGAAATTCCTAGTGGCTAACTTAAGGTCGTTAAACATGAAAATCCGTAGCTTAGAAGAATACTTCAATTCCCCGCTCATTAAAGGTGTTGAGGAACCACTCTCCGTACAGCCAGTGTCTTTAGTCGGAGCTGGCTGACCTTCAACCTTCTCATTAACTTTCTTAGGTTCTGCTGAAAAATATATATAACAAATGAAAGTGAGCACTAAAGAATTGAAGTATGGACGAAACCAAGTCACACATTCAAACAGATAGACAGAAAGACATGGCGGATTGTCGAATACTACACTCTGAAAATAAAGGCTTGTTACAGAATCCTACCATAAAATCTCTCTGCCTTTTTATTTCAGCAAAAGTAAAGCAATTGCTCTAGCAATGTCTCAAAGGAAGAATAACAAGAAAAGCAATATATGCTCAAATGTCTCAAAGCAATATCTGGTGAAAGGTCACAAAGGCTCTATCTTGAAATTGATTATAATTTACAAACTTCTACCATATAATTTCAATCCTATAAATGATGAGCTTCCAATTAAAGAGATAACTAAAGTTGTCTTTCAAGCTCAAGTGTTAGCACAAGATAAAAATAAAAAGCACAACCACAATCTGAAAGCAACAACAATCTGAAAGCAACCACATACAAACTTTAACTTTAAAATCTGTATAGAAGGAAGAAAGAGATTATACCAATAACTGTAGTAGCATTCATGGAACTATCAACTTTTGATCTAGAAGAGATACAACTAAAGATAAACTTGAATCTAAACCAAAACCCACTTTCACTCTCATCTCCATCTTTTTTAACATTCTTCTTTTTACTCAACATCTTCCCTTTTTCACCTTTCTCAACACCTAATTTCTCCACCACCTTAAAAGATTCTAACTTTGTACCCATCATCTAACCATAAACCCTAATTTCAAAACAAATCACAAACACAATGGATTCAAAACAAAAACAAAAGTCAAGGGAAATAGATCACTCTCTTTGATCACATATTTATGAAAAAAAAACAAAACTTTGATCAAACCCAGAAATTGAAATCAATGATCAAAGAAACCCAATTCTCTCTTAATATAAAGTTTGATCCTTTTTGCCTCAAAATCAAACATAAACAAAAGATCCAAAGAAAACGATATAAACCCAGTTCAGTAGAAGTGAATTTGAGCTCCTTAATTGGGGACAAAGAAGAGAGATAAGTGAAGGAAGAACAAAAGAAAACAAATTGGAGAAAGTTTTAGTCAAAAGGGAGATTTTTTGCGTGCGTGAGAGCTAGAGAGCTACGAAAGGGCATCTTCAGAGAGAGAGAGTGAAAGTGGTCAGCAACGGGCAGATTGGGCAGGTTTTGTAAGACAGATAAGTAAATTGGTCAGCTTGGGCAGGCAAATAAAGTACGCCTACAAAAATAATTTTATTGTATTTTTATGAAACTTATAATCTTGTATAATGTTTACACTAATCTTTGGTTAAATTTTTTAGAAATACGCGTACAAGAATAGAAATTTTATTATGATGATTGATTTGGTCAATTCTTTAGCCAATTATATAAAGTTGTTTAATATTTATGAAAAAATATATATATATATATATTTATATTGTAAGAATTTTTTTTAACCATATGTTTCAAATTATTATTATTAATTAGCTGGTTAAGAAAATATATTAATTTAACTAACAAAAAATATTATTATTTTCCAATTAATACATAAATATGATTACACATTTGATAAAAAAAAAAGTATTTTGAATTTCTTACAATTCGAAAAAAATTGATATAATAATTTAATATATATCTCGTTTCTGGTCTAAAAGAGATTATTCTAATACATACATTTAATATAACAACAAGAATATACAAGTTGGTAATGTCATTTTTACAATTGACATGTTTAAAATTTTGATTGTAACGTAATCTAAGAAAATTTTGATGACAAATTTTGATGTTCACTGTCACGCCAAAATATTCTTTAGATCGTAGAAATGTTAAGATATCATAGTATAATCAAAGCATGAGTATGTTGATAACTTTATTTACTAGTTTTCCAGATTCTAAAATAGTATTAATCAGTTCATATTTAGTCCCATAATTATATGTATAAAAAATGTAATAATTGAGGTTAAAATAAAGAAGACGAAAGGGTAGACTTTTTGGGATATAGTTATGCTAATGTTACATCTAGAAGAATATAAGCTTTTTGTGACATTCTCATGAGATGATGACACGTGGAAACATTTAGGTGTTTTAGATAATGATAAACAGTAGGCAACTAAAATAACTTGTTGGAATTACAGGTGGTTGTGTTCTTGACTCTTGACTCAGACCAATGAATCTAATCCTCTCTTTTGTTTTTAATCTAATATTAAGAAAAATTAGAACAAAAAAAAAAACAAAGTGAAAAGATTTTTAGAGTGAACGTAGAGTCACCGGTGGACGGCGGAGAGAAGTCGGAGATATGCGGCGATCGTACAAGGACCGATGGTTACATTTATAAGGTATTTTGTTTATGGTTTTAATTTTTAAATATAAGACAAATCTAACTAAACATCTTGAATATGTGTTGTTGAATAACGATAATATGAATATTTCTAGTGGGAGTGGAAACTTACCAACTAAAAGACCATCTCTTACACTAAATAAGATGTTAGGACAGTTATTAATTTTCTTTTTTTGTAACAAATATATATTTTCTTATTTATTTTTATTTGATAAAAATATACATTTTATTTTTACAAAAATATTATTGATTAATCGAAAATGTAAACTAACTAATAAAGTATAACAAATTAGAGCACATCATTTTTATTTCAAGTTTTACGAACAAGAAAATAAGTATTTTTTTGTTAGAGAAAGAAAATAAGTTTTAACATTAGTGTTCCTACTCATATAAACAGTTCAAATTCGAAAATTGTTCCTTTAAAAGTATGAGCTCAAATAACTCCGTCGCGATAAGTTGGCCAACCTTCCGGCGAAGAGACCATTTTGACAAGCACAGTTGGATTGGTAAAGAAGAGGAACTGAGGAAGCAATAGTGGTTAATCCTATACTAATATTTGGGAAGTACATCCTAAGGATCATAACTTAAATTTTGTAAGAAATTACAATATATGCCATTATATAATTCTAATCATAAAATTTATTCCATGTCACTAATATATATTAACGGGTCAACAGGTTTAAAGATATTAAAAGATTTTGTTTATATAATACATAATTAATATAATTCGAGAATATTATATACCAATCAATATTCGAGATTATATAATACATAAAAATGTTATATAATACATAAAAGATTTTGTTTATATAATATATAAAAATGTTATATACTAATATACTAATATATTATTCGAAAATGTTATTGAAAATTAAAAATGTTATTCAATTTGTTATATAGTAATCCATTATTCGAACATCTTATAAAAAATGTCATTGAAAATGTTAATGAAAATGATATATCATTGAAAACATTTTATATCAATCCAATTTATAAAAAATAAAAAATGCTATTTTGAATTATAATACTCATATAGTTCGAAAATGTTATATAAATTGAAAATGTTATATAATTCTTCATTTTTTAAAAATGTTACTAAAAATTGAAAATGTGTCTACGTACTTATAACTAAACAAAATTTATTTTCAACTACAATTCGTAATCTTTGACAATATTTTCAGTTTCCTAAACATCTGTTATCATCTTTGACAATATTTTCAGTTTCCTAAACATCTGTTATCATCAATTTCATTGTTTTTGATTAAGCTAAACAATACAATATTTTCAGTTTCCTAAATCTTTGTTTCTGACTTCAGTTGATTATATTGTTTAGGTAGTATATTCATTTTTTAATTACGCGGGTCATTGGGTCATCAGACGGGTTTAATTATACTATCTAAACAATATAATCACATAATTTTGTAATTAATTAATTAGGGAGATTTCGTAAATAATAAAATCAATTCAAACTAATAAGGCAAATCCTATACTATTATTTGGGAAGTACATCCTATAAGTCGTAACGTTAATTTTGTAAGAAATTATAATATATGCCATTAGATATCTCTAATCATAATCATTTTAATTCCATGTCACTAACATTAACAAATTAATTAAAAAACGGGTCAAATAACGAAAAACGGGTTTAAAGATCTTAAAGATATTAGGTTGTTATATTTTGTTTAGATATAAATTCGTATTCAAGCAATTCGTAATCTTTGAGAATATATTCAGTTTTCCTAAAATCTTTGAGAATATATTCAGTTTCCTTAAAACCCTTTATAAAAAAAATAAGTTATAATAGTTGTTATATTCTAGATCGTTTTTTGTTTAGTTTTACGTTTTTTTGTTTAGTTTAATCACGCATCAATATAATCAGCTATTCAGTTTCCTTAAAATCTTTTCTAAAGATTGTCAAATCTCTCTGTTATATAATTTTGATCCTATATTCCAAATAATCTAGAATATACCTTTCTAAAATATTATCTAACTATTTTATGTTAATTAATATATTTCTTAATCTCCTAATTATCACAAACAATCTACAACTATAAATATCCATTTAGGCTTGACGTACCTTTCTCACAGAAATCATCTCAGCACCATTCTCATATCCTACAATTAAAAATACAGCAGAAATGGCTATGGTTAGTCCATACACTCCTATTAACAATTTGAAGCATGTCAAGACTTTTTGCTGTATTCAAGTTAGTATATTTCATTCGTGGATTCATTTTACAAAAGGTTCTGGCATATCTTTGGAAATGATTTTGAAAGATGAGCCTGTAAGTACCATTGAAATTTTATACAATTCTCTTTGTAATATATGTGCCGTAAGTTTTAAGTCATCTTATTTTAATTACAGGGTAACAAAATTCAAGCAGACATCAAATAGGAACAGATCAGCAAATTCCAAAGGTATGTTAAACCGTTTTTTTTTTTCCTTTTTTTTAAACCATGAAACTAAGCCCCACAAACCCAATATAATCCATTAGAAAACTTAGACCCAATACAACTGTTTTTTTGTTTGTTCACAATCACACAATAAAATTATCAATTCCTAATTGAACGAAAGAAATTATTAATCTCATATAAAAAAATACAAATCTAATGCTGCTAAATATATTAAATTCTAAAATACAATATTCTCTCCTTCTTTAGTCAAATAAAATATATAACATTATATCCAAATAGTAATAAATATAAAATATTATGATATATTCCCTTTTATATTATACTATTATACTAAATTATTCTTAATTTCTTCGAACAAAATATACAATTTAATTCATAAAAAATATTAATCCCGTGCTGTATAGCACGGGTCATGATCTAGTTGATTTATAAATGGTATGTGTTTAACAGAGTTTATAGTTTTTACTAGGTTGCGTAAAGGAAATATATATCGTTATGTAATTATCAAAACAATGAAGGGTTTTTAAGAACATAAAAAGAAAAAGAAAAACAAAAGTGGAGATGCGGGGTATCGATCCCCGTACCTCTCGCATGCTAAGCGAGCGCTCAACCATCTGAGCTACATCCCCATTTATTATTGACGCTCCATTGTAAATATTTATATTATTCACCTAAACATGTCAACAATATTGCATAAAAGATCCTTGAGATTGAAGCTCAATTGTAAACTCCAAAAAAGTGCATACTAAAATTGATTCAAGGTATCCTCGAAAAAAGAGGTAAGGTTTTGTATAGTTTCTCCAATAAGAAGAAAGGTCTCTCTCTATAACTCTAATGCGGGAAACAAAAATAAGTTCATTTGTGGTTTGGTCTAAACAGAGACTGTTAATATTTGCTAATCGCTCTGGTAAAGCATGAATCCTAATACAATCGAGAGTAAAAGCACGAAAACCCCGACCAAAATCGGGACATTAGATGTAGTACTTGCGTTACTCGGTCTCTTGTTTTCGTCTTCACCCCTTGTTCTTTCCACATTCCCTCCTAGGTAAAAGCTGGAAGCAGAAGTCGCAGGAGATATCACGTCCCACATTGATTCTGCGATCAATAAAGATGTTTCGGTTTCCACTTCTGATATCTTTGATGCGTCGATAGAAGAATGTTCCATGGACATTAACTCAGTACACCGTTCTTTTACCACCTTTTCAGAAAACAAAATGAGTATTAATATTTGGAAGAAGAGTTCACAAAGCGTAATGAATTTGAGACATTGCAGGTTGCTTATATACCTCGAGTGATTCGAATGGCTGTAGATAATCGCAGATGTACATACCCGCCAGCCACGGAACAAGAACTCTCCTGGGAAGACGGAGATGACATGCTTTTCTGTTTACAAACATTGAGACGTTAAGTTATTTCGAGTTTTATCAGTAAACATTAAGGATAACCAGACATTCAAAAACCGTTATGTTTAGCAACTGACTCACTTAGATGAATTGAGGATGAGTTTGGAAATGGGAATTTTCGACATCTCATCTGCATCATCATTGTCACCAACATCAGTTGGATTGAGATCCTGCTCGGACTCATCACAGATAATGTCCAGTCTACTTTGCAGACTCCTAAAAATGTCAGCCTGAAAAGAAATATACCACCATCAACAAAAAAATTTAATTCAATAAGTCCAATAGAACTGGCACGAACTCATATTTAAGTAAATAAGAACATAAGAAACAGAGATGATACATTGTTGCAGTACCTTAATATCAGCAATAGCTTGTGAAACTGGTTCTTTCACGTTCAAATAGGCGTAAGAGAATACAGAACCACTGAAGAGTAGAATTCCAGTAACATTCTTTGCAGTTGATGCTGCTCAACATTACACCGTAATATTAGATACAATCATCCGAAGACATGTCCAATAGCAAACCAAATCAGTGTGGCTAAATTAGAGTGAGAAAAACATACCCTCAGCCCGACTATCTTTCATGAATGGAAATAACAATTCGATTTCATGTTCGCCATCCGTGGTACAAGGCTCGTCGTTATGCACCTTTAGTCCAACAAAAGTTAAGAAGAAGTTACAAACAAGAGCCGGTTATGTCCAGCCAATATATCATCCCTTATGCAGTCACCATAATTTTAGCAACACAGCAATGCCTACAAAGAAACTATATTCAAATAGACTATAGCAATGTTTGATGTATGACAGACAGACGCCATTCACAAGGATAACTTAACTGCATGATCGTTTCGATTAAATCACTTGAAACCTCAAGATTTGCATGCTCCAAAACGATTCAAGAATTCAACATCCAGTAATATTTAACAATTAACACAGAAACATATTAAAAAGCAGAGGGATTACTGTCTCCTCACCAAGTCTCCATCAATCATTGCATTTGCACTATTCAGCTCTTTTGCATGAACTGCAAGTTCTTTACGGAGGGTATCCGTAAATGTTTGTGCACTTGACCCACCCTCACCGTAAATTGGTAATCTATGTGTGTAAAAGTGAAGAAAAAAATTAAAACAATGAGGTCAGGAAAAAATACAGAAAAAAAAGAAGAAGAAGAGTTCCGGTATTTATATATGTATATTCATAGATACTGCAATTCAGAAGACTCATATGAACGTGCCTGAATGCTGATTAAATAAACTTTTTTTTTTCTTGTGTACTAATTCCTAAACATGAATATAGGTTAAGGTTGAATCTAAATCTAAAATCTAAATCAAAATGCAATGACATACCTGAAATTAAAGCTGTAGCTGCACCTAAACCTCTGTAGAGAACTTAATACCTTTCCTAGCTTAAAGTCACAAGGTCGAAGACTACTTGATGTAATACTTGAGCTCAACAAACAAGTTCGGCAATTCCATCTACAAACATTTCGTCATATTTACTTTAAGTACGTAACAGTTCACCAAACTTCTAGAAACTAAATCCTTGAAAGGTGGAATACCTCCTCGGACTGTAACATATGTGAATAAGAAGAGCTTCATTCAAGCTAGGATCCAAATGTCGTATTGCATCCGAAACTGCTTTTATAGCCTGATAAAGGTTACCATAACTTAGATCCATCCACATGTAGGAGAGTTTCAATAGCATACTCATTAACCCATATAATATACTGGTTTATAAGAAAAAACTAAGACACTATCGAAAGAAGTCTCTTATCAGAACGATCTCGATTAAAACTACAGGAGCAAAACTAATCTCCCACAAAGTTACCTGGCAAAGAATCATTGTAGAATTCTTAAAAGAAGTGTCACTAGCCCATACATAGATACCACCAACCGTCATCCCACCCAACAACATTCTCGATACCTGATCATCCATTACAATGCCAATCATCATTTAACCATACACATTCATCACAACCAGCAAAACAATAGTATCGACTAATCGAAAAACCTGTCGGGCATGTTCTGCAACCCAATCGGAATCAATCGATAAAGAAGACGACTCAGATTGACTTAGATGGCTTCCTTTTAACATCTTTGGTCTCCAAAACCGAGCAAGCTGGTTCTCCATCATCGTTACTCGGTGTGGGAATCAAATCAAACACAAATCCACGATCCAGAACAGAGCTAAGCTTCCCTATCACAAGACCCACCTATGCTCAAATAAATGCAAAATCACATCACAATCTCAAAACAGAGACAACATGCATTAACAATAACATAAAACTAAGCATTACCTCAGCAGGAATAGCTGAGTGAGAGAGACGATCTTCAACAGAAGTAAGTCTAGTATCTTCACCAACCACTGCTTTCACCATTATCTGCAACAACCAAAAATGATATCTTTTCGAAATCCTAGAATCAACGAAACCCAAAGATGGAGAATTTTCAACGAAATCAGATGAATCCAAGTCAGAATTCAAAAACCCAGATACGGAATTGAATCCCTAACGCGGAAAAGAGAACCCTATTCGAAGAAACTGACAAGGGGGAGATAGAGAGAAGGTTACCTCTTTCGAAAGATCGTCCCTTTTTAGATTTGAGTAATTGTTGAAGATGAAGGTCCGTTTTGTTGAACCGTTGACTGTGTCTCTCTCACTAACTCATCTTTGACCACAATACATGTCATTCATTTAGGGCTCGATCGGTTTAAACATAGTGCATGCCGGTAGGCCTCGACATCTGAGTATCCAAATACTTATCCGGTAAAGTTCGGGTTGGTTACGCAAGAATAAAACTAAAACATAATCTAATGGGCTTTAATGGATCTCCATATGTATATCTCATATATATTTAGTCTTATCTTATGTACAAGAAAAAGCCTTTAGATTTTGTGTATAAAATTAAATACTTACGTTATGAAAATGAACAGAGGCTTTACTGGTTTAAACGCAGCAGTTGCGGTTACGGTTATGGGAGTTTGCGAAAGCAGGCGACTGTGGTTTTAAACGTTATTTAGTGTTTTAACTGACTGGTTTAGCGGTTTAAAATGTTTGCATTTACGGGAGATTTATGACTGGTTGATCAGCAGGTACAATAGTGGTTCAACCAAAATTTACCAAAATAAGTTTAATATATGATTGTAAAAAGTATAAAAACACCAAAAACTATAATTATGAAAAGTATTAAATTTTTAAACATGATTAATGATTAAAAACCATAACTAATTATTCAAAGAAATTTTATATTGAAAACAAAAATTATTACTAATATTGAAAAATTAAAGTTAGATAATAATTATTCTTTTAGAATTAACGTGAATATATATAAGACTTGATAATATATTTTAATCTATCTAATGTCTTTTATTAGTTTCTTTCCTTTTTTAAACCAACTGCAACCGTCCGCAACCGCAAACGCTTGCGGGAAGGAGCTTTTGAAATCCAGCGATTTCGAGCGGTTTTTGTAATTGGTACCAATCGCTAACAACCGTAACCGACCGCTAACAACCGCTAGGCGGGTGCTAGAACCAATCAAGCCCTAAAGCACATTTTACCAAATACTAGATGAATACCCACGTTACGCATGAGTTTGTTTGTAAATTGTTAAGAAAAAATAATATTGATTGTTTTTGTTGCTAATTTATGTTTATATTTTGTTTGTTATTGTGTAGTTAATTAAATTATACCGATCTTTTGTAGTTATAATTGTTATAGTTAGATTTATTTTTAATTCAAAATATTAATTTTCGTGTATAAATCTGTTTATTTTTGTATCTAAAGATCCTAGTTTTTTTCACAATATTTGATATTTTGATACGATGGTATGTAACTATGTTAGTTGTGTGGTTTAATACTTGCCTAACTTGATGATAAATTATTTTTTTTTTGCTCTATGTACTCTCTTTACTCCAACCACATAATGTTAGGCATAAACACTGGATTGACATAATTTGAACAAGAGCTTGAGAGTTTTCATATGAAAATAAAAAAGAAAAGCAAAAATTAAAGAGTCATTTTAGTCAACACTTTTACATCTTCTACCATTGCATATAGCCATATAAAAGAAATGGTCGTGTCTTGAATTTTGCGTTATGTCTAACGTTTCAAATGCCTATTACTTGAAAAAACTTGCATGTCAATGTTACCAACTTACCATAAGGCAGATAAATTAAAAGAGATAAAACATATAATAAGTCATTTATGAACCACAAAACACAATAATGAGAAAAGATTCAAGGTAAAATTACTAAACGAATAAGAGGTTAGGTAGCAAAAACCTAAAATACAACACAAATAAATTTTTAGTCATTATCGAGTAATGACCATTGACCATTATTAAAAAAATAGTTAAATAAGAAAAATAGAACGAAAGCAGTGCTTGATTCATTAACATAATTTTTTTCATTTTTTTTATTTTATTTTGAAGAAATCCTTTAAGTGCAGGATTGATGGAGGATTTAATGCAATGAAGAACTTTAATTTTTTTTCTCATTTAATTTTGCTAATTTTTTTTAAATAATGTAGAATGACATATGTAATTTTCTTGTGTGATGATGTGTAACTCATATGGAAAGAGTTAGCTAACTTTCATATATACTAGGTGAGTGTCCGCGCTACGCAAGGAATTTTGTTTTTTAATTTTGTTTTTATAATTTTTTTAATTTATGTAAATTTATATGTATATTAATAGATTTCTGAATGTTATGTTTTAAAATCATGTTTTGGTATTTATTTATTTATAATTTTATTTATTATTAATATTTGTAGATCCTAGCATGTTTAAGACTAATGTATATATATATTTTTTATTGTTTTTCTCATCCAGCTTTTAAGATGAAGTTTAATATTATTTTTATTATTATTTTAGTATAATAATTATACAATTTGTAATATTTTTTGAAGTTTAACACCCCTTATTGAAATTAATTTTTTTTTGTTTTTGTTATAACAATTTATTTAATGAAAAAGAAAAGAAAATATCCTCAAAATTTAAACTTGAATAAAAAACAAAATGATTGGCTCAATATGACCACATCCACAGTTGTATTGAATTATTGATAAGAGAAATGTTGTTTAAACTCCATTTTCTCTTGGTCTCCATTTTTTTTCCCTCCACTTTAATTGATGGTCGAAGTTGTTGTCGGGTTCTTGTTGGTCTTTAGTTCCTCAAATGTGCTTCAGCCCTAGAATGAATATTTTTTGTTATATATGTTTTTATAAATTATTTTAAAAATTCTTGTATTTTCTATTTACCTCGTGGAAGTCCTTATAACTTATGTTTGACACCATGAAATTCCAATTCCTGGGGGTATAGTTGAGAGGAGATACTCTTATTTGGAAACAGAATAATGTTTGCCAGCAAGATCACTTAAACATGTTGGTAAGATATTGTTGTTACCTTTGTTGGCCTACAAAAAATGTTAAATTTTTTGGTTTAATTGTTATTAATAAATGAGTATAATTTGCAATTTTTTTTTGACATCTTTAGATCGACAAGGCCCGATCCATAGTCAATCCCTACTACGCGGGGTAACGCGACTTATTGGAGTCGAACTCCGGTGGAGAAGGCGGAGTCAAGTGGACTTAACCACTTGACTAAAGGCACATCCCCAATTTGCAATTTTTTGGAAAATTAGTTTTCTAAGATTTTATTTACCTTCTCTTCCATAATTGTGGTTGCCGTTTTGTTTGTAAGTTTTCTCATTTCTTTGTCTAAATCACAAATGTCGCACCATGTTGTCCATCATGAACATCAAGCCCCACTCGGTACTTATGAATTAGTTGTATATAATAGTATTTTTAAAAAAATAATAATTCAAATTGTTTAATCTTTAATTCATTTTGTTTAAAATTTATAAAATAAAGCTATTATAAAATTATAGCGTACCTAAGAATTCCTTCCTCATTAGGCGTAACACAACTGTTGCATCCTAGTAGTGTTGTCCTTTTTCTCTAATCCGATTGGTGACCAAAAAAAGAACAATAGGAATAAGAAAAAAAAGAATGAAAATAACATAAAGGAAAGGAAAATGACCAAAACCAGGAACCAAAAGGAATATAAAAATTGAATAAATAATTATGGTAAATGGTAACCGAAAAATTGAATAAATATTTAACATCATAATTATTAAAAAATTATATATTTTATTTAAAATTAATGTTCTATATAAATTTAAAATAAAATATAGAATAAATTCAAATATTTATTTAAAAAATAATAGAAATTTCACTTGAAAGCATTTATTTGTTTATTTAAGAAATACTAATTTAAAACCAAGTCATAAAATTCATTTAAATTAAAGTTTTGATAAAAGTTTTTTTATACATAAATATATAATAAAAATATAGAAAATACTTATGTATAGAAATGTAAATATTATCATAAAATCTATTTTAAAATTATTTAAAAAATAAAAACGAATTTTAAATTTTGTCACTAATCTCTGCAGGGCTAAGTTATTGATTCCTACAAATACATGAAAAGATTGGCTACCCACAAACACATTCGACGCAAGTCCAATCTTTAACGCATAACAATGTAGCTGCTTACCCAATTTGACATCTCTCAAAGATGTAGAAGACCCAATGACCGTGCCAAAAGTGAACTCGTTTGGTTTGATACCCTAACACATCAGCCTTTTCAATGCATGACCTGCTTCGACATGTCTGTTTTGCTTCACCAGAACGACCAATCACCGCTGTAGCAGAAACCACCGAAAGAGAGAATTAGATTAAAGAATCGACGGTGATCGACTCAAGAGTCACAGTGAAAATAAACGGATACTGCCCCATAGGAATGACGACAGAAAACCCTAGAAACCATATGTAACAATTGAAATTAGAACAAACGTTTTCTACCTTGTAATCCACCTTCTAGCCTTGCTTTCACCTAAAAAAGATTGAAACATTTAAAAAAATCCACACAAATAAAAGTTCAACATTCACTCAAACACAATCTGGAAAGCTCCGAGGAGAAGCAGAATTACCAAAGTTCTAAGTCGAGGCTCCAAAACCGATTGCACCAAATCATAGCCAACCTGTAACTGACCAGCAAGTTCAGCCACAGCAATTTGGCTGCATTCTTGAAGCCTCTCATTAATTTCTTCTGCAATCGAATCCCAGTAATTTTGTGATATTATTTCTCCCTGAACCAACATTAACCCTGGATCATTCAACACCACATCTTGTGCTTGCTTCTCCACATGATACAAATCAACCCCAATCGTATCTGCTAGATCAATAACGGAGACACGTCACAATTTACAAATCTCACGAGTAATTTCATTCCTCAATTGATCCTGTAACAAATCAAGAGGAACAGTTACAAAAAAAAATCCACCAAAACCTTCCCAATGTTCAGCAAAAACTCGGTCAAACAATTTCACTTCTATTTCCAATTAAATTCCTCATGCAACAAGCAGAGTTATCATATTTTCACTCCATTAACACATTACTGAAATCATGATACCAAAATTTTAAAACCCAGTGTTGATTCTTCTGGAGTCTAAATTCACACCGGAAACGAAATAGAATCAGTACCTGAGTGATGAATTCTTTTCCGGTGACAGTATGAAGCAGATCGAAGTCTATAACGCAAAGCTCCTGAAGCTTCATAACCAATTCGACAACATTCCGATCCGATAATCTCACGCTTGACTTCACCTGTTGAGCAAACTCGAACTGACGCTGCAATTCCAACAATTCATCATCCATCTTCCTCGCGTTATCACGGGAATTTGAGTCTCAGATCAAATTTGATATCGTCGACACAAAGAATCGTCGGATTTTTTTTTGCATCAGTTATACTCAGATTCTTTCTCAGGAAGATTGATTATGTTCAAACACCGTATTAAGTATCTTTCCTCAATTGAATTTACTAGTTAAACGTAAACCAGACCGACCGAAATATGATTGAGAAGCGAAGAAATATGATTGAGAAGGAGACTATGAAGACTGGAAAGAAATATGATTGAGAAGCGAAGAAATTTACAAAGCCGAGAAATTTGCCTTGAGATTCTTCTTTTTTTAGATTGAACGATCGAGTAGAGAGTGGGAGAGATTTATTCTGTTAAAATGTTGGGTATAGAAGCATTAACCCATCAATGAAATGGGCTCCACCCATTAATATTGCACTCTTAATAGATTTTTAAACTCATATCGGCCATTCGTCATGGGCTATTCAGTTTACCCCATCTATACTAGTATTTTTGCAGTCATTTTGGTGACGGTTGGGTAAAAATGCTCCCGGATTATTTGGATACCCGACCCGTTTCTAAATTTTGGTCATAAAAAGTTTGTTGGGTCGGATTATATTTAACCCAACTCATACACCGGATATTCCATATTTAATAATTTAGATATTTAGAAGATTTGATTAAAATTTAGAATTATGATTCTCCTATCATCTTTGTTTGATTTGTTTTTAACTGTTTTGAATCATCATATAATACATAAAGTAAAAATAAAAATCAATTTTTTTTTCTGCATATACTGTGATTCAAAATTTTAAAAACGGACATATATTATCCAATTGACGAAAATGTGTGTTCATCGTTCTACATCGATTAAAATATTTAGACAATGATTCAGAATCATATCAAAAATAAGATCAACATTAATAAAATAAATGAGTTTTTTAGCTGGACGGGTTTGGCGAGACGGGTTTTTGAATCAGCAATAATAAAATGATTAAAATATCATTAATCCACCGCTTCAATACGGATTAAATCCTTAATTTTTTTTTAATACCACCAATATTAGACATATCAAATCAGTCTCATTTAGAAAAGATTGTATAAAATCAAAAATTGTCCTGTGGTATAATGTTACTTAATAACAATTGTAAACTATAAAATATAAATGTCTTTGAAAATGATACAATTTACAAACTTTTATCTATAATAAATAATCGTTAAAGTTTTTAAAATTACTACTTCTAGAAAACAAATTACGGGACGGGTTAAGAAATTACAGGAGGGTTATATGGTGGACGAGTTTGAATCAACATTTATAAAAATTTTAAAATATCATTAACATGTCGCTTTGATACAGAAATATAAATGTCTTAGAGAATGATACAATTTATAAACTTTATATATAATAGAAAATCATTAAATTTTAAAATCACTATTTTTAGAAAACAAATCCCGGGACGGGTTAATAAATTATGGGACGGGTTACATTTCGGACGGGTTTGAATCAATATTTATAAAATTTTAAAATATCATTACATTCCGCTTTAATACGAGTTAAATCCTCAGTTTATTATTGTTCCATGAACTCGTGATATACCTTTACTTGATAATAATTATAAACTATAAAACATAAATATTTTATAAGGAGATACAATTTATAAAATTTTATATATACTAACTTTAAAAAATAAATCATCCCGCGGTGTACCGCGGATTAAAATCTAGTTTGACACTTATAATTAGAAGCTGATGTGTAAATTTGAAAGCTGAGTCATATTAATGAATATTTTGATTGGAATAATAGAAAGCTGATATGTCATCTCCAGAAGAGCCTAAAATGCTGACGTGGTGGAAGGATGGAGAGAGTTCACCTCCTTTCATATATATGATGATTTCTTGGTATAAGAGTAGCTTTTTTAACCTAATTTTTTCAACTTGCCACAGTCAATAGCTTGACCACTGCATCTCTCTCTACTACTTTCTTCTTCTCGTTGCCGCAAGTCTCTTGCGTCGTCACGATGTCCGGAGCTATCGTTTGTTGGGGTCGGATCCCACACATTTTTGGTAGGATCCACTTGGATCTGTCCACGTCATTATTACATAATAATCCTCTTGGATTTCTAGATGTTTTATTGAACTTGACTAGTTGGGAGTTCGATTCAGTTTATTAAAGAGCTCTATCTTTGCCAGTATGGAGTTCGCTCTTATTCAATATAAAGTTCACATAGAGAAAGGCCGAAGCGAGGAGAATATTGTTCGAGGCTCGCGGTAGCGTCAAGACGCGGGAGTTCGGAGTCAACAAGAAAAAGTTCGGAAGATCCACGCGAAGCCCAAGATAGTTCGAATTCAAGCCGTTTCGGTCAAATTGTAACTTACATGATTAATGCGGATCAATGCGAATATGAGCAGTAAATGACCGCATTGATCATATTTTCTCTATAAAAACAACCTCAAACGCATGTGTTTGAAAGGAACGAATATTATTACTCATTACTTCTAAGCAATACAATATATTTTTCTCTCTTTTACTTTCGCAAGGCATTTTGTACTTCGTTCTTGTCAAATTTCTTTACTTCTTTTCTTGGCTGATTTCCTTTTCGAATTCTCATATTCATTTTCTGATTTTACAAGAGTTTTTCTTCACTGAAATACTTAAAGATAATTGAGTGTGAATCCTACATCCACATTTTGGCGCCGCCTGTGGGGAGTTGCCACAAAACTCTTTTACCTCAAAATCCTTTTTTCCCAACCAAGAAACTATGGCTGATCAGCAAGCATTGAGCGATGCGATTGCTTTGCTTACTCAGAAAACCACCGATCTGACCAATCAGATGGGTACACTTGTTGGTGCCAATACCACTTTTAGTGAAAGGTTGAACTCAATCGAGCAAACCTTAACGAGTGTTCAAACCACCCAGACAAATTTGTCAAACGCGCAGTAGGCCAGCCTGCTAATACTAGCAATCAGGCAGCCGTAGGGAAAGCGACTAACTCAACTGGGGAAGAAATTCCCCAGGATCAGGGAAATCTTCCTATTGACGACGGATTCCTTATGGAAGATCCTGATGTCACCCTATCAGACGATTTCATCAAAGTTCGTCAAGAGCTTAATGAAATGAAGTCGAAATTTCATCAGGCGACCAGTTCGGCGCCTGAGATCGATCGAGTAATCGAAGAAACTCGTCGAACACCCTTTACCTCGAGAATCTCGAACCTTCGGATAAGAGATTCTCGAAAGGTTAAGTTACCAACTTATGATGGTAAAGGAGATCCTAAAAATCACCTCGTTGCTTTTCAGATCGCCGCAGGCAGAATTTATCTAGAACCAGGCGAGGAAGATGCCGGATTTTGCAAACTATTTTCCGAGAATCTTTCCGGACCGGCTCTGTTATAGTTCACTCAGTTAGAACCAGAAACTATTGATAGTTTTAAGGAATTGTCCTCTGCATTCCTAAAACAATATTCCATGTTCATGGAAAAGGCAACTACTGATGCGGATCTTTGGAATTTAACCCAAGGTCAGAATGAACCACTTCGCAAATATATCGCTAAATTCAAAGAAGTGATAGCCAAAATTCCTGGGGTATCGCACGCTGCTGCCCTTTCTGCTTTAAGGAACGGACTCTTGCATGAATCCCGATTTCGAGAAGAAATCATCGTCAATCGTCCAAGTACCATCCAAGATGCTTTATTCAGAGCTACAAATTGGATGGAGGCAGAAGAAGAAAAGCTTAGCCTCGCTAAAAAGCATCGGCCAGCTAAATTAGTCGTTGCGAATCCAACTAAAAAGTTCGAACCAAAAGATCAAAAATGGTTCGGAGTTAATCCTGCTACTAATGCTGTAGGGAAACCCTCCCCAAGCAGAGGAAGATACAATCCTCCTAATACTTGGCTAAGAGATGAAAGTGCCTATTGCGATATTCACAAAGTAAACGGGCACTCCACCAAAGATTGCAGCGTACTCAAAAAGCACCTCACCGAACTGTGGGCAGCTGGAGAGCTCGCTAATTTCAATATCGAGGAATTTGTGGAATCTTATCACAAAGAAAAAGAAGATTCCGAAGCTTCTAATCCTCCTGAAAAGAAACATAAGCCCAATGGGCCCGGAACTCCGAACACTCCTAAGAAAAGGATCGATGTTATAATGGGAGGATCCAAATTATGCCGAGATTCTATCAGATCGATCAAAAGGCACAAGAAATCAGCAGCAATTCAAACCGCGGTGGGTTTTCAGTCAAATGAACAAATACCTTCTATCTCCTTCGACAATTCGGACAGTCAAGGATTAGCAGGACCTCATGACGATGCTCTTGTGATAACTTTAGATGTTGCGAATTTCGAAGTGACAAGGTGTCTAATTGATACTGGAAGCTCGGTAGATCTCATATTTCTAAGCACTTTGCAAAGAATGGGAATTAGTAAAGCCGACATTATCGGTTCACCAGCACCATTAGTAGCTTTCACGAGTGACACATCTATGTCCTTAGGAAACATAAAACTACCAGTGCTCGCCGCCGGGGTTCCAAAAATTGTAGAATTTATTGTTTTCGACCGACCGGCCGCTTACAACATAATTCTCGGAACTCCGTGGATATACCAAATGAAGGCTATACCTTCAACTTATCACCAATGTGTGAAATTTCCGACTCCTGGTGGAATCGGAACCATTCGAGGAGATCAGGAAACGTCACGATCTTGCTACCTCATGGGACATCGTTTAAAGCTTAAATAGCAATTAATGATAAATTCTAAGCAAGAAAGCACCTCGCGTTACCCAAGTGGTCTCAGTTCGAATGAAGTTACCACAGAAATTGAAATTGATTCCGAATTTCCAGATCGAAAAGTAAAAATCGGTGCTACTTTAGATTCAGAAATCAAAGATCAATTGGTAACATTTCTAAAAGAAAATAAACATACTTTTGCCTGGTCGACGAAAGATATGCCTGGAATCGACAAAAGTATCATTACCCATGATTTAAACGTCGATCCCAGTTTTAAACCAATAAAGCAAAAAAGAAGAAAACTTGGTCCTGACCGAGCTCAAGCGGTCAATGACGAAGTTGATAAGCTTTTGAAAATTGGTTCTATTAGAGAAGTAAAATACCCGGACTGGTTAGCAAACCCCGTGGTAGTCAAAAAGAAAAATGGAAAATGGAGAGTATGTGTCGATTTCACCGACATTAACAAAGCATGTCCAAAAGACAGCTTTCCTCTCCCTCATATCGATCGGCTCGTAGAATCAACAGCCGGAAACGAACTCTTGACATTCATGGATGCATTTTCTGGATATAATCAGATCATGATGAATCCCGAAGATGAAGAGAAAACATCTTTCATAACAGATAGAGGAATCTACTGTTATAAAGTTATGCCATTCGGTCTAAAAAATGCTGGTGCAACATACCAACGTTTAGTTAACAAAATGTTTTCAAAACATTTGGGCAAAACGATGGAAGTTTATATCGATGATATGCTCGTGAAATCTCGTAAGAAATCCGAGCACATCACACATCTTGAGCAATGTTTCAAAATTCTGAATGATTTCGGAATGAAATTAAATCCTGCTAAATGTTCTTTTGGTGTGCCTTCCGGAGAATTCCTAGGTTACATAGTCACGGAAAGAGGAATAGAAGCTAATCCTAATCAGATTAACGCTTTCTTCAAAATGCCTTCACCAAAAAACATTAAAGAGGTCCAGCGATTGACGGGCAGAATTGCTGCGTTGAATCGTTTCATCTCGAAATCCACCGATAAATGTCTCCCTTTTTATCAAATTTTAAAAGGAAACAAGAAATTTTGGTGGGATTATCAATGCGAAGCAGCTTTCGATCAACTCAAAACTTATTTGACAACACCACCGGTTCTCTCAAAACCTGAGTCAGATGAGAAACTTTACCTTTACATCTCGGTTTCTAATCATTCTGTAAGTGGGGTTCTAGTTAGAGAGGATCGAAGTGATCAAAAGCCGATTTTTTACATAAGTAAATCTCTTACCAGTTATAAAGTTATGCCATTCGGTCTAAAAAATGCCGGTGCAACATACCAACATTTAGTTAACAAAATGTTTTCAAAACATTTGGGCAAAACTATGGAAGTTTATATCGATGATATGCTCGTGAAATCTCATAAGAAATCCGAGCACATCACACATCTTGAGCAATGTTTCAAAATTCTGAATGATTTCGGAATGAAATTAAATCCTGCTAAATGTTCTTTTGGTGTGCCTTCCGGAGAATTCCTAGGTTACATAGTCACGGAAAGAGGATTAGAAGCTAATCCTAATCAGATTAACGCTTTCCTCACAATGCCTTCACCAAGAAACATTAAAGAGGTCCAGCGATTGACGGGCAGAATTGCTGCGTTGAATCGTTTCATCTCGAAATCCACCGATAAATGTCTCCCTTTTTATCAAATTTTAAAAGGAAACAAGAAATTTTGGTGGGATGATCAATGCGAAGCAGCTTTCGATCAACTCAAAACTTATTTGACAACACCATCGGTTCTCTCAAAACCTGAGTCAGATGAGAAACTTTACCTTTACATCTCGGTTTCTAATCATTCTGTAAGTGGGGTTCTAGTTAGAGAGGATCGAGGTGATCAAAAGCCGATTTTTTACATAAGTAAATCTCTTACCAGTCCGGAAACGAGATATACAATGATGGAAAAATTAGCTTTAGCAGTGGTCGTATCCGCTAGGAAACTCAGACCTTATTTCCAGTCTCATCCGATAGAAGTTTTAACTTCTCATCCGCTTCGCTCAATTCTTCACGGACCAAGCCAGTCTCGTAGATTGGCGAAATGGGCTATCGAACTCAGTGAGTACGATATAGAATACAAAAGTCGAACTAGCGCAAAAGCACAAGTTCTGGCTGATTTTCTAACCGAACTGCCATTAGATGATGGAACCTTTATTAAAACAGACTCTACATGGAAATTACATGTAGATGGCTCTTCTTCTAAACAAGGATCCGGAATCGGTATTAGGCTCGAAACTCCGACAAAGGAAATAATCGAGCAATCATTTCGACTAATGTTCCCAGCTTCGAACAACGAAGCGGAATACGAAGCTCTCTTAGCAGGACTTTGGCTTGCTCTTGTAATTGGAGCAGAAAAAATAATAGCTTATTGTGATTCTCAGCTAGTTGTAAACCAGTTTGCTAGAGATTACGAAGCTAAGGCTCCTCGAATGGAAGCCTATCTTTCGGCTGTCAAAAAATTAGCCGGAAAATTCAAAGAATTCGAATTAGTTTGAATACCTCGAGGAGAAAACACTTCAGCAGACGCTTTAGCTGCCCTAGCTTCTACCTCAGATCCCGAGCTCAAACGAGTTATCCCAGTTGAATGTATTTCTTCGCGAAGTATTTCGGTTGAAGAAACAGAAAACGATAACATTTTGGAGGCCGAACATATCGAAACTCCAAAATTAAGTTCCGGAAATGAAAATAGTTCATTTGTCGTCACCAGATCACGAGTAAAATCTAAAGATGATGAACTTACTTCACCACTGGAACTTCCTAAAAGAAAGCCAAGAAGAAAATTAAAGGATCAAGAGGTTCCCGCTAAAGAACCGTCTCGAACTGAACAGACACCTCCAGGTGATGAAGAAGTTCAGGAAACAATCGAAGATCCTGATATTCCTTCCGAACCCGAACCAAGGAAGTTTATATTCAAGGATAATACTTCCGCTAATGATTGGGGGGCTGACTAGAGGGTACCCATCAAAAATTTCATTCTTAATGGAGAACTACCATCGAACAAATGGCAAGCTCGCAAATTAAGAATCATCAGCGCTAAGTATTGTATAATTAAAGAGTCATTGTACAAGCGAGGCGTCAGTGATCCTTATCTCTTATGTATTTTCGGACCCGAAGTTGAAATAGTAACAAGCGAGGTCCACGAAGGGCTTTGTGGTAGTCATTCTTCGGGACGAGCAATGGCTTTCAAAATAAAACGGTTAGGATATTTCTGGCCAACTATGATTTCTGACTGCATCGATTACGCCAAACGGTGTAAAAAGTGTCAGATGCACGCTCCTCTTATTCACCAGCTATCTGAAATTTTATCATCTATATCCGTTCCATACCCTTTCATGAGGTGGTCAATGGATATAGTTGGTCCGATGCATCGCTCAACGCGAGGCGTCCAATACTTATTAGTTCTAACGGACTATTTCTCCAAATGGATCGAAGCTGAAGCTTACGCAAATATACAAGATTCTGTGGTAAAGACATTCTTGTGGAAACACATTATTTGTCGCCATGGAGTTCCTTACGAAATAGTAACGGACAATGGTCCACAGTTCATTTCAAATGAATTTGAAGATTTTTGTTCCTCTTGGGGGATAAAACTCAGTTATTCAACGCCGAGGTATCCTCAAGGAAATGGGCAAGCGGAAGCTTCCAATAAAACCATTCTCAGCAATCTTAAAAAGCGTTTGAATGCTCGGAAAGGTGGTTGGTATGACGAGCTGCAACCTGTGTTGTGGGCATATCGAACAACCCCGAGACGAGCAACGGGAGAAACTCCATTCTCATTAGTATATGGGATGGAAGCTGTAGTCCCAGCCGAGCTGAATGTTCCTGGTTTACGCTGGAGCGAAGCTCCACTTAACTCAGAACTAAATTCTAAATTATTAGAAGACGTTCTTGATACAATCGATGAAAGGCGAGATCAATCCCTTATTCTACTTCAAAACTATCAGCAATTGACCGCTCGGTACTATAACTCAAAGTTGAAAAACAGACCTTTAAATGTAGGAGACTTTGTTTTAAGGCGAGTGTTCGATAACACAAAAGAAGGAGCTAGAAAACTCGGTATTAACTGGGAAGGCCCTTATCAAATCACAGAAAAGATCCGAAATGGTGTTTACCGTTTACAAGAACTTGACGGAAACCCCGTTCAAAGGCCTTGGAACATCATCAACTTGAAAAAGTTCTATTGCTAAACCAAACACAATCGAACTACGATTTGGCTTGATCCTATTTTGGGTACGTAGGCAGCTCGCTAATCACGAGTCCAGCTATAACATAAAAATAAAAATATTGTTCCAGTCATGGAATCTTGTTTTTATAAATTCGATATTCGAGCATGAATATAAAAATACGTTGCGAACAATGTATAAATAAATATTTCTAGCTAAGACCAGATCTAGAAGGGTCTTGAATTACGGAATAGCTCTGCTCCTTGACCTGCGAGGTCAACGATGCTCATAATTCAACCTGGCATGTTTCCGTACTCCTGAAGTCCTAGTTCGATCCAATCGGAAGGATGGGCTTCGAGGCGATGAAGCTCACGAGCAATATCGAGGCGACGCTTCTCTAGTTCCATTATCCTTTTCCTAATCTCTTTTTTCTCATCTTCGAGCTCGTCGTGCCGAATGACAAGGTGAAGAAAATAAAACGCTTCGTTTGACAAACAACGAAAGGAGTTAAGTTACTAGGTTGAACAATACCTTGTTGATAAACTTTTTAGCCTTGACACGATCTTGAGCTGATAATCTCTCGATTAACACATTTGGAACCTGAACGCTGGTTCCCCACCCTAATGGGCGTGACTCTTCTGATTCGCCGGTCGCTTCCGTTTTTACAAGCTCGTTGTCTGACGTTTCCGAAAGATCATCTCTTATATTTTTAAACGAGTCGGAGGGATTCTCTGAAGAATTACTTTCCTTGAGCATTTTTGTAGAATTATTGTTGATTAAATTCAATAATGAACTACACCTATTTTATATTCAAAATATACTCAAATCACATTTAAGAGGGTTAATTGACGATTTCCCAAAATCTGATATTACTATCTTTATGGAAAATGTAATTGAGTTAATCACTAATTATATTCCCTAGATTAAACGCATTAAATGAGATTTGAGTAAATCTGCAAATTTAAAGCGAAAGGGGAATGAAATTAATCTCGCCGGGCCTCTAGCCCAATAGCATTGTTACAAACAAAAATAAATCAAGGGACTTGTTCGATCAGAAGTCTTCGCCTAATAACGATTCCAGCGAGGTGGACGATCCCGAATAACTTTCTGAAGAAAGTCCCTCGTCGGAAGATAAATCGAGGAGACCGGAAGAAGAATCAGTAGATTTCTCCTCCGGTCCTTCATTTTCTTCGGTTCTTAACATCGGAAATCTCCGAAATTCTGAAGAACATGAAACAAAAGAGGATTCGTCGCCGGTTGCCAAGGATAGGTGAAAAAATTTATCCAGCATACGGAGAAATCTTCGGAGGTAAGTAGGGATGATGGCCATGATGTCTAAACCGTTCCTCTCCCATTCATGCGGTTCAGATTCCAGGCGAAGGATCTCTCTTTCCATCTTCTTTATGCGCTCATCAAGAGCACGTCGCCTCCTTCCGATTCTTTTTCTCTTATCACATAAAGCTTTATGTCTCCCGACGATCTGTTTTAACAAACATTTTGTCAACTGTCCGAAAAATAATTTACAGTCTTCCGAAAAGACTAAAAATTAGAAAGATAACTTTTTCCAGGAAGTCATAACATTTGACCCTTTCTTTCCCCGTCCGGAAATGAAAAAACGTTGGGTGAATTACTCCCTTTGGAGAGAATTCATCTTCGGATTCAAACAATGGATCCCCATTTGAAGTCATTATTCTTGAGCTTGATCTGAAAGAAGATAAAGGCATATTTCAGTTTTTTCTTATAATAAACTGTGATAAGTCTTTCAGAATGCTTTTAAAGGAAAAAGGTGTTCAGTTTTCTTTAAAAACAATAATAACATATTGCGGGCCTGCTAGAGCAGACTTCGGGTCCAATTAAAATATGGCCCAACACTTTCAAAGCCGTTTTTAGGCCATGATCGAAACCATTGCCGGTTCATTTTTATTCTCATGAATTATAGAAACCTTATCCCTCGATAAAAAGCCTAAGCCGAGCTCCATCCTTGCATCCGAGAGACCGAGGAAAAATGCTTGTTAAGATTTTTTCTTTAAAAAAGGCGAGTGAACCTGATCAGCTCATCTCTCACGATTCATGAAACCTCTTTGGTGGGCTAGGACTTGCAAACCTAAAATCGCATCCAAACGTTTTACTTAAATAAAAAAATAAATAAAAAATCATATGCAGGAGCATGTACATGATTGTGTTCAGTCATACTAATTAAAAACTAAACATTTCCGTCAATCGGAGTAGTCCTTATGGATTCAACAAAATAATTTTTTAAGAGCGTTCCTCTGCCTCAGGAGAATCGTCGTATGGCCGAGAACCTTCACCTACCTCGAATTGAGAGGGGGAATCTCCAAATACCAAAGAAAATTGTTTCAGATCGAGAGTGGGACGGGAAGCCGAGGATAGCTCGGATTCAACCGCGGCGAGTTCGGAAGCAACTACTCTCCTCTCGCTCTCGAACGAAACTCTTCCGTTCTCTAGTTCCTCAATCAGGTCTAGATTGCTCTTCAATTTGGCTCGATCAGTTAGAAGTTTAGTCCAGACCTCTTCGTCTTTGGTGAACTTCGTAATAGATTGAATAAGTTGCCTACCAAAGCCTCTTATCTCTCCTCGAGCGTTATGTTCGGCTTCAGCGATATCGCGAGCCCTATTTCTAGCTAAAAGCTCGGCCTTTTGGTTCGATTCTTCGAACAAAGCCGTAGCCTCTTCTAACTCAGTTTCCAAGCGAAGAGCATTAGACCTCGCAGAATCTCTTTCAGCATTCGCAATTCTGATGCGTTGCTCGTTAGCTGCCAGCGTCTTCTTCATATTCTCAAAGGACGACGCGAGGGCATTCGCCCGCTCGAGTCGCTCGGACTGATTGGCTAATTTAAGTTCATCAGTCTCCTTCCTAGCCTTTGCGGTCTCTCTCATCGCTTGGTGAAGAAGGTTCTCATAGTGGAATATCATTCCATTAGTCTCCATAAACGCCTTCAGAATTAAAAAAATGTGTCATTCAGACAAATATTTTTACTTAAGAAAAAGGGTTTGTCGTAATCAAAATCTAAAAGGTCCAAACCTGGGATAGGTAGCAGGCTCGATTGACGTACATCTGACGAATTTCCGGCCTCCAAACCGAAAAAGGGGGAAGGGATGTCCCATCCCTGATTTGAAAACTTCGGAAAATGTCTCCAATCTCTTCTCCGCCTACAAAACAGAGGAGAATAGTGGATTGATAAAATAGCTGCAATCTGTAACAAGTCTTGCTAAGGCTCGCGTTCTAAAAAAAAACTTACCAGAAATCGAAGCGGGTAAAGGGTTTTGAGTCCTAACACTCAGTCCTTGAGACAAGGGAGCCTCCGGTCTCGGCTCATCGATTTCTTCTGGAATTACTCTGTCTCCCGGAAGAGGGAGCTCAGAGTCTAAAGGTTCTGAAGAGGGGAAAACAGAATGCAAAGGGCTAGGGGCTCGTGGCGGAGAACTTAATCTAACGGTTTTGAGTCTCTCGTTTGATAAAGTATCCGAGTCTGGAGCCCTCCTCTTTGTGCAGGGAGAAGAAATTACTTCTCTCTCTCTCTCTTGTTCGAAAGAGCAAATAACGGTGGCAACTGGAGGATCGTTAGGAATATCGGCTCCATGAGAATCCACCGCAATCGACAAAGCCGCTTCTAAAGAACCGTCATCAACCAAGAGGGTCTTCCTGTGGAAGTTACCAACCCTGGAGATTGTAGCTATCCGCTTCTTTTTCCCGATTTCGGATCTTTGATCCTTAAGAGCCTTAGTCTCGGCAAACATTTTTCTCTTGTCTCGAGCATTCAGGCTCGAGGCGTCTTTTTCTTCAGAAGGAGGATCGAGGGGGTGAGTTTGACCATCTTTGATAGCGAGCCCCGCATTATGAATACGTTGAAGGGTGAAGGAATTCCAATTTGTTTCACCCTCGGAAACGATTCGAAAGAAGGATAAGAAATCAACAGTTGGACGGGGAATAGTCTGGTTCCCTGAAATAAAATGTTGAGTTAAGAATTCTGTGTCTTTCACACAAAACAGTGGAAAATGATAAAGGATGATTCTAACCAAGTTTGGGCGACCAATTTGGGAGAAGAAGACTAGAAAGTCCTTGGACGGAATGAGGATTAACTCGGAAAAAGAACCAGTATTTCCTCCAAGGCCCATCATTTAGGGGCATTCCGTCGATGAGGTTACGGTCAAAAATAGGATTCATGGAAATAATACCCGCCGCTGTAGACTCACGGGCTCGAAATAGCCCTAAGAGTTCGCTGGTGGAGAGAGAAAACCCTGCCTCTGCTGAGACGGTCAGGGTGCTCAGGACGTACCGAAGAAAGTTGGGAGCCATTTGGGGAAAAGCAATCCCTAGATGGATGAGGTACAAAAGGAGAACTTCCGGTATAGGAAAAAATAAACCACAACCTTTGAAGTAAACTTCGTACGCACAACAGTAACCCTCTCGCACTACTTCCGGAGACTCGTTGGGTCTAAGAAGAGAAAATTCTATTTCTTGAGGGATGTTGCAAAGGCGACGAAGAGCGCCAAGAGAAGCATGGGTCGATTGAGACCTGAAATGCGGACCGAATTTATCTCCCCTTTGGGTGAAGACTTCATTCCCTCTGGGAATAGGGATACCCTGACTGTCATCTTCGTTGTCTGAGACGTAGACGGTTGGGGAAGACATTTTTTTTACTAAGAGATTTTTCTTTCTCTGGTTTGGTAAAAGCTTTTAGGGGTGAATATACGCTGTAAAAGCCGTCGTTCCATTTAACCCTATTTAGTGGAGAACCGCCTCGAGAATATTGGGAAGTGGGACAGTTTTCCCCGCAGTATTAATATAAAATTAAGAAATTAATGATGACGGTTGTCAGGGATATCAAATCGCTTGATTATCCGAGATCGGCGTAACAGCGTAGAACATGGAGTAATTCCAGAGTGTTAAAGATCTCAATTCATTAATTACTGTTTACTTAAGTCTTCCAAACCGAGCACTCGGCTCGCAAGACTTGGGGGGGCTAAATGTTGGGGTCGGATCCCACACATTTTTGGTAGGATCCACTTGGATCTGTCCACGTCATTATTACATAATAATCCTCTTGGATTTCTAGATGTTTTATTGAACTTGACCAGTTGGGAGTTCGATTCAGTTTATTAAAGAGCTCGATCTTTGCAAGTATGGAGTTCGCTCTTATTCAACATACAGTTCGCATAGAGAAAGGCCGAAGCGAGGAGAATATTGTTCGAGGCTCGCGGTAGCGTCAAGACGCGGGAGTTCGGAGTCAACAAGAAAGAGTTCGGAAGATCCACGCGAAGCCCAAGATAGTTCGAATTCAAGCCGTTTCGGTCAAATTGTAACTTACATGATTAATGCGGATCAATGCGATTATGAGTAGTAAATGACCGCATTGATCATGTTTTCTCTATAAAAACAACCTCAAACGCATGTGTTTGGGGAAAACGAATATTATTACTCATTACTTCTAAGCAATACAATATATTTTTCTCTCTTTATTACTTTCGCAAGACATTTTGTACTTCGTTCTTGTCAAATTTCTTTACTTATTTTCTTGGTTGATTTCCTTTTAGAATTCCCATATTCATTTTCTGATTTTACAAGAGTTTTTCTCCACTGAAATACTTAAAGATAATTGAGTGTGAATCCTACATCCACAGAGATCTCCTGATTTGGTAATCGGGAAGACCTCGAACGGATGCCATACTTCTGAGGCACAAAAACTGTCTTGAAACGGGATTTGATCGTCTTTAACTCCTTTTTGCTTGAAAACACATTATTCATCTTTGAAGCATAAATACTTGAAAACAACCTTGAAATCTCCAATATCTCATGTTTTCTCATGGAAAACCTAAATAAAACATAGTAAAAGTGGGCTAAAATGATGCGTATTTGTAGGTTACCCCTATGGCAAGAAAGGTTGGCGCCTTTATGATTTAGAGAACAATAAATCATTTGTTAGTCGTGATGTTGTGTTGCAAGAAACTGTCTTCCTATTTGCTACTAAAAACACTGGTTTACCAACCGTCTCACAATCTATGCTGCCTTCCTCAACTATTTTTCACGACGATGATTGGTTTCCACCGCATCATGAGATCGATCTACCATCACCAGTTGATCCTTTACCTTCCTCAAGTACTCAGATATCTACTTCGCCTACTTTGTTGCCTCCGATGCCATTGGCACGAACTCCACCTCCAATCTCAATTTTGCTTCTGGTGTCATTAATCTCAACAAATTCTACTCATGCTTCGCCATCTTCACCTACTTCGCCTATCCCTTCAAGCTCATCTAGTTCGTTAACATTGCCTCCATCCTCACCTGAAGCTTCTCCGGGTTTACCAGAATTGCTTGCCAAGGGACACAGTGTGAAACAACGATCAGTTCTTCACAAAGATTATGTTGCAGCTTCCTCTACCATTTCCATATCGATTTCTGACGAAAAATTTTCAGAGTTGCATTAAGTTTTTATGGCAGCTATTACTTTTGACACGGAACCAACAAGCTATCACCAAGCCTCGCAGATCAAAGAATTGTGTGATGCTATGGGTTATGGGTTTAGAAATCACTGCTCTTGAAAAAAACCATACATGGGATATAACTACCTTACCTCCATGGAAGAAAGCTATTGGCAGCAAGTGGGTCTATAAACTGAAATACAACTCTGATGGCATGCTTGAACGTCACAAACCTCGTCTGGTGGCTCTCGGAAATCACCAAGTTGAAGGCTCCGATTTTACCAAAACCTTTGCGCCAATTGCCAAGATGAAAACGGTACGCTTTCTTCTTGCTGTTGCGTCTGCAAAACATAGGGAAGTTCATCAAATGGATGTTCTTAATGCATTCCTTCACGGTGATTTAGACAAAGAGGTTTAAATGAAACTCTCTCCAGGTTTTCATACTAACGGTTCTAATCAAGTTTCTCGCCTTCGTAAATCACTATATGGGCTTCGCCAGGCTCCTCGTTGTTGGTTTGAAAAACTTGCTAAGGCTTTATGCACATTCGGTTTCAAGCAAAGCTATCCTGACTATTCACTTTTCTCATTTGTCCAAGACGGTGTCATTCTACACGTTCTTGTCTACGTCAATGATTTTATTGTTTCGGGAAATGATTTTTCTAAGATAGAACGTTTTAAGGCATATATGCGTAAGTGTTTTCACATGAAAGATCTAGGCAAACTGAAATATTTCTTGGGTATTGAGGTTTCTCGTGGTCCTGACGGTATTTTCCTTTCTCAATGAAAATATGCTCTTGACATTATCACCAAAGCTAATCATCTTGGTACCAAGACGTAGTCTACTCCGATAGAATCTAATCATAAGCCGCCTTAGCTAAGGGTCCCGTCCTCAAGCGTCCTGAAGAGTACCGTCTCCTTGTTGGCCATCTTATATATCTCATCATCAATCGTCCTGAATTGAGTTATATTGTTCATATTCTATCACAGTTCATGAACACTCCTCTTCTCCCACACTAGGAAGCTGCCATTCGCGTCGTTCGCTATCTTAAAGGGTGTCCTACTCAAGGAATCATGCTCCTGTCAGATAGTGAGATCTCTTTAATTGCTTATTGTGATTCTAATTGGTCTACTTGTCCTCTTATACGATGGTCTCTCAGTGAATATGAGGTGTTCTTTGGCTCTTCTCCAATCTCCTGGAAGACCAAAAAGTAACACACTGTTTCTAACTCTTCGGCTGAAGCTGAATATCGCGCGATGGCATACACACTTCGCAAAATCAAGTGGCTAAGGGAACTTCTTCATACTTTTGGCTTTCATCATACACGGCCCATCGAACTATTTTGTGAGAGTCAAGCGGCTATACATATTGCTTCCAATCGTGTCTTCCACGAATGAACAAAGCATATTGAATCCGATTGTCATCAAGGTCACGATGCCGTTCATGATAAACTCATCGCCATGGAACATATTTCTACCAAGGAACAAGTCGCAGACATCTTTACTAAAGCTCTACCGCGACCTGCGTTCGATAAGCTATTGTCCAAGTTCGGTGTTCGTCAACCTCACCGAGAACTTGAGGGAGGGTAATGGGCAGGGGCAGAGGGAATGCCCAGTTATAGGGGTCAATTGACCCTAGTGGAATTTTAAAAAATAGCTGAATTTTTATTTGCAATAATAAATTGATCCTAATCCAATAAAAGTATTGACCCCTGTAAAATCTTATCATAACAAAGCTCAATATTTAAGCCCAATATGCTGTACTTATATATAATATTAAGCCCAAGAAAATTTATTTTAAGTAAATATATTATAACTAAGCCTATTAATATAAACTACCCTAATATTTTAACATTTATCCGTAGTTAGTCTTAAAACAGTTTAGCTTCTTCTTCCTTGTTTTTTTCTTTTCAATCCTAGATCATGAGTTCGTGACTTCGTGGGATATTAGAATCAGCAAAGACTTAAGATTGAAATTTCAGGTACTTTTATATTATTTTTTGTATATTAAATTTCATTACTAGTTTCAATATGATATTTAAAGAACTTGTGTTTGATTTGAGTATCGTACTAATTTTTGCCGATCGTCTAGTAAATTAGTGCTAGTAGACTCTTACTCTCTTAGTCTTGTATAGGTAAAGAATCATATAGTGATTTTGGTTAATAAAAAAAAGCTTTTATGAATCATTAGTTAGACCATTGACTATGTATGAAGAGCTTAACTCTCAACAATTGATTATTTTCATTCTGTTTCATCAATACGGTACAAATTATACAACACAACTTTATAATTTAATCAATGCGTGAGTTATGTGTTAATGTGTTTGTGTATGATAGTAGGATTTTTCTAGTTCTCAATTCCTAAAGCACTATCATGTCATTGCAGTACTTAAGGTTACCAGTCTATATTAGGTGTGATGCAAACAGATGAGATGTGATCATGAGTCACTCAGTTAAGCCAAGCAGAAATGAGTTTGGTTTCCTAACAGTTCTAAGTGATCATGCATAAAACAGTAGAATTACATAATTGGACTGCTATGCTTGATCACACATGCTCACTGCCAGAAGGGAGGGTGTGATCGAGCATACCAATGGTAATAGAGAAAAATTGTTAAAACTCCGCAGCAGGTAGATCAAGCAAACGAATAATCAGGTAAGTAAACAGATAAATCAAATAGACGAGAAATTCCTAAGGATGGGATAATCAAAAGGAGTGGTCTCCCTAGCCTATTCAGATGGCTAACAAAACTCAATCAAGTTATCCTTAGACAACAGGTTCAACAACAGATCAATTCACTACCGTGATAGAAATCCTCAAGCAAGGCTAGCCCAGACTAATTCTCATTAACGGAATCTAACTATGCATGCAATAAGATTCAACCTATTAAAGTCGATAAACACTCTAAACGGCCAATCCCTTGGGATAGAGACGAATATCTCTGGAATTAGTAGATCAAGCATTCCATCAAACACCTTCTGACTGTGGGAATGCCTAGGATCGGATTCTAGTTGATTAGACAGAAATAAGCATTAAACACAACTAATTCAGAAGGGCTTCAATCAATTCTAGCACTTAACCATCTAAAAGACTACGGATCCCACAACCTTTCTATCCCATCCTCAAGAACTCTTGGTCACTACTCAGACAACATAATAAAAGACATGAACTCAAAAATCAATGAAACTTGCATAACTTAAAAGATCAAAGGATAAGAAACATGATTATCGAAGAAATCAAATGCGGAATTTGAATAACTTAGAAAATAATTCGAATTACAAAGTTGCAGCAGCAAAGTGGCGAAAGACTTTAAGTAAAACTAGAGTAAAAACTAGATAAAAACCAGATGTCTCGGGAAAAACTCTTCGAGGTTTATTTATATCAAAAATTAGGGAAAACGATAAGAGATGCGGTTTTTGAGTCAACTCGACCGGCCCATCGAGTAGATGATGGGCCAAAATGGGCTTCCAGATCGAGTAAGGCTTCAAACCTTGATCAAGCACTTCCTCTTCTCATCTTCTCTTCCTGGTGCTCGGATTGTTTGGTTGAGTGCGGGTCAAGCAGAGGGATCGAGTAAATGATGATGAGTGATCTAGTGAGTTCTGCAGTTTCTACTCGATCGCGGGATCGAGCATGTGGTTGAGGAGGTTGATCGAGCATGTGGTTGAGTAGGTTGATCGAGCATATGGTCTGAATGGACTGCTGAGCGGACCGCTTCTCTTGCGGGCAGTGTGATCGAGCATGTAGGTCGAGCAGGCTGTCAGGATGGACTGCTGAGCGAATTGCTTCTCCTTCTTGCAGTGTGATCGAGCATGTAGGTCGAGCAGCCTATCATGAAGGATTGTTGGGCGGACTGCTCTTCTCTCTGCAGTGTGATCAAGGATGTGGGTCGAGCATACTGTGATTCTGCTCTGTTTCTACTATGTTTGTGCATCAACAGCTCCAAAATACGTGAAATGACTCGAAGATGCAGAATGCATGTAAGACTAATGCAAAATACACCTAATCATGCAAAGTATGCAAAACAATGATAAATGATATGAAAGATGATTGAAACTAGACTCAAAATGATGATAAATGAATGCATCAAACATGTAAATTATAGATATATTAGTGTATATATATAATATTATTTGAATTTAGAATCACCAAAGAATTACATGAATGAAACAGAGAGTAAAAATATTTTATCTGTTTGATATAAATTTCTTACTCAATTTTTGTATGTAGGCAACGACAAAAGAATGGATTGTTTTGTGAAAAGAAAAACTCCACTGTCTGATATTGAGTTGGATGATTTGCCATGGGATCCCGCCAAAAGGAAAAGTATTTTAAGCTATCATCCTAATCAAAGAGATGAAGTACCGGATGACAAAAAAAACAAAGAGATGAAGTACGACGCAAATATTTTATTAGAGGACTTTTTCAACCTCGTGGTCACAATTTTAAGCAAATACCGATTGGAGGGGTGTTACGACATTTTAATATAAAATGGTTTAATAAGTATGATTGGACGGAATATAGTGTGGAGACAGAAAAAGATTTTTGCTTGTGTTATTACTTGTTTAGATATCAAGCTCAAAATCAAGGTGGAAGTGATAGCTTTTCATCAACTGGTTTTTGTGGTTGGAATAAGGGGTTGGATCAACATGTGGGATCTGATGTGAATAGTTTTCACAATAATGCCAAAAGGAAATGTGAGTATTTGATGAGACAAGGTTTGTCTATCAAACATCCTCTCCATAAGCAAAGCGACGTTGTGAAGAATGATTACCGAATACGATTGAATGCTTCCATTGATGTTTCTAGGAACTTGTTACATCAAAGATTACCATTTCATGGTCATGATGAGTCTGATGAGTCAGCAAATAGAGGTAATTTCTTACAGCTTTTGAAATATACAACTGTTCAAAGTGAGGGTGTAAGAAAAGTTGTATTGAATAATGCTCCAAATATATAATCAGATGACATCCCCTCCAATTCAAAAGGACATTGTGAATTGCTTTGAAGAAAAGGTTATTAAGTCTATTATTAAAGAAATTGATAATGATGTCTTTGGTTTGCTGGTATATGAATCTGCTGATGTATCAGATAAAGAGCAAATGGCAGTGGTTTTTCGCTTTGTTGATAAGTATGAGATAGTCAAAGAAAGATTTGTTGGCATTATTCACGTGAAGGATACATCTTCTTTATCTATGAAATATGCTATTGATTCTTTGTTTGCTAAATATGGTTTGAGTTTGAATAAGGTGAGAGGACAAGGATACAATGGAGCTAGTAATATGAAGGGAGAATTCAATGGACTACGGTCATTGATTTTGAAAGAAAGTAGCTCTGCAAATTATGTTCATTGCTTTGCTCATCAACTTCAGTTAGTTGTCATGGCAGTTGCAAAAAAGCATTTTGAAGTTGGAGAATTTTTTGATATGATTTCTCTTTTGCTGAATGTGGTTGGAGCTTCTTGCAAGAAAAAAGATATGATCCGGGAAATCTATCGACAAAAAGTGGAAGAAGGGATTTGTAAGATACTTTGTAATCTCCGTGAGGAGGCTATACTCATATATCATGACTATATATAGGGAGTACACTTAGGGTTACATCTATTGAGAATATGCTATACACTGACTAATAGGAATATTTCCATATCCTATTCTATCAATCCCCCGCAGTCGGAGCGTTTGACGAGATAATGCTCAGACTGGAACGAAAATCAATGAAGAGAGGTGAGGGCAGTCCCTTAGTAAAGATGTCCGCATATTGGTGCACGGAAGGGACGTGTAACACTCGAACATGCCCAAGAGAAACCCGTTCACAGACGAAGTGAATGTCGATCTCAATATGTTTTGTCTGTTGGTGTTTGACCGGATTGGATGATAGGTAGACAGCACTTATGTTGTCGCAGTATACCAATATAGCACGAGTCATGGGAAGATGAAGTTGAAGGAACAAGTTGCGTAGCCATATGGCTTCTGAGACTACATTTTGTACTCTACTTCGACACTTGACCGAAAAACTGTTTGTTGCCGTTTTAAGACCAAGATTACAAGTTATCACCCAAGAAGACACAATAACCGGACGTAGAACGTCTCGTAGACGGACAGCTGACCCAATCCGTATCAGAATAAGCGGTAAGATATGAAGCGGAAGACTTGTAGAAGTGAACACCGTATGATATTGTGCCTTTAAGACAGCGTATGATGCGCTTCAAAGCATTGAAATGAGATTCACGGGGGTCATGCATAAATAGACACACCTGCTGAACCGCAAAGAAGATATCCGGATGCGTGAAGGTAAGATATTACAATGCTCCGGCAAGACTGCGGTAGAGAGTGGGGTCGTCTACACGCGGACCATCAGCATCGGCTAATTTCCCTTGCGTATCGATCGGTGTAAGACACGGTTTGTAGTTCTCCATGCCGGCACGAGCGATAATGTCAGTGGCGTATTGACGTTGATGAAGAAATAGGCCCGATTTGTCCAGCATAATCGTGATTCCAAGAAAATGGTGGAGCCGTCCTAGATCCGTCATTTCAAACTCCGAATTGAGAGATTGAATTATTGAGTCCATAATTGCGGTGGAAGAGGCAGTGAGAGCGATGTCATCCATATACAAGAGGAGATAAGCCAGTTCAGACCCCCTAGAGAACACAAAAAGAGAGGAGTCCAACACATTTTGTTTGAACCCAATCCGTTTAGTGAAAGTTGCTAAACGGTTATTCCAAGCTCGGGGCGCCTGTTTGAGACCATATAGAGACATGCGCAACAAACAAATGTGATTTGGTTTTTGGGGATCCACTTAACTGGCTGGTTGATGCATGTAGACTACTTCATCAAGATCGCTATTGAGGAACGCATTTTTGACATCAAGCGGACGGAGAGGCCAATCCTTGGTAATGGCGACATGAATAACGACCCGGATTATAGCTGGCTTGACCACCGGACTGAATGTCTCGTCTCAGTCAACTCCAAGTTGTTGAGATT
Organism: Arabidopsis arenosa; assembly: GCA_905216605.1. Taxonomy (NCBI): domain Eukaryota; kingdom Viridiplantae; phylum Streptophyta; class Magnoliopsida; order Brassicales; family Brassicaceae; genus Arabidopsis; species Arabidopsis arenosa. The sequence continues at coordinate 3,347,482 of LR999455.1, read as the reverse complement.
TTCCATTTGCCACCAAGCGGGCTTTATAGCGAGCCAACGTCCCATCTGCATGAAACATGTTTAAACAGCCACAAAGAACGCACCACGTTAGTGTTAGCCGGTCGGGGAACAAGGTCACACGTACCATTCTTAATTTGAGCTCCTATTTCCTCATTCATGGCATTATGCCAATGAGGATCTCTTGCGGCCTGAACATGAGAAAGAGGAAGTGGAGAGACATCATTAGTGTTAAGGCATAGCCTAGTTTGGGGCTTGGAGAAGCCATTTTTACTGTGAGTGGTCATGGGATGTGAGGGTGGAGGAGGCGCATTTGGAGGTGGAGCTGGGACGAGAACAGAAGATGTAGATTTTAGAATTGGTGGTGACGGGACAGAGATTGTTTGTGGAAGAGGTTCAGAGACAGAATTTTGCTGAGAGAATGGGAAGACGGTTTCGTCGAAGATGACATGACGAGAAAAGATGATCTTATGAGTGGATAAGTCAAGGCACCTATAGCCACGATGATTAGACAGATAGCCAAGAAAGACACAAGCTGTAGAACGATGAGCAAGTTTATTAGGTGAAGTAGGGAGAAGGTTAGGATAACATAAGCAACCGAAAATACGAAGATGAGAGTATGATACCGGTTGTTGGAACAGTTTAATGTAAGGGATTTCTTGATCAATTGCTGAAGATGGAACCATGTTCAACAGATAAACCGCCGTGTGAAGAGCTTCTACCGAATAAGACAGAGGTATACACGCTTGCGCCAATAATGAACGGACAACGGTATTGATGGTACATAACATCCTCTCGACTTTTCCGTTTTGTTGAGACGTGTGGGGACAAGAAAAACGGAATATTGTGCCCTCCGATGCCAAGTAAACAAGCATCATACGATTGTTGAATTCTCCCTCGTTGTCACATTGAAGAGACTTGATGGTACTACGAAATTGGGTCTTCACAAAATTAGAGAAATGGAGGTATCTGCTGAACGTATCGCTCTTGTATTTGAGAGGATAAATCAATAAAAACTGTGAGTAATGATCAAGAAAGAAAATATAATATATTATGCCACTTAAACTGAGAAGAGGAGAAGTCCAAATATCAGAATGAATAATATCAAAAGGTTTCAAAACAGACGAAATAGATGATGAAAAAGGAAGCCTAGTATGTTTGCCAAGTTGGCATGCATGACATACATTAGCAAGTTCATTTTCATTAAAAGAGACTGAATTAGAAGAAGAAGATAATTGACGAAGACTATTGCTATTAAGATGTCCAAGACGTTTGTGCCACACGTTACTTGCAGGAGAAGTTGTTGCGAGAGCGTCAGGAGAAGCAAACGTCATGAACGGAGACACCGAATATAAAGGACATGGACTATTACATCAGATCTGTCGGGAGATCCTTAACAGAAAAACCAAAGGAGTATAATTAAAGAGAATAATTGTTATCGGTGACAAAACGACGAACAAAGATGAGGTTTTGAACAATTGAGGGACAGACAAGAATATTATTTAGACGAAAAGAATGATAGTGAGATGGTAAGAGACCATGACCAGTTTTAGTGACAGGTGCAAGAGATCTATTGCCAACCGTAATCATTGGAAGTGGGCGCAAATTAAGAGTAGAACGTAGGTTACCTTGATTGTTGGTGACATGATGCATGGCACCGGAATCCATGACCCATGGATTGTAGTTCTGATCTTGCAACGTCATCGTGTTAAAAACGTGAGCAAGAGCCGTCAGCATATACTCGGGTTGAGCAGAGGCAGTTGGAGTCATGAGTTGCGGAGCTTGAGCGAGGTGAACTGAAGCGTGAGGTGAATTCGGGTAAGGTCCAAGAACTCCATTCGACTTGGTGTGAGTAGTTGGATAGTATGGAGGAGGGCGAGGTGGAGGTTGCATCGGCGTGGAGGTTGCATCGGCGTAGTGATGTGGTACGGTGGTGGCCCGTATGAGTATTGGTATAGAGGTGCGCCATAGCTACATTGGTGATTGTACCCAAAATGTGGCCATGAGTTATTGTAGCGACCACGACCTCTATGATTGTTGCAACCTCCACGACCTCTACCACGTCCGCCGCGGGAAGACGAGCCAGATTGATGATCGTTGTGGTGACGAGTGTTCTGGTCAGACGAAGTGAAAAGCACATCCAGAGACGATGGTTGATGTGAGACGGTGGGGCTGACGCGATGTTGCTTGGTGAGGCGCTCTTCCTCCATGATGAGCATTGACCGAGCAGTAGAAAAAGATGGAAAGGGTTCATGGTGTTTGATAACGTTGATGACGAAATCAAACTTGTCTGTCAAGCCGTTGAGGAGATGCATCACAAGAATGCGATCAGTCACGGGAGAGCCGATGTTAGCGAGCAGATCGGATAGGGTCTTCAACTTTTTGCAGTATTCATGAATACTAATGTCTCCAATCGTGATGGTACGGAGCTCATTCTCCAACTGAAGAGCTCTAGCTTCTTTGTTTTCACGAAACAGAGCTTCAATTGCAAGCCATAAGTCACGGCCAGAACACTTTGCTTTGAGAACAGTGTCGAAAATCGATTCAGACATGGTTCCATAGAGCCACATCTTGACAAGCCCATCTCGTTCTTTCTAAGTTGTGTCGGTGGCTGCAGTGGGTTTGGAGGAGCCGTCGAGATGTCCAAGTACGCCGAAACAGAGGCAGTGGGGCTCAAAGAGTTCACGCCACTAGTCGTAGTTAAGTTTCTCCATGTCGAGAAAGATGGGAACATACGCTCGAATTTGGGAGATAGCAAAAGGCTTTTCATTCGAGGAACTGGATTGATTAGCCATGGTGAAGAACAAGAAGAAGAAAAAGAGAAGAGAGAAGAAGAGGGAGACGTGAGGAAGAAGAAAAAGAGCGGAGTTGGATCAGATGTGCGGCTAGGGTTTTAGTCGTCGCTTGGCTCTGATACCATGTAAGATACTATGTAATCTCCATGAGAAGGCTAAACTCATATATCATGACTATATATATGGAGTACACTTAGGATTACATCTATTGAGAATATGCTATACATTGACTAATAGGAATATTTTCATATCCTATTCTATCAGGATTAGCAATGGTGAAATTAAGACTGGAAGTGGGTTGAATCAAGAAATTTCCCTTCAAAGACATGGAAATACTCGTTGGGGTTCACATTATAAGACTTTACTGCGACTTGTTGAGCTGTTTTTTTTTGCTGTAGTTAAAGTTCTCGAGTATATCCAAGATGAAGGCATAGACTCCACCAAAAGACAACAAGCATATGGTATTCTCAAGTATTTTCACACCCGTGACTTTGTTTTCTATTACAGTTGATGCTGTTTGTTTTGGGTCTCACTGATAACTTATTGATGGAGTCTCGAAAATACGGTTCACATCCATGATTTATCAACAAATGGGTCAATACAAATTAAGCCCAAAATTCAAAGGAGTTTCTAGAAAACAGTCAATTCATGGATATATCAAGAAAGTGTCTATATTCAAAGAACCAATCTCCATTAATGATGATTGATAAAATCTCTCAAAATTAATTCTTGATTTATTTATGTAATTAATTTGATTTATTTTGCATTTATGTTGATGATTTGGAATTTGAGCCTATATAAGCTCATTTCTCCATCCATTGTAAATATATAGAATATTTGGAATATAAAAGAGAGTTTTCTCACCTTTAAAGCTTAGGCTTTGTTTGCTTGTCTTTTCTATTGTGTGTGATTCTTTTAGAAAGCAAGTTAAATCTTTGTCTTTGTGTGCGATTCACATAGATATTGATTTGTGTTCTTATCACAAAGTCATTCCATAACTTTGTGTGGCGAACTTCGATCCATCCATCCACTTGAGTCCATAGAGAGCGCCGTACGGCAAGCTATAGATTCACCATCCATTATCCTTTGTAAGAACAAGCCCCCTTGTTCCTACATCATTTGGTATCAGAGCTTAAAGCTCCTATCACCAAGTATTTATCTCTTTTTCGATTTTGTTCTTTTGGTTTATTTAAAAAAAAAAAAAAAAGTTGCCTTTTGTTTTTTATTCGTTTTTATAAAATTAAAAAAAAAAACTAAAGAAAAATTCTGCTTTGTTTTAAATTTGTTTCTGTTTTTCATTCAAAAAAAAAAATTCTTTATTCTGGTTTGTTGAATTTCTGTTTTCATTAATTTAAAAAAAAATGAAAAATCTGGTTTTAGTTTTGAGGACAAAACCTTTTTAAGAAGGGGAGAATGATGGAGTCTCGAAAATACGGTTCACATCTATGATTCATCAACAAATGGGTCAATGCAAATTAAGCCCAAAATTCAAAGGAGTTTCTAGAAGACAATAATTCATGGATACATCAAGAAAGTGTCTATATTCAAAGAACCAATCTCCATTAATGATGATTGATAAAATCTCTCAAAATTAATTCTTGATTTATTTATGTAATTAGTTTGATTTATTTTGCATTTATGTTGATGATTTGTAATTTGAGTCTATATAAGCTCATTTCTCCATCCATTGTAAATATATAGAATATTTGGAATATAAAAGAGAGTTTTCTCACCTTTAAAGCTTATGCTTTGTTTGCTTGTCTTTTCTATTGTGTGTGATTCCTTTAGAAAGCAAGTTAAATCTTTGTCTTTGTGTGCGATTCACATAGATATTGATTTGTGTTCTTATCACAAAGTCATTCCATAACTTTGTGTGGCGAACTTCGATCCATCCATCCACTTGAGTCCATAGAGAGCGCCGTACGGCCAACTATAGATTCACCATCCATTATCCTTTGTAAGTACAAGCCCCCTTGTTCCTACATCACTTATCAAAGGCTTTACAAAGGAAAGACCAAAATATCTTGAATGCAATTTCATTGGTAGAATCCACTAAAAGTCAATTGCAAAAGTTTAGAGATGATGGATGGGATGCTTTTATGGCTAAAGTTAGTTCTTTATGTGAGAAAAATGACATTTGAATGCTCATTGATGTGAGTCAAATTAGACCTAACTCCTAAGACTACTCTCTCAAATAAGAGATCAATTGCAGTACTTTAGGATTGAATTCCACAAAGTTCTCTTGTTCACACAATAAGCTAACAGTCTCAAAATTATGCTAAATAAAATAATAAACAAATTAAAATAAAAGCAGGCAATTAAATCAGGTGTAAGATCAAATAAATTAAAGCATCAGGTTTAGGGAAATTCTCAGGAAATAAACAAATAGTAAATCTAGCAAATTAATTAGGATTATTTATCGAACCGTTCTATAACTCAAATCACTAATTTATAGCCAACCAGCTCTCGCTCGCATTGACTAACTAAACCTAATAGCAGGAAGTTCCAACTCTCGTATGTAAACTCCTAGAATTAGGTTAGCATTAATAACAGGTTTGATATATTCACAGATATTCCTTTAGACCACCTCTCGTATGAATCTAGTAATTTCTGCCAACCTAAGATAGTTCTAGTAACAGGCGCCCTCTCGGATCTAACCTATTATCCTATGATCTAGTTCTAATTAGCTACTCTAGAACTAGCATTAAGAACAACCTAAGGTGAAGAACTCTAAAGATTAATCCTAACATGTAATCGATCTACTAATGCATCTAAATCCCTAGTGAGAATCCCTAAACCTAACAGGGAAATTACTCAGACATGATTGATGAAACAGAAAACATGCTTGAATAAAATTGCATAAAAGAAATCAAAAGAAGAAAAGAGTTTAGAATAAATCTTCTCTTTACAGGGTTTTGAAATCTTTGAAAGTAGCTCTCTCCAATTATTTTCCAAAGGGTTCAAGCTCACAGAATTACAAAGCAAAAAACATAAGAAAAGATTCAAGGATAATGAATAATGAAAACCCTAAACACTATTTATATTGTCTCAAAAACGTGCAGGAACTAAAGTTGCAAATAGAAAAGTCTTCTGGGTTAATTTTTCGGGCTTTAAAACTCTCAAGACCGACGAGAGTTTTGCTGGGCCGCGTGTTGTGTCGATAGACACCAGGGGGTGTCGGTCGACACTCATGTCTTGGTCTGACACCGAAATCGTTCTTTCAGCTCTTAATCTCCGGTTTAGCTCCAGAATAGTTCCTTATCACCAAATTTATCCCGAACGTGTAAAATCCGGAAAAGATTAGAAAAGACTCTAGAAACAACAAAAATATTCTGAAACTGACACATATATCATGGCTAAAAACGGTAAAATCCGTGATATATCACTCATAATGAAGGAAGAATTTGTTGATCCAAGAAGACCAAGGAAAAGAAGCGGCATAACCAACATGCATCACTATAAGGTGGATTGTTTCTACTCTGTCGTAGATATGCAATTTCAAGATTTTAATGATCGTTTTGATGGGGTGAATTATGAACTACTTGTTTGTACATCATCCTTCCAAAAAACTTTAGATACGCCTCTTCCTGTTCGACTAGTCTATTCTACACGACGACTGGCACTGTTCTTTAGTGCATCACAAGTGTCACCGTTACATGCCAGCAAAATTTCAAAAATTATTAGACAATTCAAATAATAAATGCAGACAAGAAAAAAAAAGTGTGAAAATATTATATATTCGAAAATTATAAATTTTGAGGGGAATGAGAGTATTGCTTTTGGAAGAATACTTATTCATATGAGAAACAAAATACAAAAGCATCAATCTTAGCTTTCTGAGGGGAATGAGAGTATTGCTTGTGGCGGAATACTTATTCATATAAAAACAAAATCTTTGCCGTAGGTAAAATTTAAATTAATTTTTATATTTTAATTTTATTTTTAATATTAATTAAAAAAGTTCGTTAGGTTGCTCCAAAGAAAATAAAAGGGAATATTTATGGGGTTGGTTCTTTTAGCATGAAGCATCTTCAGTGCCTATGGGTCCATTTCTCCCTCGTGAAGAGCTAGTTGTTCTTTCTCAGAAGCTTGTAGTGCAATTCAAGCGAGATCAATACAACAAATTTTCGAGAAGGATCCCAAATTCGCCGCGAGGTTCCGAACCAGAACCGAGAATGAACCGAGAATGAAATCATAACCGGAACTAGAACCAAGACTAAAACCAGAATTGGAATTGAGATAAGAATCAGAACAGGAACCGGACATTCCAAGAAATTTAGCATTTTATTTCTTTAAATGTATATTAAAAAAAAATGTTATATATGAATTTTATTTGTATTTTGAATTTTAATTTAAATAAAATTTATAATTATCGAATATATATATATATATTTGTGATTCACACTATAATGAAAAATTTCTAGTCTATTTTTCTAATTTCATTTATAAGTTTAAATGTCAAGACATTCGCAAATTCCTCACATTATTGATACGGATGTGCGAGGGAATACCAACAATTTCTCGCAAGTCCATAGCAATACCGCGAGTCGAGGCCATTTTCAAGTTTTCTCAAAAATCCGTAGAAAAAAATGCTACATATTTGCAACGATGTCAACAATCCCTTGCAAATGATGAGTAGCTAAATTACAAGAGATTTGCGAGGCCTTTCTGAAGTTTCCTCGTAAATCCATAGCATTTTATCCCAAAAATACTGTTACGGCTTTGCAAATGAAGGTCTGCGACAGACTATTTACTCGCAGATCTTGTGACCGATTCTCTAGTAATGTGTATGCAAGAGAACAACAATTGTTTACGTTCCTCGCAATTAGCGAGGGATCAGCGACTGTTACGTTGCTTGTTTGTGGTAAAAGTTGTGAGGGATGTACGACCAAACAGAGTTTGGGAGGACACATTTTTCGAGGGGTGGACCTTTCTCGTAAAGCCTTGGCTATATTCGTTTTTCGAGGGAATTGCTAAGGTTTCCTCCCTCGCAAATTATCTGTTTTCTTGTATCCATAACAATTAAACAATAAAATTGTCTATATCATATTGTTATTGTTTAGTTATTAATATATCTAGAAACTTTTGTCATCTTGCCTAAATACACATTTCATTATAAAAAATATCATGATAAGAAGCTAGAGAGGACTAAACAAAACCCACCTTAATTTTTTTTTTATTCATCTCGATGGTATCATCGTTAGCTCAATGTGTGCTGTCATAACTTTGGCTTCTTTCGATAATCTGGATTAATACAATGAATCAAATCTTTTTTTATCGTAAGGGTAGTGATTTTCTGTTAGCGATTGAATTAAACAATGACTAACGAGCCCACTAGTTGTACTAATATAGATTTTTACTAATAGATATTTGCGTTTGAATTAAACAAAGACTAACGACGTACCCACTAGTTGTACTAATATAGATTTGTCAATGTCATGTATTAATTTAGATTATAATCTAACAAGTAGCTGTAACAAGAGTATCATTGATGTAATTAGAGTATATAGAGGAACAACTACATTGATCCATTCTTACACGAAACCAAAGTGCTATTACCCAAACATTAACTTGCATTCTCTCCACCTCCGGTAACTGCAACAGCCATGAGTTTGAAGTTAGAAAGACACAAGCATCATGTAGATCTCGTCAAACAACGTGATGGTTTGGAATGCGATGTTTGCGATCGATCGTATGGTGATGGCTTCTGTTGCTCTAAATGTAATTTTACAGTTCATAGGAAATGCGCGTTTGTGTTCATGTTACCAGATTTATTCGACCACCCTTCTCATGCTGGACATTGTCTTAAGCTTCTCACAACCGGAGCTCCTGACCACTGTTGGGCTAAGCTTGAAGATCAAGATGTCGTAAAGCCCAAGTAAAAACAGAGTCGGTGTGATTAAAAGACCTAAGAGAAGTCGGTGTGTTTTAATAGGCTTAGGAGTTATCTAAGACCTAATTGTATGTCGGTTTAGGAGTCATCTAAACTCTATAAATAGTGGTGTTGTGTTTAGTTTTTTTTTGTGTGCAAAACTTGAGAGTTTGAGATTGTATAGCTTAGGTTTTTGAGTTAGTTTTCCTAAGCAAATAAAGAAGTGTTCTTCTTTTGTTCTTAAGTGTTTAGGTCAATAATTGGTATCAGAGCGAGGTTAGTTGATCTAAGCACAGAGAACGAATCCGAATCACGAGTAGGTGATTCATATAAGAACCATGGCAGAATTGGTTCCAGTTACAAACAAAGACGGAGGGAGTTCCTCTGCGATTAAATGTCCGATGCTCAACACAACCAACTATACTTTTTGGACAATACGTATGACTATGGCTCTTAAGGTTCACAAAGTATGGGAAGCAGTTGAACCAGGATCAACGGATGTTGATAAAAACAATATGGCAAGTGCCCTTCTTCTTCAATCCATCCCTGAAGCCCTAACTTTACAGGTTGGAAAACTTGATACCGCAAAGAAAATATGGGATGCCATTAAATCTAGAAACCTAGGTGCAGACAGAGTAAAAGATGCAAGGTTACAAACCTTGATGGGAGAGTTTGAGAGAATCAAGATGAAAGATACAGAGACAATCGATGAGATTTCAGGGAGACTTTCAGAGTTATCTACTAAAGCAGCTGATCTTGGAAACAATCTTGAAGAATCAAAACTTGTAAAGAAATTTCTAAATAGCCTACCTCGAAAGAAATATATACATATTATTGCCGCACTTGAACAAGTACTAGATCTCAATGCAACAACTTTCGAGGATATAGTTGGAAGGTTAAAGGCTTATGAGGAAAGAATATGTGATGAAGACAATAATCAGGATGATCAAGGAAAACTGTTATATACAAGTTCTGAAACTCAAAACTCTCAAAATAACTGGTCCACAAACAGAGGAAGAGGTCAAGGTGGAAGATTTTATGGAAGAGGAAGAGGTAGAGGTAGGTTTGGAAATTCACAGGGAAACAACTATCAACAGAACAATAGTGGATATAGAGATGCGAGTAAAATCACATGTTATAGGTGTGATAAACTAGGTCACTATGCTTCTGATTGTCCAGATAGACTACTTAAGCTTCAAGAAGCACAAGAAAATAAAACTGAAGATACACAAGCTGCTGATGCATTGATGATGCACGAAGTTGTATTTTTAAACGAGAGGAATGTTATACCTAGCACTTTTGAGACAAATTCTGATATTGAGAATCTATGGTACTTGGATAATGGAGCAAGTAATCACATGACTGGAAAACTAAGTTTTTTCTCAAAACTTGACCAAGCAATTACAGGAAAAGTAAGATTTGGGGATGATTCTCGTATTGACATACAAGGGAAAGGATCAATCACTTTTGTAGCAAAGAATGGAGAACGAAGAACTTTATCTGATGTATACTACATACCAAAGTTAAGGAGCAATATAATAAGCCTTGGACAGGCTACAGAAGCTGGATGTGATGTTCATATGAGTAAAGATAATCTGACTTTATCTGACAAGAATGGTAATCTACTAGTACAAGCAACTAGATCAAAAAACAGACTCTACAAAGTAGTCATGGAAGTAGAAAACTCAAAATGTCTACAACTTATAGTTTCAAACGATTCAAGACTGTGGCATGCAAGACTTGGACATATTGGAGTAGACACCATGAAAACAATGATGTCAAAGGAGATAGTTGCAGGTTTACCAAAAATAGGCATCGAAAAAGAAACTTGTAGCTCATGTCTTCTTGGTAAGCAAGTTAGGCACTCATTTCCTCAAGCAACTCTGTTTCGGGCAACAAGTATTCTTGAACTAATACATGGAGACCTCTGTGGGCCTATTACACCTCCAACTGCAGCACAAAATAGATACATATTTGTGCTTATTGACGACTACTCACGATACATGTGGTCTGTTCTTCTGAGAGAAAAAGGAGAATCATTCAAGAAATTTAAGATTTTTAAAGCTTGCATAGAACAAGAAACTGGAGCTTCCATTAAAACCTTCAGGACAGACAGAGGTGGTGAGTTCTTATCACAAGAATTTCAAGAGTTTTGTAACAATACAGGTATCAAGAGACACTTAACTGCTCCATACTCACCTCAACAGAATGGGGTAGTAGAACGACGAAATAGAACCTTGATGGGAATGACACGAAGTATCATGAAACACATGAATGTACCAAACTATCTATGGGGAGAGGCTGTGAGGCATGCTACATACCTTATCAATAGAGTGGCAACAAGAACTTTGGTTAATCAAACTCCATATGAAGTCTTCAAGTCTAAGAAACCAAATATTGCACACTTAAGGATTTTTGGCTGCATTGGATTTGCAAAAACAGAGACTGCACACCTTAAGAAGCTTGATGACCGCTCTAGAATGTTGGTACATCTTGGTACAGAACCCGGATCAAAAGCCTACAGGTTATTTGATCCATCAAGGAAGAAAATCATAGTTAGCAGGGATGTGGTGTTTGATGAAAATAAAAGCTGGAAGTGGAACAACAGTGATCATGAAGAAAATAGTGAACCAGGAATGTTCAGTGTAAGTTTTGGTGAGTTTGGAAATAATGGGATAAGAGAAGATAGTATCCTAGAGGAAGCAGAAAACACTGAGAATGAGAATAATGAAACAGAACCTATAGAACCTACAGAAGAGATCACAGTAATCTCCAATACAGAAATTACTGAAGAAAACCAAGCACAGCCACAAATCGCATTAAGAAGATCTGAGAGAGAAGTTACAAGACCAAGTTACTTAAAAGACTATGTTCTCTTAGCAGAAATTGAATGTGAAAGACTCTTAGTAGTGATAAATGATGAACCATGGGACTACAACGAAGCCAAAGATTCCAAGAAGTGGAAAGAAGCATGTGTAGAAGAAATCTCTTCTATTGAGAAAAACAAAACATGGGATCTAGTTGAACTTCCGGTTGGTGCAAAAGCAATAGGATTGAAATGGGTGTTTAAAATCAAAAGAAACTCGGATGGAAGCATTAATAAGCACAAGGCACGTCTTGTTGCAAAGGGATATGTTCAAAGGCATGGCATTGATTATGATGAAGTATTTGCTCCAGTAGCCCGTATAGAAACTATCCGGTTCATAATTGCATTAGCAGCCTCTAATGGATGGGAAGTGCATCATCTTGATGTTAAAACAGCTTTTCTACATGGAGAATTAAAAGAAAATGTATATGTTCTGCAACCAGAAGGATTTGTAAAAGAAGGAAGTGAAGAGAAAGTATATAAGTTGAATAAGGCACTCTATGGGCTCAAGCAAGCCCATAGAGCTTGGAATAATAAGCTAAACAAAATTCTTCTGGATCTGAATTTCATAAAATGCTCTAAAGAACCCTCTCTGTATCGGAAAACAGAGAATGATGAATCACTTGTGGTAGCAGTCTATGTAGACGACTTACTTGTTACAGGGTCAAGTTTGCAGTTGATACTAGAGTTTAAGAAAGGAATGTCAGCACAATTTGAAATGAGTGATCTCGGCAAACTAACATACTATCTGGGAATTGAAGTGATTCAGTATGAGGGAGGAATAATGCTGAAACAAGAAAGATATGCCACTAAAATCTTAGAGGAAACAGGAATGCTAGATTGTAATGAAGTTCATATTCCCATGGATGCAAACTTGAAATTATCTAAAGCAGAAGGAGAAGAGGGAATTGATGAGAAGGAGTACAGAAGAAACATAGGGTGTCTACGTTATTTGCTACACACACGGCCAGATCTCTCTTATAGTGTTGGAGTCTTGAGTAGATACATGCATGAGCCCAAGAAATCTCATGGAGCAGCTCTAAAACAAATTCTGAGATACTTAAAGGGAACTCAATCGTATGGTCTTTGTTTCACTCGCAATATTGAAAAGAGATTGGTTGGCTTCAGTGACAGTAGTCACAATGTCGATGAAGATGATGGCAAAAGCACTACAGGCCATGTCTTCTACTTAAATGAATGTCCTATTACTTGGTGCTCGCAGAAGCAGGATACAGTGGCTTTATCTTCGTGTGAAGCTGAATTCATGGCTGCCACAGAAGCTGCAAAACAAGCAGTGTGGCTACAGGAGCTTCTAGGAGAAGTCATTGGAAGGTTAGGTGATAAGGTTCTGATACTACTTGATAACAAATCCGCCATAGCCTTAACCAAGAATCATGTGTTCCATGGTCGGAGCAAACACATTCATAAAAGATACCACTTTATCCGTGAATGTGTAGAAAAGGAACTTGTGGAAGTAGATCATGTGCCCGGAGAGATACAAAAGGCTGATATTCTAACCAAAGCATTGGCAAGAATAAGATTTAAGGAGATGCGTGCACTTGTGGGTGTTCAAGATGTTGCTAAGATTCCACTTCAAGCTTAAGGGGAAGTATTGTTGGGCTAAGCTTGAAGATCAAGATGTCGTAAAGCCCAAGTAAAAACAGAGTCGGTGTGATTAAAAGACCTAAGAGAAGTCGGTGTGTTTTAATAGGCTTAGGAGTTATCTAAGACCTAATTGTATGTCGGTTTAGGAGTCATCTAAACTCTATAAATAGTGGTGTTGTGTTTAGTTTTTTTTTTGTGTGCAAAACTTGAGAGTTTGAGATTGTATAGCTTAGGTTTTTGAGTTAGTTTTCCTAAGCAAATAAAGAAGTTGTTTTGTGTTCTTCTTTTGTTCTTAAGTGTTTAGGTCAATAACCACACCGACCCGAAATGCCATCTCTGCGGTAAAAATACCAAGCGCCTTCTTTACCATTGCTCCGTTTGCAAACTCAATTTGGACATTAATTGCATCTTTGATTACTTTTGTGACCGAGCCCATATGAAACTGTCGTGGCACCACCATCCTCTACTCCTTGTTGATTTTGGTGGTCACTTGCAGTGCGACGTTTGTTATATGTTCCGCAGAAGAGGTTACTTTTGCCCTCGTTGCATGTTGGTGGTTCATAAGGAATGCGTCTCAAAAATTGAATCAACAGTGATCGATCACCCTTTTCATGCCAGACACTATCTTAAGCTACTCACAGATGGAGCTCCTGATTACACAGACCCAGAATGTCATGTATGTGGAAAAGAAACAGCAAACTTACTTTACCATTGTGATAAGTGTAAGTTCAACCTGGATATTGGTTGTGCGATTCGTAACCCCCAACGAGTTTCTCTTTCAAAGCTAAAGGTCCATGAGCATACACTCACACTCATGCCAAAATTGATGTTCTTTGTTTGTGATGCTTGTGGGACGAAAGGCGACCATGCTCCTTATGCCTGTGTTCAATGTGATTTCATGTTCTTCCATCAAAAATGTGCTTATTTGCCACTTGTCATCAATGTCAATCACCATGAGCACCGCGTTTCATACAAGTATCCTCTCGGTCCTGGAGAATGGATATGCGGAGTTTGTTGGGAAGAGATTAATTGGTCATATGGGGCTTATTCTTGTTCCTCTTGTCCTAACTATGCTATTCATTCAAGATGTGCAACAAGGAAAGACGTGTGGGATGGGAAAGAGCTCGATGGAGTACCTGAAGTTATTGAAGATATCAAGCCGTTTAAGATGAATGATGACAACACAATCACTCATTTCGCTCATGAACATAACCTGAGCCTCAGCAAAGAAACTGAAGAAAGAAGGTTTTGTGAAGCATGTGTTCTTCCCATCGACTCTTACACATCCTACAAGTGTTCAAAATCTGATTGCTGTTTTATTCTCCATGAAACTTGTGCTAATATTCCTAAGAAGAGACGACACTTTTTGAGCCCACAACCCCTCACTCTTCGCCCCCAAAGCCAACGCAAGAAAGAAAATATTTGTCGAGCTTGTGATCAAGTTTTTTGCCAAGGATTCGTCTACTCTACATATCAGAAACAGAATTTTGACTTATTGTGCAGCTCGATTACTGTGCCTTTTAAACATGGAAGTCATGATCATCATTTGCTCTACCTCAAACTAGATGTTGATCACATGAAGACTTGCCATAACTGTGGCATTGACGAAAAAGAAGTCGTCCTAGGTTGTATCAAATGCAACTACTTCTTGGATTTTCGTTGTGCCACTCTACCATATACGGTAAGGCTTCCCAGGTACGATGATCATCCACTCACTCTTTGTTATGGTGAAAAAGCAAGCGGGAAATATTGGTGTGATATTTGTGAAAGAGAAACAAATTCAAAGACTTGGTTCTACACTTGTCAAGATTGCGGGGTCACTTTGCATGTCTTTTGTGTAGTTGGGGATATTAGATATGCTAAACCAGGAGGAAGCATCAACAACAATGTTGAATTGGTGCCTAACAATAGATCTTCAAGACCACTTTGCCACAACTGTCATTGCCATTGCCCAGGTCCCTTCATTCTTAAGGATTCTGTCGAAGAGAATTTTTGTTCTTAGGTGCTGTTCGTTTCTCCATTCAGATGGATCATCTGAATGGAGATGAGTTATGATGTTCGTTTATAACAATTTTACAGAGCAGTGAGATGAACCAGTTGGATGATTTTTATAAAACTCATCCAAAAAATGATCATTTTCCGACTGAGTCTGATCGGAGCAGTTGACTGGAGCTGATTCAGTCTAAAATACAAAATGACCTAAATACCCCTATCTAATTTGGAAAATTACACCAAAAAACCTAAACCTACTTCTCATCATTCATTCCACGACAGAGACTCAGAAGCCATCCTTCGACAACGTGAGAAGAGAAACGAGATCCTTCGCACCGAAGCTGGATCTCTTCGCAGCTGGATCTCTCCGCCGGATCTCTCGCCGGAATCCACTCCTCTTTGATCTCTCCGCCGGCTGTCTTCTTCTCTCTCGTGCGTGGGTTTAGGTGTTACGATTGAATTAGCTGCGACCATTGTTTGAGAGGTAAGACTCATGGGTTTGATTATTGGATTTGATTTCTCCTTTAGTCATTGAAATCTCGAAGTGGGTTTCAGGTGTTACGGATTGAAATCGCTGCAACCACTGTTTGAGAGGTATGATATATCTCTAATTCATGATTTTGTATTGAGTTTATGTGTACCAATGGAGACGAGTGTTGTGGCTTTGTTTGATTTCGTGTTTCTAATGCTTATAGGCTATTATCGTTTTTGATGTTTGATTTTGTATTGAGTTGATCTGTTTCACCATCTAAAGCTGCCATTGTTTGATGTTTGATCTGTTTCACCATTTAAAGCTGCCATTGTGTGTTTAGTTCTGTGGCTTCTTCGTTAGTGTTTAGTGCTTAACATTAGATGAAATTGCTTGGATTTTGGCCTAACTCTGTCTCTATTGTGGTACTAAAGATCTCTAGTTAGTGCATGAGCGCAGGCTTCTCTTGATATTTGGATGCGCCTGCAAAAAAAAACATAGTTGTTCACTAGAGATCTCTTAAAATTTTCAAAATCTCTAAGATAATGAGAACTTGATCATCTCCTTAACCACAAGATTTCAAGTGAGGTTTTAACCACAAGATCATCCACTTTGTTCACTAGCTTTTTAAGTGTGTTCTGGAAATCTGAGAGTTCCTTCCTTTATTGAAACCCCTGTTATATGACTTTTTTGAGTTTGATTTGTCTGAATTTCTTACGCAGCTTTGCTTGTAATGTCTGTTCGAGTTTGGTTGACTCCACCATGGTTTATGGTACATTATCATCATGTGCATGTTGCATTATCATTCAAGATAGTGTCTTGTGAACTCTAGTGTCTAGTGTCTTGTGTCTTTCATGTTTCTTGGGAACTCTAGTGTCTAGTTGTAAATTTGACGTTTACACAATTTGATTAAATAATCTCTTCTGATTCAACGTAGAGAAGACTGATTGTTGTTATTAAGATTTTTGGAGTTTATGTTTGGTAATGATGTTGGATCCTTAATTGTCATAACATAGGCTTTGGTTCTTATAAAAAAAAATTAATTTCATGAAAATGAAAATTTATAAATGTCAAATATAATAATTTGAAATTTCTTTGGTTATAAATATATATTTGATCAATAATTAAAATTAATATGGTTAAGATTAAGGATTAAAATATTATTAGATGAAAACATGGGCATTTTAGTAATTTTTCTTCTCAAAAACATCTAAATGAGAATGGTTGTCAACCAAACAAACAAAGTTTTAAGCAAAAGCATTTAGATGGACCATTCAGATGAACTACCAAAAATAGAAACGAACATCATTCAGATGGATTAGTCAGATGGAGCATTTGGATGGATCATTTGGATGCATATCCCAAATGAGCAAACAAACAGCACCTAACTTATTTACTTCTCTACTTAATATAACTAAATTGGCAAAGTAACCCCTCAATTTATCCATTTATTTTCGATGTTACCCGGAACTTTGATTTTTTCTGTTTTCGACTTTTCCATTTAGAAGTTTTTATTTCTCCCCAAATTAACAAGATGGACACAAAAACTCTCTAATTCCGCCGCCGTCGCCGCCAACACATCCACCGCGAATCCCCAAATGTAGTCTCCATAACCTCTACTCTATCGACACCGTGCTTTTAGTCTTGAGTTTTCACTGTGTTTTTTATTTGTGTTCCGATTGATTGTAGAATCAAAGAAAAAACGAAGGAAGCCGATTGTTCGGAAAAACTTGGAAAATATGGCGAATAGTAAGTACGAGTACGTGAAGTCATTCGAAGTGGAAGACGAAGTTATGTTTCCCAATTTGATAATTATCCATATCGATAGCCTTGATTTTTCGAGGTAAATTTCTTCGCACCCAAAGTGATGGTGTGTAGATTGTGAACGAGAAGAGTATAGAGTCTGATAGGTTGTTTTGGGAGCTTACTTGAATTTATTCTTAGTAGATTGTGTTTGAGATGGTTCTTGGAATTTGAACATTGGATAAGGATGTGTTCTCTCATGGATCTATCTATATATGTTTGTGTGTGTTTGTAGATTGACAATGCTTTCCTTGTGTTTCTTACTTTCTTTTTCCTTATAATAACTGTAGATTTTCCCAAGTTCACAAGTTTGAGAAGCCTAATGATGAGACGGCTCTAAATTTGATGAATTCATGTGCATCTTCGGTTTTGGAAGAGTATCCTGATATAGTCTTTGCATATGGATATAGTGACGAGTACAGGTACCATAGTCACTTGGATTAGTTGTTTTAGTTTTGACTCGTACCTTTGACAAGACTTTATTGTTTTCATATATCATGTAGCTTTGTATTCAAGAAAACATCAAGATTCTACCAGAGACGAGCCAGGTAATTCATGATTTGGGAGATATCTCGAGTTGTATTTAGTTTCTTCTGTATGATTTGAATTTTGACATCTACTTTAACTTTTATGCTGTTTCATATGCAGTAAGATTCTGTCTTTGGTAGCCTCATTTTTTGTTGCGGTCTATGTAACGAAATGGAAAGAGTTCTTTCCTCATAGAAAATTAGTATATGCTCCTTCATTCGCTTCAAAGGCTGTAAGTTGCGCATCAATAGAGGTTCTTCAAGCTTACCTTGCTTGGAGACAACATGACTGTAAGACCTTCTAACATCTATATATGTTCTATGAAATTTTCCTTAACAAATTCATGATTACTGCATTCTGGATACTATTAATACTTATTGGCGTTTGCATCTAGATATTTTTACAACTTCTATTGTTTTGGTTGCAGGCCACATCGGTAATCAGTATGACACATGTTTTTGGATGTTAGTAAAAAGTGGAAAGACCTTAAGTGAAACACAGGAGATTTTGAAGGTGTGTTGTCTATGCTTTTTTTTCCGTGACAATGACAAGCTACGTTGATTTTTCCATGGGATAATATTTAACACTATGACTAGACTTTATTTTACCTTCACCTGGTTTCATACCTTGTAATCATATTTTATTGTATAATCACACTACTTCCTATTGATAACTGCAGGATACACAGAAACAACAGAGAAATGAGCTTCTTTTCCAGCAATTTGGTATTAATTATAAAATGCTTCCTGCATTGTTTCGTCAAGGATCATGCCTTTTTAAGACAAAGGTGATCTTTTTCATTATTTCATGCTTTTATTTATAGCCTTCATATGCTTGCTTTGAGATGTGTTGCATATGTATTTAAAAATTTAGAGCTTTCAATTGTTAAGTTGACTCCTTATGAAGATCAATAAGTTCTTTTTGTTGAGTGATTTAATTGGTGTGCATGTATGTTCTTGCAGTGTAAATTTCAATTGCCTGAAATCTTGTAAACTTTGTTTAGTCTTGTGTCGCTGCAGCTTGCATGTTCAGGTTACAAAATCAATTTTATTAGTTGAAAATGTAAAAGTCAGATGTTCTCTTGTCTCTATGTAGGTCAGGTTTAATGTATATTTCGGGTGTGTGATACTTTTGTTGAATTCATTCAGGTAGAAGAAACTGTAAAGCATGATGAGAATGGAAATCCTGTAAAACGATTGAGGAGAAGGGAAACTTTAGTGCATTCAGAAAATATTGCTGGAAGAAGCTTTTGGAATGAGCACTCCTCTCTTCATAAAGATCTTGGACATTTTGCAAAAGAAATTGGCAAAATTGAACCAGATTATGTTAAGTCGTTTCAGTTTGAGAGTAGATTATTACCTTTAACTTGGGTTGTGGTTAGGATTGATGGCTGCCATTTTCACAGGTAATATGCTTTTTAGTCTTCGTCTATTTTCATTGTTAAACAATGTGTCTTGCATGGAAGCCTTAGACTTGTTAAAAAATATATGTTCGCTAGGATTGATTTAGTTATAATGCTATATTACGAGTTTATACACTTCTGACTGCTATGGTCGGCCTGTTTCTTACATTGTGATTGCTTTTGTGTTGTTCTTTAAATTGTGTTTTATTAGGCAATGCTAGTATCACTTACTGCGAAGTAGAGTTTTTTGGAACTTATAAAAAAAAAATATAAGAACAGTAGTTGACCACTTTGGCAAGCAAACGCCTGCATATTGCTTGAATGATTACTATTCTCCTGTTGTAAGTGAAACTCATTGAGCTTGCTTGGATTTTGATAGATTTTCTGAAGTTCACGAATTTGAGAAGCCAAATGATGAGCAAGCTCTGAAACTTATGAATTCATGTGCAGTGGCTGTTCTTGAAGAGTTTCAGGATATTGTCTTTGCCTACGGCGTTAGTGACGAGTACAGGTATGTAACTCTCAGCCCCTTTAAACCAACTTTACATTTCTAGATATTAATCGAGTTCATCTTTGGTTTGCAGCTTTGTTCTTAAGAATAAATCTGAGCTTTACAAAAGACAGTCCAGGTCAAACTAATTTTCTATGCCCGTAATTTTTCTTGTTGCAGGATAAATTTATCTGTCTGCCCTAGGTTTTTCTTGTTCTTTTCCACTGTTTATAATTTAATTTCAAATATTTTGTTACAGTAAGATAATATCTGCAATTGTATCCTTCTTCACATCGACGTACGTGATGAGATGGGGAGATTTCTTCCCTCATAAAAAATTGAAATACCCTCCATCATTCGATGGACGAGCTGTTTGCTATCCAACATCAGATATTCTCCTGGATTATCTAGCTTGGAGACAAGTCGACTGTGAGTATAGTTGTCTTATAAATGGTTCACTTGTCTTGTGAGATAGTTACTTGATATTAAATAGACTCGTAGTTTGAATTGGATGCTCTTGTTCAGCAATTGTTTTTGGTCTTGCAGGCCACATCAATAATCAGTATAATACATGTTTCTGGATGCTTGTTAAGTCTGGAAAAAGCAAAACTCAAGCCCAAGATTACTTAAAGGTGCTTTGTTATGTCTTTCTCGAATAGCCAATGCTCGCTCTTAGTTCATTGACTAAATGGTTTGTCACTTGCATTTGGCTCTGTTGCAGGGTACCCAAACACGAGAAAAAAACGAGTTACTTAGCAAGCAATTTGGAATTGAGTACAACTCATTACCTGTAATCTTCCGCATGGGTTCTTCCGTTTTCCGCCTAAAGGTGCTACTTCTATTATCATACTCCAAAATTCTTCTAGTGTTTCATAGCAGATTCTTATTATAGTGAAGAAAAGAAGTGTCCTTCTCTCTTTTGTCAGTTTTGACATAAACCTTTTGAGGTATTCTTGTCTGTGCAGAGATTTACAAGTAAGTGGTGTGAATGAATTTTTACATTTAGATGCAGGAAGGTGTTACAGAGGAGAATGGAGAAGTTTCAGGAAAGCAAGTGGAAGCAGAAGTGGTCGTAGACTTTTCTAACATTATCGACCCATGTTTCTGGCAACAACATCCTCACATTCTTTAGTTTTTGTGCTTATGGATCTATTTATCATCTTATTAAGCCTATGAAAAGAGTAGAATCTTCATCTCAATAAACTACCATTATCTTAGCTACTATACCCTACATGACACTGTAACAAAACCTCTCTTAATAGCTCAAAGCATATACACAACATCCGATACCTACACTGTAACAAAATCTGTAGAAGAATCAGAGCGCAACATATAAGTTTTATGTCACTTCTTAGAATGATTAGGGAATGATCCTCACCTTGTCCCTTCTAGACAAGGACACTGAAATAACTCCTGGGAACGCTAACAGCTTCACTCAGCTTGTATTTTCTTCTTCTACTACACTTTTAAGTTTACAATCCTTGTGTGGATTTTTTCGTATTGCTTGAATATGATGCACAAATGCAGCTATAATTACATGGTGCTTTGGGGGGAGGCTTTCTTGTTGAAGAGACATTGTGACGAGCATCCTTTAAAGCTTTTGCAACATGCTTTTGGGCTTTCTAGAAGTGTATATTACAGAGTACAGGAGCAGTCAACGCAAGTGTTGGTTTTCCAAAGAGTAATGGTCTTGCTGGAGCTCTGGATGTACAAGCCAAACAATGCAGAGTTAGGAGAGAACAGCTTAAAATATCATTATATATGCTATTTACAAACCAGTAAACAAAATTACCCATATATGAAACCGAGTGTTGTTACACCCAAATCTGAAACATGGTTTATGCTTTAATACTACCACAATGGGACTATTCTAACTCAATTATATTTTTTTAGAGTTTCATCCCGTTGTTCAGTTAAAACTCATCGTTAAAGATGAACTAGTTATGCTAATATTCATAATCCTAACTCAGTTGCAAAGACACATCAATAAAGACATCTTTGTCGGTGTCCAAAGCTATAAGCTATTTCCTATTGAGTTAATTAGGTGCATACCACTTTTTTGAGAAATAATTAAGAAACATTATATAAGTTTTCGTTATTTGCAAGATAAGAAAGAGAAATTATGGGTGTAATAAAATGTGGACGAAAATACCCCTGAAACTAAAAGCGGAAATTTTCAGCAGGAGACATATGCGTCAGAGAATCTATAGTGGGCCACCACTTATTAAATGCTTGCATCGATAGTATATTCTGCTAAAGAATTAAATGTCGTGCTATCTTATTTTTTATCGGATACATGAATATATATCATACATCGTAATATTCTATTAACATTATTTACATATGATATATCACTATAGATATATCACTATATATCCTGAAATATCACTATAGATCATGATATGATATGATATTCATTATATATCATGATATAGCAATATATTTCATGATATATCAATATATATCATAACATATATCATGATATCACAATATATAATATGATATATGCTAAAATATCGTGATATATAAATATATATCAAGGTTTATAAATATATTTTAAAACGATGTGGTAGAAAGCAACGTGCGACTTGAATTGAAGGACATTATCTGCCTTCGAATGAAATTTAATGGGATCCGCAGAGACCATGTCTTCATCCATAGGATTCCAAGTGGTATTGTAGATGTTCCCTCTTTTTCATCCCCAAGCATTTTTTTTGAATTTCCCATTTATCCGTTTATTGAAAAAATCTCATGGAAACTATACATCGTAACATTCTATTAATATTATTTACATATGATATATCACTATAGATATATCACTATATATACTGATATATAACTATATATCATGATATGATATGATATACACTATATATCCTGATATAGCAATATATTTCATGATATATCAATATATATCATAACATATATCATGATATCTCAATATATAATATGATATATATAAAAATATCGTGATATATAAATATATATCAATGTTTATAAATATATCTCATGATATATCGATATCTGATATAGTGGTGGTGATGGAGAGGGAGAGTCTGTTGGCGGACGGGGAAGGTGGGACACTGTTGTGGATGTGATAGGTGAGTGAAGTAAATTGAACATTGTGGTGGTTGTATTGAATTGTATGTTAGTGGCGGAGGAGGTGATGGTGATGTGAATGAAGAATATGTTGCGTTGGAAGAGAAGGTGGTGATGGTGAACTGGATGGAAATTATAATCCAAGAAAACTAACGACCATCGATTCGAATAACCATCAAGTTAGGAAGCATGACTTCATCCTCCAATTCGAATGACTTCACATACTCGTATTTGCTATTCGCCATATCCTCAATGTTTCACGAAAGTCTCTGCTTCTTCTTTCTTATTTGATTCTACTCTCTCACTTTGAAAATTTCCAGCCGGCGCAAAAAAAAAAACAAATTACATCTAAACTGGTCAGATTTGGTTCTCTTTTAGTTTCCGGCCGTTACTTGGAGTTGTGACCGATCTGGTTCCCCTTCAAATTATTTTCCTACATTCTAAGCCGGATAGCCAAAATAGAAGTGTTCCAAGTTTTTGCCACCCATAATCTCGAAAATATATTTTTCAAATGCAATGCCTCGTTGCCTGAGTCTCCCATTGGCCATTAGACAATTACAATTTCACATACGCTTTTCACAAGTAAATTGCACAAATGATCAAAATTGCAACAAAACTGAAATAGACATATCCAAATGTTAGAATGAGTTCCATTACTCAAGTTTAGTTTTTGTGCTTATGGATCTATTTATCATCTTATTACGCCTATGAAAAGAGTAGAATCTTCATCTAAATAAACTACCACTATCTTAGCTACTATACCCTACAGGACACTGTAATACAACCTTTCTTAATAGCTCAACACAGATAAACAACATCCTATACCTACACTGTAACAAAATCTGTAGAAGAATCAGAGCGCAACATATAAGTTTTATGTCACTTCTTAGAATGATTAGGGAAAGATCCTCAGCTTTTCCCTTTTGGGCAAGGACACTGAAATAACTCCTAGGAACGCTAACAGCTTGACTCAGCTTGTATTTTCTTCTTTTACTACACTTTTAAGTTTACAATCCTTGTGAGGATTTTTTCGTATTGCTTGAATATGATGCACAAATGCAGCTACTATAACATGAAGCTTTGGGGGAGGCTTTCTTGTTGAAGAGAAATTGTGACGGGCATCCTTTAAAGCTTTAGCAACATGCGTTTGAGCTTTCTGGAAGTGTATATTACAGAGTACATGAACAATCAATGCAAGTTTTGGTTTTCCACAGAGTAGTGGTCCTGCTGGAGCTCTGGATGTACAATCCAAACAATGCAGAGTTAGAAGAGAACAACTTAAAATATCATTATATATGCTAATTACAAACCAGTAAACAAAATTACCTATATATGAAATCTAGTGTCATTACACCCAAATCTGAAACCTGGTTTATGCTTTAATACTACCACAATGGGACTATTCTAACTCAATTACATTTTTTCAGAGTTTCATCCCGTTGTTCATTTAAAACTCATCGTTAAAGATAAACTAGTTATGCTAATATTCATAATCCTACCTCATTTGCAAAGACACATCAATAGAGACATCTTTGTCGATGTCCAAAGCTATAAGCTATTTCCTATTGAGTTGTTTTTTTTTTTGGTGAAACGAGGGGAGACAGTGTCTCCCAATATTATTCAAAAAACTAAAAGAAATTACAAACCTACATTCCGTGGTCGTGTAGACCCACTAACATCCTCTAACATAATGGAATTCACACATTCCGGTGGCGACTCGAACATATGAAAACCTAGAGGAAGTGAAAACGCATAGTTCGCTAATCCATCTGCTAGACGATTAGTCTCCCTATACACATGAGTAACCCGGACTATCCAGTCCTTTGCAAAGAAGCCATAGCACAAACGTACTAGGAAGGACATCGAATGAGAATTACTTATCCCTGTCTTAAGAAAACCAACCAGAATTTTGGAGTCTACTTCCAGCTCCACACGTGTAGCGCGACGCTCCCACGCAATAAAGAGCCCATAATAAATTCCCCAAAGCTCTGCCATTGGTGCAAAACAAAATCCAATATTAACCGCGAACCCACCACACCAACTCCCTGAGCTATCTCTAAGAACCTCATCGTTAAAGATAAACTAGTTATGCTAATATTCATAATCCTACCTCATTTGCAAAGACACATCAATAGAGACATCTTTGTCGGTGTCCAAAGCTATAAGCTATTTCCTATTGAGTTAATTAGGTGCATACCACTTTTTTAAAAAATAGTTAAAAAACATGATATAAGTTTTCGTTATTTGCAAGATAAGAGAGAGTAGTTGTGGGTGTAAAAAAATGTGGACGAAAATACCCCTAAATTAAAAGCGGAATTTTATGTAGGAGACATAAAATACTTGCATCGATTGTATATTCTGTTAAAAAATTAAATGTCGTGATTTTTTATTTTTTATCGGATATATGGATATATATCATACATCATAATATTCTATTAATATTGTTTACATATGATATATCACTATAGATATATCACTATATATCATGATATTATATGATATTCATTATATCATAATATAGCAATATAATTCATGATATATGAATATATATCATAACAAATATCATGATATCACAATATATAATATGATATATGTTACAATATCATGATATATAAATATATATATATCAAGGTTTATAAATATATCATGGAAATATACATCATAATATTCTATTAATATTATTTACATATGTTATATCACTATAGATATAACACTATATATCATGATATATAGTTATATATCAGGATATGATATGATATATACTATATATCCTAATATAGCAATATATTTCATGATATGTCAA
This sequence comes from Arabidopsis arenosa, assembly GCA_905216605.1. NCBI lineage: Eukaryota > Viridiplantae > Streptophyta > Magnoliopsida > Brassicales > Brassicaceae > Arabidopsis > Arabidopsis arenosa. The sequence continues at coordinate 3,321,761 of LR999455.1, read as the reverse complement.
TAAATATCATAACATATATCATGATATCTCAATATATAATATAATAGATACAAAAATATCGTGATATATAAATATATATCAATGTTTAAAAATATATCTCATGATATATCGATATCTGATATAGTGGTGGTGATGGAGAGGGAGAGTCTGTTGGCGGACGGGGAAGGTGGGACATTGTTGTGGATGTTATATGTGAGGTAAGTAAATTAACCATTGTGGTTATTGTATTGAATTGTATGTTAGTTGCAGAGGAGGTGATGGTGATGTGAATGAAGAATATGTTGCGCTTGAAGAGATGGTGGTGATGGTAAACGGGATGGAAATTATATTCCAAGAAAACTGACGACCATCGATTCAAACAACCATCAAGTTAGGAAGCATGACTTCATCCTCCAATTCGAATGACTTTACATACTCGTTATTGCTATTCGCCATATCCTCAACGTTTCACGAAAGTCTCTGCTTCTACTTTCTTCTTTGATTCTACTCTCTCACTTTGAAAATTTCCAGCCGACGCAAAAAAAAAGACCGGATAACATCTAAACCGGTTAGATATGGTTCTCTTTTAGTTTCCGGCCGTTACTTGGAGGGTGACCGATCTGGTTACTTCAAATTATTTTCCTACATTCTAAACCGGATAGCCAAAACTGAAGTGTTCCAAGGTTTTGCCACCCATAATCTCGAAAATACAATTTTTCAAATGCAATGCCTCGTTGCCCGAGTCTCCCATTGGCCATTAGACATTTATAATTTCACATACGCTTTTCACAAGTAAATTGTACAAATGATCAAAATTGCAACAAAACTGAAATAGACATATCCAAATGTTAGAATGAGTTCCATTACACAAGTTCAGTTTTTGTGCTTATAGATCTATTTATCATTTTATTAAGCCTATGAAAAGAGTAGAATCTTCATCTCAATAAACTACCACTATCTTAGCTACTATAACCTACATGACACTGTAATACAACCTCTCTTAATAACTCAGCACAGATAAACAACATCCGATACTTACACTGTGACAAAATCTGTAGAAGAATCAGAGCATATAAGTTTTATGTCACTTCTTAGAATGATTAGGGAAAGATCCTCACCTTTTCCCTTTTGGGCAAGGACACTGAAATAACTCCTGGGAACGCTAAGAGCATGACTCAGCTTGTATTTTCTTCTTTTACTACACTTTTAAGATTACAATCCTTGTGAGGATTTTTTCATATTGCTTGAATATGATGCACAAATGCAGCTACAATAACATGGAGCTTTGGGGGAGGCTTTCTTATTGAAGAGACATTGTGACGAGCATCCTTTAAAGCTTTAGCAACATGCTTTTGGGCTTTCTGGAAGTGTATATTACAGAGTACATGAACAGTCGATGCAAGTATTGGTTTTCCACAGAGTAATGGTCCTGCTGGAGCTCTGGATGTACAATCCAAACAATGCAAAGTTAGGAGAACAGCTTAAAATATCATTATATATGCGAACTATAAACCAGTAAACAAAATTACCTATATATGAAACCAAGTTTTATTACTCCCAAATCTGAAACCTGGTTTAGGCTTTAATACTACCACAATGGGACTATTCTAACTCAATTACATTTTTTCATAGTTTCATCCCGTTGTTCATTTAAAACTCATCGTTAAAGATAAACTAGTTATGCTAATATTCATAATCATATCTCATTTGCAAAGACACATCAATAGAGACATCTTTGTCGGTGACCAAAGCTATAAGCTATTTCCTATTGAGTTAATTAGGTGCATACCATTTTTTTAAGAAATACTTAAGAAACATGATATAAGTTTTCGTTATTTGCAAGATAAGAGAGAGAAATTGTGGGTGTAATAAAATATGGACAAAAATACCCCTGAAATTAAAAGCGGGAATTTTATGTAGGAGATATATGCGTCAGGGAATCTATAGTGGGCCACCACTTATTAAATGCTTGCATCGATAGTATATTCTGCAAAAGAATTAAATGTCGGGATATCTTATTTTTTATCGGATACATGGAAATATATCATACATCGTAATATTCTATTAATATTGTTTACATATGATATATAAGTATAGATAAGTCACTATATATCATGATATGATATGATATTCATTATATCATAATATAGCAATATATTTCATGATATATCAATATATATCATAACAAATATAATGATATCACAATATATGATATGCTATATGTTAAAATATCGTGATATATAAATATGTATCAAGGTTTATAAATATATCTCATGGAAACTATACATTGTAATATTCTATTAATGTTGTTTACATATGATATATCACTATAGATATATCACTATATATCCTGATATATAACTATATATCATGATATGATATGATATACACTATATATCCTGATATAACAATATATTTCATGATATATCAATAATATCATAACATATATTATGATATCTCAATATATAATATGATATATGTGAAAATATCGTGATATATAAATATATATCAATGTTTATAAATATATCTCATGATATATCGATATCTGATATAGTGGTGGCGATGGAGAGAGAGAGTATGTTGGCGGACAGGGAAGGTGGGACACTGTTGTGGATGTGATAGGTGAGTGAAGTAAGTTGAATATTGTGGTGGTTGTATTGAATTGTATGTTAGTGACGGATGAGGTGATGGTGATGTGAATGAAGAATATGTTGCGTTTTTTTTTACATTGTTTGGAAATTTTCAAAGTGAGAGAGTAGAATCACAGAAGAAAGAAGAAGCAGAGACTTTCGTGAAACGTTGAGGATACGGCGAATAGCAAATACGAGTATATGTAGTCATTCGAATTGGAGGATGAAGTCATGCTTCCTAACTTGATGGATATTCGAATCGATGGTCGTCAGTTTTCTAGGTAAACTTTTTTCTCGCTTTTATTCTATACAATGTCAATGGTGATGGTGTGTAGATTGTAGCATCTCGGGAATAATTTGAGGGAAAATAATGATTAAAGGCTGCGTCTTTGATAGATTTTGGAACCATGATTTCACATTGTTCCTGAAAGAATGTTTTTTTTTTGGGTTTATTACTTACACCTGCTTACGTTCTTTGGTAACTATAGATTTTGTCAAGTTCATGAGTTTGAGAAGCCTACTGATGAAACAGCCCTCAATTTGATGAATTTATGTTCAGCTACGGTTTTGGAAGAGTTTCCTGACATCATCTTTGCTTATCGATACAATGACGAATACATGTCCCAAATTCACTATATTGGATTTATCTGTTTTAGATATTTACATCTTTACCCATACATATATATGTCATGTACAAGCTTTTAATTGTTTTCCATGTCTTTTGTAGTTTTTTATTCAAGAGAACATTAAGATTCTACCAAAGACGAGCCAAGTTTTGATATGTGATCTGTATGTATTTAGAAATTTAGGCTCCAGTTGTAAGTTGAGTCTCTATCAGTGTTAGCAATTTTAGTTTGTTGAAATATATTGTTGGTACACATGTACGTTTAGGCTTATGCATTGTAATTTGGAAACTACAGTTGTCTGAACCCTTGTAAAATCTAGCCATGTGCAGAAGAAGACTATTACTTCAGCTTAGTTGATGTTGAGGTTTAAAACTGATGTATCTAGCTGATCTTCCAGTAATATACTTTCATTTAACTTCATGAGGTATAAGAAATTGTAAAGCATGATGAGAAAGGAAATCATCTAAAAAGATTGAGGAGAAAGACTGTTTTTGTACATTCAGAGAATATTGCCGGAAGAAGCTTTTGGAATGAGCAGCCTCTCTATATAATGATCTTGGCCACTTCATGAAAGACACAGGAAAAGTTGAACTAGATTTTATTAGGTCGTTTCCGTTTGAGAACAAATTGCTACCTTTAACTTGGGTCGTGGTTATGATTGATGGCTGTCATTTTCACATGTAATTTTCTATAGCTTATGTCTTGATCTCTTATAAGTTTGTCAGTCATTTTATTGCATTGAAGCCTTAGACTAGTAAAGTCATTTCGGTCCATAGGTTTCAACTAGGCTGGCCTGTTCAGTTTTCATATGTTCTGTTGTGGTTGCTTTTGTTTAGGGAATATTCTGATTCTTAAATCTGAACTTGCATTTTCAGAAAGAAGTCATTTTATTACTGATTATTTGTGTTCTATGTTGCTAATGAAACTCATGGAGCTTGCTTGGATTTTGATAGATTTTAAGACGTTCATGAATTTGAGAAGCCAAATGATGAGCAAGCTCTGAAACTTATGAATTCATGAGCAGTGGTAGTTCTCAAGGAGTTTGAGGATATTCACTTTTCCTATGCTGTCAGTGATAAGTACAGGTGTCCATCTCTCAACCTGTTTATCTCATCATTCACATATCTTAGATATTAAGTTCATCATCGATTGCAGCTTTGTTTTGAAGAAAGAATCTGAGCTCTACAAAAGACAAACCAGGTTAAACTACATTTTTCTTTTTCCTTACACTCATATCTCCCTAATTTTCTTATCTTAATTTCTAGTATTACATTGCAGTATAATAATATCCGCAATCACATCCTTCTTTACATAAACTTATGTGTTACAATGTGGAGATTTGTTTTCTCACAAAGAATTGAAGTACCCTCCAACATTCGATGGACGAGCTATATGCTATCCAACATACAATATTCTCTTGGATTATCTGGCGTGTAGACAAGTTGACTATGAGTATAGTAACACTGTGATAGATGATTTGGAATCATCTACATATCTTTGCGAGATTTTAGATATGAATAGACTCATGTTTTCTTTGATTTTTGTTTGGCATGCCACATGATGATTAAGGTTAGTTGCCTTAATTATCAAACTTTAAATCTATGCATAAACATTTGGATACACTGGATTGGCTGAAGAAACTCCATAAGTGCCAAACTAACTCTGTTCTTATCGTATAAATCAATTAAAAGCTTTGGTTATTAACTAGTAAAGAGCTAAATGTATACACCAAACCTGAAATGTAACTATCCGCCAGAGATTTGTTACTCGTTTCTTATCAAACTCATCAAGCATTTGAACAGTGTGGAACATGATCTTCCATTGTAGATCTTGATATTTGTAGTTACCTGTTAAACAACTGTTTGAATATTCTTTTTAGGAAGTCGAGAACGGAGTAGTTTCAGGGAAGAAACTGGAAGGAGAAGTGGTCATGGATCATTGCAACATCATAGAACGTTGTTTCTGGGAAGAACACCCACACATTCTTAGCTACTCATAAACAGTACATTTTAGTATTTTACTTTACTAGGAAACTAATTTATTACAAATTCTTAATTTCCAATGAGTACACCTCTAGTTCTTTTCAACAACATGTGTTATACGAGTTCACATGTCTTTCTGTCGTCAACTATTGTTAAGATTTTAGAAAAATTATTTTTGTTTTGAATGTTTATAAATAGGAAAGAGTTAATTAGGTGCATACTATTTTTTCAGAAATAATTAAGAAACAGAATATAAGTTTCGTTATTTACAAGATAAGAGAGAGAAATTATTGGTATAATAAAATGTAGACGAAAATACCCCTTGAATTAAAATCGGAAATTTTCTATAGGAGACATATGCGTTAGTGAATCTATAGTGGGCCACCACTTATTAAATGATTGCTTCGGTAGTATATTCTGCTACAGAATTAAATGTCGTGATATCTTATTTTTTATCGAATACATGGATATATATCATATATTGTAATATTCTATTAATATTGTTTACATATGATATATCACTATAGATATATCACTCTATATCTTGATATATTACTATATATCATGATATGATATGATATTCACTATATATCATGATATAGTAATATATTTTATGATATAGCAATATATATCATAACATATATCATGATATCACAATATAATATGATATACTGTATGTTAAAATATCGTGATATATAAATATATATATATATATCAAAGTTTATAAATATATCTCATGAAAATTATTCATCATAATATTCTATTAATACTATTTACATATGATATATCACTATATATATATAACACTATATATCCTGATATATAACTATATATCATGATATGATATGATATATACTATATATCCTGATATAGCGATATATTTCATGATATGTCAATATATATCATAACATGTATCATGATAGATATGTCAATATATATCATAACATGTATCATGATATCTCAATATATAATATGATATATACAAAAATATCGTGATATATAAATATATATATATCAAAGTTTATAAATATATCTCATGAAAATTATTCATCATAATATTCTATTAATACTATTTACATATGATATATCACTATATATATATAACACTATATATCCTGATATATAACTATATATCATGATATGATATGATATATACTATATATCCTGATATAGCGATATATTTCATGATATGTCAATATATATCATAACATGTATCATGATAGATATGTCAATATATATCATAACATGTATCATGATATCTCAATATATAATATGATATATACAAAAATATCGTGATATATAAATATATATCAATGTTTAAAAATATATCTGATGATATATCGATATCTGATATAGTGGTGGTAATGGAGAAGGAGAGTCCGTTGGCGGACGGGGAAGGTAGGAGACTATTGTGGATGTAATAGGTGAGTGAAGTAAATTGAACATTGTGGTGGTTGTATTGAATTGTATGTTAGTGGCGGAGGACGTGATGGTGATGTGAATGAAGAATATGTTGCGGTGGAAGAGAAGGTGGTGATGGTTAATGGGATGAAAATTATTTTTGCGATGACATAAGTGAGACTATGACGGGATGGAAATTATATTCCAAGAACATACAGCAAAACCCTTTCTCCGTAAAACCACTAAGGCCTCCGTCTTACTCCGGCGGTGCATCTACTTCCGCCGTGGCTTCTACCTCAAGCAAGTCACAAATTTGGAACCCTACCTTAAATCCTAACCCTAGCACTTTTTAATTTTGACTTCGAATTTACCGATTACGATGTCACATGAAGATGAAATCCTTGCACTTTCCAGTCAGCTTACCCGCCCGGAGCTTCTCCATTGTCGATCACGCAACCTGATGCAGCTCGCCAAGTGTTGTACAGACAATTATTGGGCTATAATGGAGGATGTCAAGGCACAACACAGGAATTATCGGTGGAAGTATGGGATTAGTCCGTTTAAAAACGAACATAATCAATCGAATAAGAGACGGAGGCTTGGTCAAGAGGGAGATATCGGAGATGGTGATGGTGTTGAAGGTAGTGGAGATAATGGTACTAACAATGATGGTGGTAATGGTGTAAAGAGTGATCAATATGCGAATAGTAATTGTCACTACAAGAAAACACGTCATTTGCGACCCCCATATTGGTTGCAAAACGGTCGCGAAATAGAGTTTTGCAACTGAATAGCGACTATTTCCATTAGTCGCAAAAAAACGGTCGCAAAATTTCTGTGTCTCATTATAGTCGCTAATTTGCGACTATTTGGCGACTATAAATATATCGTCGCAAATTAACGACTAATCTGTGACAGGTGAATATCGTTGCAAATTTGCAACTATTTAAGGACTCATTTATTATGGTGACAATATAGTCCTTTATTAGTAACCATTTTGATACGAGATTTAGAGTTATTTGTAAATTTGTTTAGTCACAGTTTGGTCACATTTGTTAATTGTTGTTAATTGTTCTGGTCACAAACTAGTCAGAATTTCTGAAACTTTTTGGTCACAGAATGGTTACATCTTATTAGTCCGAAACCTGTCCATTTCAAAAGCAAATGCATTCAAAAACCATTCAAATATCAATCAAGTACCATTCCAAACCATTCAAAAACTATCCTAATCAAAGCATAACATATCCTAATAAGTTCACATACACAGACAAAAGGAAACTAAAATCAAGTTGAATGATTTGAGGCGGTGTTAGATAGAGGAGAGGTTGGTGTGGTTCTAGTGGTGTCCGTCAGATTTCAGACTCAAGTACCTTCTACCACCTTTCGATGTCCGTCAAAATGGTCTTGCTTTTTTGTGCAGTCTTTTTGGCTGCCTAAGAGAAAACAAAGATCAAAGAATTTAGGTGTCAGAAGTTATAAAATGAAGCGACAAACATTCTTGTCAAGTCAATTCAAGAAGCTATACCTCTTCCATTTTGATCTTTCCAACGGAAACCTTTTCCTTTGTCTCAGTTATACCCTTCCTGACCAAGGTCCCGGTTGTGGCAGCAGCTGTTATGAGGTGTTCTTGCACGGCATGTCTAGTTGCCGGCTGCTGAAGAATTGCCCACCAGAAACTGCACTAAGAGCATTTAACTACGCTTTTAGACAGCTCATTCATTACCGTGCCCATGCCATCCAAACCAGCCTTAACCATGTACAAAAATAAAGAGGAATATTAGTCGAAATGTAGAAGCAAAAACTAATAACATTGGAAAATTAGAAGACCATTTACCATCTCAAGGAGAATGCTATCCTTGAGATTATATGCTGATATGCTATCATAGGTTAACTTAGGGAAAGGAAACACTAGTTATTGAAAGGTAAATTAGAAGTACAGAACAAGCACATACTTAAACAAATAATAACAGAGATACAACAAACACAGTAGTTTCTTAGAATCAATATACAAACACAAACTTAAGCAAATTAGATGAGCAGTCACTATACTAACAAGATTCAAGATTAAAACAAAGCTTAAACTAAAGTCAAACATTAGAAGATTCATGTATTCCATCACTACAGTTGAATAGCTAACATGAAGAACATAGACTAGATGGATTACATGAATTAGAAACTTCTGAAGATTTTGAGTTTCCACAATAATCAACATATTAACAAAGGCAGAACACATGTCTGAACAAAAGCAGAATACGTGCTAGTTTCTGCATCCAAATCCATTCCATAACATAAATGATTTCATTAGCATACCAAAAGCTAGCTTATCTTGCTCAAAACTTGAACCTTTTTAAACAGGGCTAAACTCCAAATAATGCCTTTAAATCCGATTCAATTCTATGGATTAATGGTAACTAAAAATGAAACATTCTTACTTTGAACACCTGCGAATAACTACATTTGCTACTGGAGAAAACTCAAGTATCCAATTGGATCCAGCAGATGGAGAATTCTCTATGTCTTCGACCCAAGCAACCATTTAAGTGAACTATCTTTAACCAATCCTTCTAGAACATCCTGAGTTCTGCTCGACATACTTAGATTTCTTCACCTGGTAAAATCATTTCAAATATTTAGGCAAACCAACTAATTTTATCACAAAATTTGACTCCTAAACTCAAACTACAGAGGCTATCATTGATCAAAATCTAACCTTTATTAGAAGTTTCAACACAGAGATTACTCAACTCAAATCAAGAGACGAAAATAAGTGAAACATATGTGAGTCTGACTAATTCATGAACAATTCTGATCAGATTCCAAAATTACAGAGCAGACCCACCTCAAAATCAACTAACTTCACAACTATGAATTGTTCTCCCACAACACCATAAACGCTTCGCTATCTCCAATTATCAAGATTCGGTCGTGATTTGGGGTTTATCGAAAAGGGACAAACAAGAGAAGCGGAGGAAGTGAGACAGAGCGACGAAGAACGGAGCGACGAAGATGGGTTAGGGTTTCAGCTATGTTTCAGCCACCGACATCAAAATATATGGATTAGGGTTATCTGAGACGAGCGAAGAAGCTTGAGAATGAAAATTTTATCGAATTGAAGAAGAAGAAGAATCTGGGGATGAGAGCGAGAGTGACAAAGAGATGGTGGATCTGAAATCTAAAGCGAAATTGATAAGACCCAATAGATCTAGGGACGCATAATCAAAGGAAGACAATAAGAGTGAGGAGAAGGTATCGAGGGAGAGAAACAGTACCTGTCGGACCCGAGTCGGATGGGCGTTGGCGACGACGGTCATTCTCTTGGCCGGAGGAAGCCATGTGATGGTCGGAGATGAGGAGGGTGAAGTTTAAGATATCGCAGTCTAGGGTTTGAGAGTGGTTTGGTCGGAGATGTCGAGGATGAAGGGTGAGAATAGGGTTTTTTTTTCAAGTGTCGAGGATGAAGAGTAATAGAGAGTGGGATTTTCATTTAACTGAGAATATTTGGTGTGTATAGGGTAGGATCGACTTTGTTTTAACCTAATAATTAAGTGTATTGGTCGCTCTTTAGTCGCAAACTAGTGACAAACCAAAAAAAATGGGGGGAATCGAAACCGCCCAAACACTTAGCCAAAATCATATAAATTTCACAAACCGTAGCTAAATGGTCGCTATATTGGTCGGTAAATAGTCAGAACATACGTCCCAAAACAGTCGCTAAATGGACAGGGGTCCCAAACTAGTCCCAATTTAGCGACTCATTTGTGACTGTGTTATATTAGTCACAAGACAAAATTTAGAAATCTTCACATTGTGATCAAAAATGGTGATATATATCACCCACAAACACTCATATTAGTGGTATAGAGGATATAAAAGTGTTTTAGGTAGAAAAACTTTGCTAAACTCAAGTAATATAGATATTTTACTAAATCCCTAAACATTAATCATATGAGTAATGTAAAAGTATAAATAGATTTGGTACTTGTGAATGTTTTGTTAGTAAACATCAAAATTTATGATCTTGGTTGAGTTCTTATTACTAAGTTCGACCAAACACTTAGCAAAAATCTTAGAAATTTCACAATTAGTATCAAAATAGTCGCAACATTGGTCGGCAAATAGTTACAATATTTGTCGCAAAATAGTCGCTAAATGAACAATAGTTACAAAATGGTGGCACTTTTGCGACTGTTTTGTGACTGTTATCTATTAGTCACAAGACAAAATTTAGAAATCTACACATTGTGATCCAAAAGGGTGATATATATCACTCACAAACACTCATATTAGTGTTATAGAGGACATATATTAGTTTAAGGTTGAACAACTTTGCAAAACCCAAGTAATATAGATATTTTACTAAATCTCTAAACATTACTCATAAGAGTAATGTAACAAGACAAAGAGATTTGGTAGTTTTGAATGTTTTGTTTGTAAACATCAATATATATGACTTTGGTTTTGTTTTTATTACTAAGTAACATCAAATTAGTGTAGAATTGTTTAACTTTATATGTAAACAAATTTAAAATGTGAAATTTGTAAAACCAAAAATCGATAGTTGGTAAATAGTCGCAAGCCGGTTGCTTTCTCAGGTGTCAGTCGCAAAATCTTCAGGTGCTAGTCGCAAACCGGTCGCTTTCTCTGCATTTCAACGTGTTTTGAGCCAACTCTTTCCAACTAATTTGCAACGAAAGTGTAACTATAACAGGTGGTTGTTAACTAGTCGCTCTTTTGAGACTCAATTGCGACGATCATTTGAGACCAAAAGTTGAGTCGCACATCAGTCGCATATCAGCCACCCATTTGCGACTATAATAAATTAGTATGTAATCGGTTTTAAAATCGTCGCAAATTAACGACTAAGTAAAGACTATTTGTTTTAGTCGCAGAATAGCGACTATATTCCATCTGTAAATATTGTGGTCGCTAAATGGTCGTTCAGAAGTCACAAAATAGTCGCAAACATTTGCGACTAATAATTCGGTCGCAAAGTTTAGTTGCAAAACGCAGGTTTTCTTGTAGTGTGTGGGAGTTGTATGTATGGATGCAAAGCTAAAGCTATGGCGCTTACGAAATACTGTCAGCTCCATATTCTTAAGGATAGTAAGCAGAAGCTCTACACTGGTTGTACAAACGTCATCAAACGGTTTGTTTCAATTTCTTTGTCTTTGGTTTTGAAATTCCCGTAAAAAACAAAGTAATTGGTGCTTCAAGTTGTGTTCTTTACATATTATAGTTGGGTTAAGATATTGTTTTTGTGGTGATGAATTGAAGCAGCAAAGCAGTTTGTGTTATGTAATGAGCCAAGAAATTGTTTCTCTTTTTTCAAGTTTGCAGAAAGGATTTGGGATTGACACGTGGTTAGGATTGATGGCTTTCATTTTCATACGAGTGATCCTCGTAACCTTTTATAGGTTTGGCTATGTTTTGAAAACTTGATTGATGTGCTGCGTTATTCCAGTTGATATACGTAACTGACAAAGATGTCTCTATTGATGTGTCTTTGCAAAGGTTACCTGTGAAAATGACAGCCGTCAATCCTAACCACGACCCAAGTTAAAAGTAACTCTTTGTTTTCCAACTGAAACGACCTAATATTATCTGGTTCAACTTTTCCTATGTCTTTGATGAAGTGGCCAAGATCATTATATAGAGAGGGCTGCTCATTTCAAAAGCTTCTTTCGGTAATATTCTCCGAATGTACAAAAACAGCATTTCTCCTCAATCTTTTTACAAGATTTCCATTCTCATCATGCTTTACAGTTTCTTCTACCTGATGAAGTTAAATGAAAGTATATTACTAGAAAGTTACAATAAGTCTTAGGTGTATAGCATCAAGCAAATTTATCATGAACATCAAGCAAAATACAATGACAAGAGAAGAATTGACTTTTTAACATACAAGAAGATCAGCTAGATGCATCAGTTTTAAACCTGAACATCAATTAAGCTGATAGTCTTCTTCTACACATGGCTAGATTTTACAAGGGTTCAGACAACTGTAATTTACAAATTACAATGCATAACCCTAAACGTACATGTGTACCAACAATATTTTTCAACAAACTAATATTGCTAACATTGATAGAGACTCAACTTAAACCTAGAGCCTAAATTTCTAAATACATACAGATCACATATCAAAGCAAGTGCTGTATATATAATTTGTAATCAAAGATATAAACTATCACCTTTTTCTTGAAAAGACAATATCCTTGCCGAAACAATTCAGGAAGCGTTTTGTAATTGATATCAAATTTCTGAAAGATAAGTTCATTTTTCTATTGTTTTTGTTTATCTTGCAGGTATAGAAATCGTGTGATCAAACAACATAATATAATTACTAAGCATGAAACTAGGCTTAAGAAGGTAAAGGGCCATTTTGACATCTATATTAGAAAAATAATAATTATAGTAGTAGTGTATCCTGCAGACAAAAAACATGGATCTCTGCCATAGAAAAACACGAACAAAATACCTTTAGAATCTCTTGTGTTTCACTTATGCTCTTTCCACTTTTAACTAACATCTAGAAATAAGTGTCATACTGATTATTGGCGTTGCCTGCAACCAAAAAACGAAAGTTGTTTTTAGTTCGCAAAGATAATCCGCGCAAATAAGTATAAATAATATCCAAAACATAAAAAAATCAAGAATATGTGTCGAGTACAATATTTATGTTGTCAGAATGTCTTACAGTCCTCTTGTCTCCACGTGAGATAAGCCTGAAGAACCAAGGCCAATGCACAACTTACAACTTTTGAACTGAAGGTAGCATATTCTAATTTCTTCTTTCTACTTTGATACTACTCTCTCACTTTGAAACTTTCCTGCCAACAAAAAAAAAAAAAACTGCAATCAAACCGGGCACTAAACCGAAAGCTGAGCCGGTTCTCTACACCGTCATCATCGTTAATCCAAATTTATTTTTAACTGAAAACCCAAAACCAGAAGGCAGCTGTGTTCAGTACTTCAGTTTATTAGTATATCATGATATATGTTATGATATATATTGATATATCATGAAATATATTGCTATATCATGATATATAGTGATATATCATGAAATATATTACTATATCATGATATATAGCGAATACCATAACATATCATGGTATATAGTGATATATCATATGTAAACTATATTAGAAGAATATTACGATGTATAATTTCCATGAGATATATTTATAAACCTTGATATATATTTATATATCACGATATTTTAACATATATTATACTATATATTGTGATATCATGACATATGTTATGATATATATTGCTATCGTGAAATATATTTCTATATCTGGATATATAGTGAATATCTTATCATATCATGATATATAGTGATATATCATATGGAAATAATATTAATAGAATAATACGATGTATGATATATATCCATGTATCCGATAAGAAAAAAGATATTACAACATTTTATTTTGTAGCAGAATATACTATCGATGCAAGCATTTAATAAGTGGTGGCCCACTATAGATTCTCTGACGCATATGTCTCCTATAGAAAACTCCCAATTTATATTCCAGGGGTATTTTTGTCCATATTTATTACACCCACAATTTCTCTCTCTTATCTTGCAAATAACGAAAAATTATGTCCTGTTTCATAAAAAATCAAGAATATGTGTCGAGTACAATATATATGTTGTCTGAATGTCTTACAGTCTTGTTGTCTCCACGCGAGATAAGCCTGAAGAACCACGGCCGATGCACAACTTACAACTTTTGAATTGAAGGAAAGAGCATATTCTAATTTCTTCTTTCTTCTTTGATTCTACTCTCTCACTTTGAAACTTTCCAGCCGACACAAAAAAAAAAACTGCAATCGAACCAGACCCTAAACCGAAAGCTGAGCCGGTTCTCTACACCGTCATCATCGTTAATCCAAATTTGTTTTTAACAGAAAAAACCAAAACCAGAAGGCAGCTGTGTTCAGTACTTCAGTTTATGAGTATATCATGATATATGTTATGATATATATTGATATATCTTGTAATATATTACTATATCATGATATTTAGTGAATATCATATCATATCATGATATATAGTGATATATCATATGTAAACCATATTAGAAGAATATTATGATGTATAATTTCCATGAGATATATTTATAAACCTTGATATATATTTATATATCACGATATTTTAACATATATCATACTATATATTGTGATATCATGAGATATGTTATGATATATATTGCTATATCATGAAATATATTGCTATATCAGGATATATAATGAATATCATATCATATCATGATATAGAGTGATATATCATGATATATAGTGATATATTAAGATAATAGTGATATATCATATGTAAACAATATTAATAGAATATTATGATGTATGATATATATCCATGTATCTGATAAGAAATAAGATATCATAACATTTAATTCTGTAGCAGAATATACTATGATGCAAGCATTTAATAAGTGGTGGCCCACTGTAGATTCTCTAACGTATATGTTTACTATAGAAAACTCCCGCTTTTAATTTTAGCTGTATTTTCGTCCATATTTTATTACACCCACAATTTTTCTCTCTTATCTTGCAAATAACGAAAAATTTTATCCTGTTTCTTAATTATTTCCCAAAAAAGTGGTATGCAACAAATTAACTCTACATATTATATAAGCTATTTCCTATTTATAAACATTTAAAACCAAAGTAATTTTTCTACAATCTTAACAATGGTTGACGACAGAAAAAAATGTGAACTCGTATAACACATGTTGTTGAAAAGAACTAGAGTTGTACTCATTGGAGATTAGGAATTTGCATTAAATTAGTCTTCCAAGTGAAGTAAAATACTAAAATGCAGCTGTTTATGAGTGGCTAAGAATGTGTGGGTGTTCTTCTCGGAAACAACGTTCTATGATGTTGCAATGATCCATGACCACTTCTCCTTCTAGTTTCTTCCCTGAAACTACTCCGTTCTCGACTTCCTAAAAAGAATATTTAAACAGCCGTTTAACAGGTAACTACAAATACCAAGCTCTGCAATGGAAGATCATGTTCCACACTATTCAAATGCTTGATGAGTTTGATAAGAAACGAGTAACAAACCTCTGGTGGGTAGTTACACTTCAGGTTTGGTATATGCAATTAGCTCTTTACGTGGTAATAACCAAAGCTTTTAATTGATTTATACGATAAGAACAGAGTTAGTTTGGCACTTATGGAGCTTTTTCAGCTAGTCCACTGTATCCTAATGTTATTATGCATAGATTTAAAGTTTGATAATTAAGGCAATACTAACCTTTAGGCTGAAAACCGAAGAACCCATTCTAAGAGTACAGGTAATGAGTTGTACTCAATTCCAAATTGATGGGTAAGTAGCTCATTTTTTTCTCGTGTTTGGGTACCCTGGAAAAATCACTCACATAGAGCAATATAAGAATGGTTTTAAGCATTGATTAGTACTTGAAAATGAAATTTGTATCCATCATAACAAAGTACCTCTAAGTAATCTTGGGATTCAGTTTTGGTTTTTCCAGACTTAGCAAGCATCCAGAAACATGTATTGTAGTGATTATCGATGTGGCCTGCCAAACGAAAATCAAAGAAAACATGAGCCTATTCATATCTAAAATTTTGCAAAGATATGTAGATGTTTCCAAATCATCTATCACAGTGTTACTATACTCATAGTCAACTTGTCTACACACTAGATAATCCAAGAAAATATTGTATGTTGGATAGCGTACAGCTCGTCCATCGAATGTTGGAGGGTACTTCAATTCCTTGTGAGGGAAAATATCTCTCCGTTGTAACACATAAGTCGATGTAAAGAAGGATGTGATTGCGGATATTATTTTACTACAATGCAATACTAGAAATTAAGAAAAGAAAATCAGGGTGATAGGAGTGTAAGAAAAAGAAAAATTCAGTTTAACCTAGATTGTCTTTTGTAGAGCTCAGATTCTTTCTTCAAACCAAAGCTGCAATCGATGATGAACTTAATTAATATCTAAGATATGTTAAAGCTGAGATAAACACGTTGAGAGATGGACACCTGTACTCATCACTGACACCATAGGCAAAGTGAATATCCTCAAACTCCTTGAGAACAGCCATTGCACATGAATTCATAAGTTTCAGAGCTTGCTCATCATTTGGCTTATCAAATTCATGAACGTCAGAAAATCTATCAAAATCCAAGCATGCTCCATGAGTTTCATTTGCAACATAGAACACTAGTAATCAGTAATAAAATGACTTCTTTCTGAAAATGCAAGTTCAGATTTAAGAATCTGAATATTCCCTAGACAAAAGCAACCACAACTGAACATATGAAAACTGAACAGGCCAGCCTAGCTGAATCCTATGGACCGCAATGACTTTACTAGTCTAAGGCTTCAATGCAATAAAATGACTGACAAACTTATAATAGATCAAGAGATAAGCTATAGAAAATTACCTGTGAAAATGATAGCCATCAATCCTAACCACGACCCAATTTAAAGGTAACAATTTGTTCTCAAACTGAAACGACCTAATAAAATCTGGTTCAACTTTTCCTATGTCTTTCATGAAGTGGTCAAGATCATTATATAGAGAGGGCTGCTCATTCCAAAAGCTTCTTCCAGCAATATTCTCTGAATGTACAAAAACAGCCTTTCTCCTCAATCTTTTTACAAGATTTCCATTCTCATCATGCTTTACAGTTTCTTCTACCTGATGAAGTTAAATGAAAGTATATTACTGGAAATTTACAATAAGTCTTAGGTGTATAGCATCAAGCAAATTTATTATGAACATCAAGCAAAATGCAATGACAAGAGAAGATCTGACTTTTTAACATACAAGAAGTCAGCTAGATACATCAGTTTTAAACATGAACATCAATTAAGCTGAAGTAAAAGTCTTCTTCTACATATGGCTAGATTTTACAAGGGTTCAGACAACTGTAATTTACAAATTACAATGCATAAGCCTAAACGTACATGTGTACCAATTTTGAACAAACTAAGATTGCTAACATTGATAGAGACTCAACTTACAAGTGGAGCCTATATTTCTAAATACATATAGATCACATATCAAAGCAAATTCTGTATATATAATTTGTAACAAAAGATATAAACTATCACCTTTTTCTTGAAAAAACAAGATTCATGCCGAAATATTCAGGAAGCGTTTAGTAATTGATACTAAATTTCTGAAAGAGAAGCTCATTTTTCTACTGTTTTTGTTTATCTTGCAGGTATAGAAATCGTGTGATCAAAAAACGTAATATCATTACTAAGCATGAAACTAGGCTTAAGAAGGTAAATGGCCATTTTGACATCTATATTAGAAAAATAATAATTGTAGTCGTAGTGTATCCTGCAGACAAAAAACATTGATCTCTGCCACAGAAAAAGACGAACATCACACCTTTAGTGTTTCACTTATGCTCTTTCCACTTTTAACTAACATCCATAAACAAGTGTCATACTGATTATTGGCGTGACCTGCAACCAAAAAACGAAAGTTGTTTTTAGTTCGCAAAGATAATCCGTGCCAATAAGTATAAATAATATCCAAAACATAAAAAATCAAGAATATGTGTCGTGTACAATATCTATGTTGTCAGAATGTCTTACAGTCTTGTTGTCTCCACGTGAGATAAGCCTGAAGAACCACGGCCGATGCACAACTTACAACTTTTGAACCGAAGGAAAGAGCATATTCTAATTTCTTCTTTCTTCTTTGATTCTACTCTCTCACTTTGAAACTTTCCAGCCGACACAAAAAAAAAACTGCAATCGAACCGGACACTAAACCAAAGCTGAGCCGATTCTCTACACCGTCATCATCGTTAATCCAAATTTGTTTTTAACCGAAAAACCCAAAACCCGAAGGCAGCTGTGTTCAATACTTCAGTTTATTAGTATATCATGATATATGTTATGATATATATTGATATATCATAAAATATATTGCTATATCATGATATTTAGTGAATATCATATCATATCATGATATATAGTGATATATCATATGTAAACCATATTAGAATAATATTACGATGTATAGTTTCCATGAGATATATTTATAAACCTTGATATATATTTATATATCACGATATTTTAACATATATCATACTATATATTGTGATATCATGAGATATGTTATGATATATATTGCTATATCATGAAATATATTGCTATATCAGGATATATAATGAATATCATATCATATCATGATATAGAGTGATATATCATGATATATAGTGATATATTAAGATATATAGTGATATATCATATGTAAACAATATTAATAGAATATTATGATGTATGATATATATCCATGTATCTGATAAGAAATAAGATATCACAACATTTAATTCTGTAGTAGAATATACTATGATGCAAACATTTAATAAGTGGTGGCCCACTGTAGATTCTCTTACGCATCTCTATACTATTAAAAGAGAAGTACAAATGAAAATGGGTCGGGTCAAAATAAAAAAAATTGACCCGAAATTTTGAAATCGGATCTTTGAAATTTTTTGGAATATAAATTCGAATTAATAATGAAAAATCGAACTAAAATCAAATGTTTATGGAAATCAAATAAAATCTGATTGTACTTATGGTAAGTAATTATAAAAGCATATTCCGAACAATACTATACATTAACTACGTATAATATATTTGTTCATATATATTAGGAACTAATTCCATAACAATCCACGTTTTTGTCATTAATTTTGCTTATTTTAGCCAATTATCATTAATTGAAAGATATCTTACTTGCTTCTAAAGATTTCTATAAAATTTATCACAATTAACCCATCTATTTTATAAATTAAATAGATATTTTTATTTTGGCCATGTAAATTAAATAGATATGAAATCCATGTAACTAATTTTAATTTAATTATATTAAATCAAAATTATGGTATTTTCATACTTATAGCTTACCAAAGAAGTTTAATTTTCAAATTATAAAGATTTATTGAATATGATTTTTAGATTTTATTCAACAAGATGATAAATATTTATTAAATTTTGTGAATCATGAAAATATTAATTAATTTTATATTTCACCTTTCAATCTCTTATCTAACAAATAAGATGCAGATTCTATTATTCCTATGTCCAAACTCCATTTTGTTGTATGACTAAATAATATTCCTATTAGAGCTTGCAAAACGAGTTGATTTGTCCCGTTAAGCCCGTTTTGCGATAGACAAAATATATTTTGACATGTAGTTAGTCGGTCCGCACGACCCGCGTGTAGCATATATGAAACACAAACCCGTCCCGCGAATGTATGCTGATTTGTGGGGTTGTCCGTGGATTTTGTTTAAATAATTTTAAAATAACCAAAATTTAAAATACTACTAAAAATAAATAAATAAATAAAAATTAGAGAAAATAATTTTATATATCATTATATTTATAAATATTATAAACAAAATCAAATTTGTAATTTTGATGTGTGCACATTCTCATATTTTCCTTATATATTTGTGATATTTTTTATTAAAAGAAGGGTAATTTAGTCATTTTGTACATAAAAAGGGGTATTATTAAAAATGGACAGCCAAATGGGGCATTTTTGAAAAGGGGTATTGAAAAATGGGCATTTTTGTGAGTCTCCCTTATTAGTTTTACATAGTTTATCATTTAGAAAAATTTTAAATTATACCGAATTTTTTTTTTCTTATAACAATATTTCCAATACAAAGTAATATTGTAGAAATAAAAAACAAACAAAGAACCAACAAAGGAGATTTATAAAAGAAAAATTGCGCTTAAAGTTAATAATCATCTACAATAAAACCTATATAAATTAATACTCGATAAATTAATTTTCTCTGTATATTAATAAATTATTTTGGTCCCGAGTTGGGACTCGTGTAAAAAAATGACACAAATTGATAAAATAATAAGACAATATTTGTTTTGAAAATCCTATGTAAATATATTGTCCCATCAATATCATAAATTAATTGTATAAATTTATCAATATATATAAAAATTTATTTATCAATATCTATATATATATATATATATATAAATTTATTAATAATTATATATATTATGTATGAAAAGTTAGTAAAATATGACTTCAGTATTTATCGCCTTTAAATTTGCATTAATTCTTTGTAAAGTTTATTTCTAATCTTTTTACTATATCTAATATTTTTGTGTTGTTTTCTAGACATAATATTTTTTTTTTACTTGTAATTGGTTCTAAAAATATATTGATTAAAAAGAAAAAAATTCTTTTCAGATAAAAAGTTTTAAAATTTACAAAATTAGCTAAATCCCTCTATAAATGGGAAAAATGTCATTTAAATCATCAGTTTGCCATTTTCGTTGGTTTAAAGCATGAACTTTGGATCTGGTGATTAAATCCTCAGTTTTATGTAGACCTGGTGATTTAAATCCTCAATTTTATATGTTGACTTTCAATTTAATCACGAATTCTTGTTGACTAAGCCAATTAAAACACATCGTTAACTGGTTAAACGGAGCAATCAGACGAAGAAGAAGATGGAAAGTAGGCCTGTCATAAATATCCGCTACCCGCGGATATCCGGATCCGGATCCGGGATCCACTCCGGAAAAACGGATATCCGGCCAAAACGGATCCGAATACGGATAGAGAATTTTCGGATCCGCCGGATCCGGATCCGGATCCGGATACGGATAATAAGATTTTTGGTGGACGGATATCCAGATCCGGTTACATACAATTATAAAATAATGTCATTATGTCTGAGCCCACGTTTAAAGCCCATAAGCCTCACAAAATGAATAAGAGTTTGTTAACCCACGTTAAAAGCCCACATCATTTTTAACCCCATCTAGGGGTTGTTTCTTTCTTTCTCAATTCAGAGAAACGCAGCCGTCATCCTTTTTGTTTTTTTTTGTCAATCTTCATCTCTTCGCCTTAAAATCACAGAAGAACGTAAGACTCTTCTCTTCGCCCTATAATCACAATCCGCAAAGGAATTCGCCTTCTCTATATCTTTTCATCTCCAATTTCAGTCTAACTTTTGACAACTCGTTTTTTGTCGACGAGATCAATTTCTTCTTTTAATACTCTTTTATTTTCGGTCATGTCACCAAGCTTTTCATCTCCAGATTATATAAAACTTCTATAAATCGTGTGAATTCATGTTTTTTTTAAGATCTATAACAATTTACGGACGGATACGGATATCCGCCGGATATCCATTTTTTTCCGGATATTCGGATTATGGATATCCGGATTATACGGATACGGATACGGATACTATATTTGTGGATCCGTCAAATCCGGATACGAATCCGGATAGTCTGATTTTTCCGGATATCCGCTCCGGTAACAGGCCTACTGGAAACCATGTTGGTGTAGAAGAAAAATTATGTGATGGCATCGAAGTGCTAGTTATTCGATGACATCGTCTTATTGATTCGTTTAGCTAGTTAGCGATGTGCATCAATTGGCTTTGTCAATGAGAATTTATGATTAAAATGAAAATCAACATAAATTAAAAATTTAAATCACCAGGTCTAGAATTCATGATTTAATTTTAAACCAACAAAAATGGTAAACTGATGATTTAAATGACATTTTTCTTCTCTATAAATTAATATTTTTATATATTAATAGAATTTTAAAGTCCTAACGTTATTAATTTATAGAGGTTGCAGTGTAGTATTGCACATCTTGCTGTGTTCACACATATGCACATCTTGCTGTCTTCTCTGTGAACCAAACATCGTGCCGTTTTTTCGAAAAAGAACCGTTATATAATCCTTGCCTTTAAACCAATGACATTGACGTCAACAACGACGATGAGTGTTCTCTCAAGCTTCCATAAATCATGGAATAGTTTGATTCTCGCAAGTCAACGTTGCAACACAGTGAACCAAATCAAATCAACACATTCTCTATTCATCATCCATGGCCTCCATCGAAACACTTACGCAATTAGCAAACTTCTCACAGCTTTTCTCCATCTTCCCAATTTAAACAAACACTTTCACTACGCTTCCTCTATATTCGATTCGATTCAGATTCGTAATTCATTCGTTTACGATACTATGATACGAATCTGCTCACGAAGTTCTCTTCCTCACTTGGGTTTACGATATTTTCGATTAATGGTGAAGGAAGAAGATATAGCTCCAAGTTATCTCACGTTTCATTTCTTGATTGTTGCGTGTTTAAAAGCTTGTTTATTCTCTGTGGGTAATCAAATTCATTGTTGGGTTGTTAAAAATGGTGTCTTTTTATCGGATGGTCATGTACAGACTGGAGTTTTGAGGATTTATGTGGAAGATAAAGTTTTGTTAGATGCCCGCAAAGTGTTCGATGAAATTCCTCAACCAGATGTTGTGAAATGGGATGTTTTGATGAATGGGTATGTTAGGTGTGGTTTAGGTTCTGAGGGTTTAGAGGTGTTTAGGGAGATGTTGGTACGAGGAGTAGAGCCTGATGAGTTTTCGGTTACTACGGCGTTAACGGCTTGTGCTCAAGTTGGGGCTTTAGCTCAAGGGAAGTGGATTCATGAGTTTGTGAAGAAGAAGAGATGGATTGAGTCTGATGTGTTTGTAGGAACGGCATTGGTTGACATGTATGCTAAGTGTGGTTGCATTGAGATGGCTGTGGAAGTTTTCGAAAAGTTGACTAGGAGGAATGTTTTCTCATGGGCAGCCTTAATTGGAGGATATGCTGCTTACGGTTATGCAAATAAAGCTATTACGTGTTTGGACCGGATGGAACGAGAAGATGGTATTAAGCCTGACAGTGTAGTTCTTCTTGGGGTCTTAGCTGCTTGTGCTCATGGTGGATTTCTTCAAGAAGGCAGAGCAATGTTAGGAAATATGGAAGCTCGATACGGAATTACTCCAAAGCATGAGCATTACAGCTGTATAGTAGATTTGATGTGCAGAGCTGGAAGATTAGATGATGCACTTGATCTTATCGAAAAAATGCCCATGAAACCTCTTGCATCTGTTTGGGGTGCTTTACTAAATGGTTGTCGAACGCATAAGAATGTTGAACTCGGAGAACTAGCTGTTAAAAATCTTCTTGACTTGGAGAAAGGAAATGCAGAGGAAGAGGAAGCAGCTCTTGTTCAACTATCTAATATATACTTTAGTGTTCAACGAAATCCCGAGGCATCTAAAGTTCGTGGAATGATAGAGCAGAGGGGGATAAGAAAGACACCAGGATGGAGTGTGTTAGAGGTGGATGGAAATGTTACCAAATTTGTTTCGGGAGATGTGTCTCACCCAAATCTGCGACAAATTCACACAGTGATTCATCTCCTATCTGTTGATGCCTTGCAGATTTTGTAACACTCACTCTTGAAGCTGCAAATCTTATCAAAGGACACTCTTGAGTTCTCTCGTTTCTACAGATTTTCTATTGAGCACCTCTCACCCGTGATATACACAGGAGCGCTGTCCAAAGGTTATGTGGTAGTGGAGACGAGGAGTACTTATGAAGGACCAAGAGGAGCTTCTGGACACGGTGCAGCATTTGACTCCCCGAAACAGGAACTGGAGACTTAGGCAAGGCCTGAAGAAATTGATGAGCCTCTCAGGAAGGACCCTGAGAGTAGCGTTGTAAAGAAGTGTCTGATTCAAACTTTACGGTATCTGGAGACTTGGAGAGAGGAAGAGAAGTGCATGAAGAAAACAGTAGCTACAGTTGAAATTTGCATGGCGTTTGGGCACACCTAATTAGCATGTAGAGAATAGAGAGGATTGAATCTCTTACAGTGAAAAGCTGAATAAATAACGTAAGACATAACTCATAGTATATTTTCCATTTTCTTAATCCTATATTCTAGGTAATCAAATCTGTTACTGCAGGCAACCAGTGATTGATAAGGGTGTGTGTATCTTTTCTTCGCTCAGGGACAATGGTTCGCTCAGGTACGCTCTTGTCTTGCTTAACAGTTGCTGCCTTAAGTTATGTTGTGCTCCTTAGAAACTTTTCTCGACATGTAAAAACTTAAACATTTAGGATCTTGTTTAAAAATTCACTCATATGATTTGCTCTCATTAGCATCTCACTAAGAATGAAAGAAGCTTATTGACAAGAACTTGATGGGAAGTCTTACGAAATCCCGACACAATATCTTCTTGTATGTTTGGCTTAGTATTGGGTTTTAGTTGCTTAGGTAGCATTTCACATACAGCCTGATGCTAGATTCTCTTAGTATCATGTTGGTGTACAACGTATTACCAAATTACACAATAACAGAAACTATAAGTTTTTGGTCTTGGATAACACAGTCTCTGTAATTTTGAACCATACTTCAAGTCTTCAAGAAGTGCTTGCAGCATCCCCTGTAAATTTTCGCAAACCACAAGCTCTTCAGTTATGTAATGATTCAGGGAAACCATAGCTCAAATCTAACCAAAAACCGAAACTAACTAACTGAAAATTAAAAACCATCTTGTTCACACATTTCCATGACTGAAGAATCCACAAAACTGTAACTGTTCTGTTGACCTCAGTGTCTAATTTATGTCCTGGTTTTCCATTGTTTTAGGTTTTGGTCAGTTGGAGAAGTATAAACTGATAAAAAGAAACCTAACCTTTTGAAGGCGAAGGGATCAAGACAACGTGCATCTTTGTGTTGTTGGGAGGGAGATGCAACCGAAGGGGATATAATTTCCCGTTTAAAGGGTTTTTGGAACAGATTGATATGTCACTTAGACCTGTCTCTTCTTTGAGCTTCTGTTTGAGCTCTTCTAGTCCCATTCCTTTGAAGCAGAAAAGCTCTTCCTTTGTTGTTTCGTCTACGTTCCCATCTTCATCCCCAATCCTATAATAAATTAGCCTGCCATCTGCCTTGACCGGTGAGCTGACACTGTCATCAGACTGATCATAAAATGTAAAAAAACAAAAGGTATAGGTCAGTGATCTTTGATGCCCGAAAAAATCTTGTCTCTTTGATAAGATGCTACAACTACTTGTTTATTTAGTGATGAGTATAGAACTGATCAAACCTCGGATTTGGAAAACCTTGGGGACCTGAGAGAGAATCCTTTGGGTGAATTGGGCTCTTGATGATCATCTTTTCTTTCCTGCAGAAGCTCTGGTGGTGGTGGGGGAGGCGGGAGAGGCGTATAAGCCGGTTCAGCCACTGGGGGTGCTTTCTTCTTTCTGCTTTCCAAAATATCAACATCCCATAAAACCCAGTCCTGTGTGGTTGACCTATGAGGAATATCATGTGTAATCGAGTTCCGCCACGGTGGTAAACCCCCATTAGCTCGGAGATACTGTCCATACCTATTGAATTCAAATTCTATCACACCATTCATATTCAAGAAGACTATATAGGTGAGAGATGGTCACGTTAGAAGAGAGATCAAAGTAGACACGTACCTTGTCTTGAGCCTAACCTGAACGCCTTCTCTAACAGGTTCCCATTCAGTTGATGAGTCTAGCCGTCGCGGGAGTGTTTGCGTTACCTTCTTCCCGGTCATGCCAAGGAACATTGGGATGTTTGAAGCGGTTAGGTACTTGCCAAAGCAACTCTTAAGACGGATCACGTTTGTCACTTCTACAATCTCCACCGTCCATCTTGCGTTCATAGACCGCCCATCTCTGTCCTGGCTCACGGAATCTTCGTCCTCCTCTGCTAAAAGGTACTTGTCGTGGTAGCTACGTAAACGCACGGTTTCAGCCTTCTTGAAAATCTCCATTATTGTTCTGTTGTATCAAAATACAAAAATCTCTCACAAAAAAGATATATCTTATCAAAAAAAATAAAAATCGTATACAGAATCCTTTAAAGCCAATCGTTTCTGCTAATTTCATAAAACATTCATGTTTGAATTTGAAAATGATAACAATGTTTAGCTTTCGCTATACCTGAAACAGGGATCTGTCGATGGCCAGGGCCGCGATTTTACATTCAACGATGTGATTGAAGATCATTCATGCGAACAAATTTCAGGTACTTTGGAAACCTTTTTTAGTTTCTTTGATTTGGATTAGAGAAAAAAGAGGTTTCTTTGTTTTCTTATTATTTGTGGTGTTAATATGTATTAGGATTTTTATTAAGGGCATATTAGGAAACAGCTACGTACTTCTATTTGTTAGCGTACGTATGAAGATGCATATATTAAGGGCTTAAAATAACATACGAAATGCTTTAACTATCTTGTAACTAGATTTCTTGTGTTCATCTAGTTGAGCTCTCTGAACCTTCTTCCTCCTCTCTAGAGACTGAACCAGATCGTTAAGAGATCCATCAACATCTATTTCACGATTCTTCTTCATCAAGTTCTCAGCAACATCAGCTGGTGCGATCGTCGTGTCCTTCATCAAAGACTCGATCGTTTTGAACAGGGGATGAGAATCAATATCCAGATAGTTCTTTGCTAGAATCTTGAACGCCTCGAAAGTACAGTAGGACAACTCAATATGCATATCCATTCTCCCTCTCCTTATTAAAGCCGGGTCAAGTTTTGCCAAGTGATTCGTCGTGAAGACAATGATCCGCTCTTGTCCACAAGCAGACCAGATCCCGTCAATGAAGTTCAAAAGCCCAGAGAGTGTTACGGAACTCTTGTTTTCTTCATCGCCTTGTTCTCCGTCGTTTCTCCAGATCATCAAGTTGCTCTCTTTCTTCTTTCTTTTGCCGGTAAGATCCAACGAGCAATCAATGTCTTCAAACACGATAATCGACTTATTAGAAGTAGCAGTGAGTAGTTTCTTCAGCTCTGAGTTGTTCTGTATAGCCGTGAGTTCGATATCGTAGATACTATAGTTCAAAAGATTCGCCATTGCAGCTATCATTGTCGATTTACCGGTCCCCGGTGGTCCATAGAGCAAGTAACCCCTCTTCCAAGCTTTCCCAATCTTCTTGTAATAATCTTTACCGTTGCTAAACGCAGCAAGATCATTCAAGATCTGCTCTTTCTTCTTCGGATCCATAGCTAACGTCTCAAAATTCGCAGGATGCTCAAAGTCAATATATCTCCATAGACTAGTCTTGCTGGATCCCCAATGAGAACTCGGATTGTTTGTGAACAACTTCATCTTCTTGTTCTTGGTTTCAATCGATTTGCCTTCTTCAATAACATATTTTATGTACGATTCGGTTACAATATCTCGCGAGCGTCTATGGAAAGTGAGCTTCAATGTTTTAAATCCTATGGAATCAGTCTCAGTCTCCCACCAGACACGAATTCCTTCATACTCATCTCGGACTTTAGTCTCGTCTCGTTTCAAAACCAAGCCCTTACTCTCTCTAACCTGGCTTGCTCTTAGATGCTTGGCTTTATCAGTTGCTTTTGCCCCAAGGTAAGTCTCGATGGGGTCGAAAGCGTGATTGATTCGATAATCTTCGTATTCAGCGAAGTTGATTTCAACATAAGGAGAGAAAAAGTTAATGAATCTGTCGGAAAATCTCTGGAAAAAAGAGAGTTGTTGGATTGTAGAGAGAAGAATCTCCTTAATGGCGATCTTGAGGTGGTTAGGGAAGATTTGTTGAATAGTTGCCCACAAGAAGAACAAACTCGCCAAGCTTGAACCAAACATATTTCCCATCATCATAATTTTTTAGATCAAAACCTTTCTTGTTTTTCTGGGAGTTGGTTGTGTTTGGCCATGAGTATATATAGTGTGTATTACTTGTGAAGGTAATGTGTGAGTTCCAAGAAAAAACAAGAACAAAGCTTTGTGTTTCGAATTTGGAAGTCCTTGGTCTCCAAGTTGTGTACTACTATTGTCCAAATTTTATTTGTTTTTCCTTTTCAATACCAAATATATATGCCTTTTTTCATAAGATTTTCTAGTTGGTGTTTTGATTTCTTTCCTTTATTGGTTATTATATATTTCCTTTGTTTCAATTTACTTGTAGTTCAAGGTTTTTGCACATAGGTTAAGAAATAAAAAAAAATCTCATTTAATTTATCTCTTTTACATAAAAACATTATTTACTACTACTAATTCAACCAATAAAATAATATATTGTAAATATAATTAGTCAAAAACTATTAAAAACATTTAATTTTTGCATAGAAAGATGAAAATAACACTTATTTTGCAACAAAAAATTTATTCTAAACTACAAATAAATTGACACGGAGGGAATAATCAATGTAGCTTTATTTGGTTCAATTAATAAAGAGTCGTAATAACTCGACTATGTTGAAATTAAAACCTTAGGGGGTGTTATTGGTTTATGATTTGAATAGAGTTTTAATGACTTTAAATGTTATGTAGAATCTGTTGTTATCCAATCAAGATTTTTTAAAAGTTTGTTAAAGTTTGGTGTTATTAATTTAAGATTTGTGAAAAGTAATCTAAAATCTTTAAGATTCTATAGTTATTAGATTCATACTTTTATAAAGTCATTAAAAGTTTTATTCAATTAAAACAAAAGAATCTATGATTGTTAATGCATTAAATTATTATGTTATTGGTTTATGACTTTATACACTTTTCTTCTCAAAATAAAGTAGAGATTGTTTGAGAAACTTTACAAGATTATGAAAAAACTTATCAACAAGATTATAGAATACTCTCTAGCAATAGTTTAGAATTTTTCATTTATTTACTTTCTATGATTTTGTTAAAATCATCAAAATTCCTTATAAATTAGGAACAAATAACACCCCCTTAGTGATTATTCATCACTTGATTTTATCATTTGATCTCATTTCTTAATCTTATCCCTAGAGATCCCTTGGTCCCCAAATTACTTTGTTAGCAAGTAGTTAATGTTTATCTCTTCCTAAGTTTACTATATATAATATATATATATATATATATATATATATATATATATATATATATATATATATATATATATATATATATATATGCTTGAGTTGTAAACATTGGATGTAAGAAACAACAATAAGAAGCTTCACTTTCACTCTCTCGTTGTCTCCTCTTCCTCTCTATGTTCTCTTTATAAAATAATATATAATCTTACCTCAAATATATACACATATGTAAATGTGTTTCGTTATAATTTTATAACAGGCTCATGTAATTATATTGTTTGATTTTCATAGTATTTCCTCTCTTCGTAATACTATTGAACACATAGAAATTTCGTTAAAATGTTTCCTAAAGACCCTTCTGAACATAGTCTTCTAAAAATCTATGATTTTGCAGTAGTGGATGATGATGAAAGTTACGTAAAAGTGCATGATACAACTTTCAAGTGACGACTAATCAAGTCCAATGGAGTCAACTTGGTCGGTTTATTTTATATTGTGGGCATTAGGTTAAAACCTATATTCACACTCTCGTTTCTCAAAATTTATACTAAATATCAATTTGTTTTATTTAGTTTTGGATAAAAACCAAATATCTATCTTCATATGATCATCATTCATTCATATCTCACAAACTAATGCATATTATATAA
Organism: Arabidopsis arenosa; assembly: GCA_905216605.1. Lineage (NCBI taxonomy): Eukaryota > Viridiplantae > Streptophyta > Magnoliopsida > Brassicales > Brassicaceae > Arabidopsis > Arabidopsis arenosa. Next base: position 3,291,772 of record LR999455.1, on the reverse strand, counting down.
CTCAAAATAATAATAGTCTAGAGCTCCACCTAGGAAATTAAAAACAATGGAAATGAGAAATCAGGCTTTAGATGACATGCGAAATGCTTTATAAAACTTATTGATATATTTGTCCTTTGGTTCATCTAGTTGAGCTCCCTGACTCTTCTTCTTCCTCTCCAGAGCTTGAATTAGATCTTTAAGAGATCCATCAGCATCTATTTCAACATTCTTCTTCATCAAGTTCTCAGCTACATCAGCTGGTGCGATCTTTGTTTCCTTCATCAAAGACTCAATCTTCTTGAACAGAGGATGAGTATCAAGATCCAGATAGTTCTTGGCTAGAATCTTGAACGCCTCAAAAGAACAGTAAGACAACTCAATATGCATGTCCATTCTCCCTCTCCTGATTAAAGCCGGGTCGAGTTTCGCAATGTGATTTGTCGTGAAGACAATAATCCTCTCTTGTCCACAAGCAGACCAAATCCCATCAATGAAGTTCAAAAGCCCCGAGAGTGTTACGAAACTCTTGTCTTCTTCGCTACCTTGTTCTCCATCTTCTCTTGAGGTCATCAAGTTTCTCTCTTTCTTTCTCTTACCCGTAAGATCCAAAGAACAATCTATATCTTCAATCACGATGATTGACTTGCTAGAAGTAGCAGTGAGTAGCTTCCTCAACTCCGAGTTGTTTCGTATAGCTGTGAGTTCAAGATCATAGATACTGTAGTTTAAATGATTCGCCATTGCAGCGATCATTGTCGATTTACCAGTCCCCGGTGGTCCATAAAGCAAGTAACCCCTCTTCCAAGCTTTCCCAATTTTCTTGTAATACTCTTTACCATTGCTAAAGGCAGCAAGATCATTCAAAATCTCCTCTTTCTTCTTTGGATCCATAGCTAGCGTCTGAAAATTCCCGGGATGTTCAAAATCAATATATCTCCAAAAACTCTTCTTGCTAGAGTCCCAGTGAGAACTCGGATTATTTGTGAACAACTTCATCTGCTTGTTCTTGGCTCCAATCGATTTGCCTTCTTCAACAACATATTTTATGTAAGAATCGGTTACAATATCTCTTGAGCGTCTATGGAAAGTGAGCTTTAACGTTCTATATCCTGTGGAGTCGGTTTCCATCTCCCACCAGACAGTAACTCCTTCATACTCATCTCGGACTTTAGTCTCGTCTCGTTTCAAGACCAAACCTTTACTCTCTTTAACCTGGCTTGCTCTTAGATGCTTGGCTTTATCGGTTGCTTTCGCCCCAAGGTAAGTCTCGATAGCTGCAAAAGCGTGGTTAAATTGATAATCTTCGTATTGAGAGAAGTTGATTTCGACATAAGGAGAGAAGAAGTTGATGAATCTGTCGGAAAATCTTTGGAAAAATGAGAGTTGTTGGATTGTGGAGAGAAGAAACTCTTTAATAGCGATCTTGAGGTGGTTAGGGAAGATTTGTTGAATAGTTGCCCACAAGAAGAATAAACTCGCCAAGCTTGAACCAAATGTATTTCCCATCATGATGATAGTTTAGATCAAACCCTTTTTCTTTCTTGTTATTAAGACGTGAGAGTATAAGTTGTATTTGGGGGTATGAGTATATTATTATATAGTTTGAATAAAGGTTGTGTCTACTCGAAAAAAAAAGAAGAAATTTCTAAGGGAATCTTTGGGACCCAAGTTTAGTACTAATATTCATTTTCTAAATTATTGTTTTTTTTTGTTTTCAACATCAAGTTATTGTCATAATTCTAGTAAGCTTTATTTGGTTCAAATTAATAATTATCAGTTGCCATAATTTGACTTCTTATATACCTTTTAGAAGATTTTCATGCTTGTGTTTCCTTTAACTTTTTTTTGTTAATGGCTATGTTTCGTTTATTGGTTAAAGCTTTATTTGGTTCAACTAATGAGGAATCGCTATAACCCAGGCTCATACACTTTTTGAATCCATTCACTTTCCTTTCTCTGCACATCTCTTTCAACACGTTTTGAATCAAACCAATAACTTTAAAGTCCAAAAATTATACTCCGTGTATAGTTTGCCAAGGCTATTGTTTGCCAAGTTTCTAAGGCTATTGTTTGCAAAGTTTACCTACTTTCCGTGTATATCTAAGTGCCTAAATTGTGTTATTTTCTATGATTTTTACATTCTTCCCATGTGAATTGTGTTTTTAATGGAAAATAACTATACTCATTTTATACTCCATCCGTTTAGAAATAAGTGTGTTTTAAAACAAAAATCTTGTTTTAGAATAAGGGTCGTTTAACATTTTCGATACAGATTTTTTGATAAATGTTACAATTTAATCCTTACTAATTTAAGGTATTTGCCAATAAGAAAATTTGTAAAGTATATATATTAATAAAGAGTAAAATAGAAAATTTATTTGTTTTCTTAATATTTGGATAGGATATTTTTGGATCACTTTGTTCACTATTTATTTGTTCACAATAGAGTCAACTTGGTCGGTCTATTTTATATCTTGGGAATTAGGTTAAAACTTATGTTCACGCTCTCGACATTACATTTCTCAAATTTCATACCAAATAATAATCTTTCTTTTCTTTTCTTTTTTAGATAAAAACCAAATATATATCTTCATATGATCATCATATCATATCTCACAAACTAATGCATCTTATATAACTCAGAATCATATTAGTCTAGCTAATCTCCACCTAGGCAATTTTGTTGCATAACAGAAATATTATTGGTGTTTAGAAAGTTTGGGTAGCAAAACCAGAGTTTCAAAGCTTTTTATGACTAACTTTTACTTTTTCGAAGTTTCCGAGCTTTCTCCATGTCATTTTCCTACTCCAATATATCTTCATGTAACCTTCCGTATTCAAAAATAAGATTTTATTAAAATGTATATACCATATAGTATTATTTGTCCACATTTTTCCACAACTTATGGAACAAGATAAAAATGTGTTTGTCTAAATAAAGAACCGTGTGATGTGAACGCGCGTGTTTTGAAAAGCCAATTTCACACCACTCTTTCATAGGAACTCAATAAATCATTACAACTTTTTTTTTTTTTTTTTTTTTTTTTTTTTTTTTGATAAACCCTATCGGCTATCCGGTCGGCCCCGGTAGGAACGCACCGAGGTGCTACATAGTGGACTAGTCCACCGTGTTAACGGTTAGGCCCTTACGGGCTACCACTCTGCCTATCCCGAGTTTGGAATGCCTTCCGACTAAGTGCCAGGGGGTAGTCAGGCCGCCTGCATTTCTGGCTACCAGGTAAACCAATTGGGCCAAAGCCCAACTGACAGACTTCCCAAACAAATGTGTTTTTGTTTCCAGGGAGAATCGAACTCAGGTTTGAGAGTTTCACCCTTTCCCAAAGCTTTCTCTGCCACTAGACCACGGATGCTTGGGCTAAATCATTACAACTTTTATGTTAATGTGGTCATATCGTGTGTACGTTTTCCGACAAAACCACGGATAGAGATAACAATATCCAATTTGTATGAACTAACTTATTTACGCACATTTTAAATAGTTGGAACTGTTTACGCGTTGTTACACGTCCTTCGAACCTTGAATCTTCATTTCTGTCTAAATTCATTGTTTATTCATCTCTGCGGTTCTAAAATGTAATCGACATCGTCTAGACCGTTTCTACTACGTGTTACACTTCAACTCTATCTTATTACATACGTTCTACTCTATTTTTTATTTGTGTTGTGCTCCATGGCCCTTTGTTATTTCTTAGTTAACCGAATAAAGTAATTCTAGTAAAATGATTAGTTTGAGTATGTCATTTAAATTAGCGGATTTGGTTTTTGTAAATTTCTTCTGTCACTCGTTAAATAATAAATAGTACACTTAACCAACTTGATTATTACTCTTTGATAGAAAAAAGAACAAATCAATTTAGTTAGGAAAAGAAAACTAGTTAAAATTCCTAAACTTAATATTTTCTTCTTCTTTTTTGTGTATAAACTTTAAATATTGTTACTCGTCATATTAACTTTGGGAAGATAATGATTTGAGGTTGTGTGCTTTTGCTCCAACAATTATAATATTTTTTCTTTAAAATGACAAGATATAAAAATTATCTAACTTAAAACGGACCGTATATTTGAAAAGGAATAATCTCACAGAGAAAAAATAAAATGATTTTGACCGCTCTTTCTAATGTCTAGTAAATACAAGCGATAATGTGGATGGATCTGTAAGTGATGATATTATATATTTTACTTTGATTGGTTTTAAATGATGTATCAGTTTTTTTTTTTTTTTTTTTTTTTTTTTTTTTTTTTTTTTTTTATGTATCAGTTTTTTTTTTATAGCATACAATAGTTGATGTGTCCCTGCTGAAATATGCATTTTGGTTTTATTGTATTGATCGATGGTTAAATTTAACTGCGTGTCTACGTTAGTTAGAGAAATAAAAACCTTTGTCTCTGGCACATTTTTAAATAAAAGAATTCAAGGGTCCAATAAATATTTGTATCTTATGATTGTACTTATGCCCAAAAAATTTTGTTTTTTTTTTTTGTGGCTTATTTATGAAAAAACTTTAGAATGGTAACTTTTTTGATGAAAAGAGTTAAAGATAAAAAAAAATAGAGTGACACGCAATACTTGATATCATAACCATATATTTCCTTCTAACTCATAGATTTGAATTTCATCTTTAATGATTTAAGAATTTTTTTTTCTTTTTTTATCATCAACAATGGTTTGACATTTCTTTTATCATTTCTTTCTATATGTTAAAATATGGCGACATAATCAGCTGAAAATATATATTTTCAATCGTACATTTGTTATGGAGCATTTTGGAGTTTTTTTATATATGATAATTATCAATTATATTTGAATGCTTTTCAAAAAAGCGTATATGATCATAATCAGTCATCAATGATATATAAATTTTTTTGTTGAAGAAATTGTAGTCAACGACTATTAATACTTTGACGGCATTTTGTACCAATTTTGATAATTGTCTAGCTCTTAAACCTCGGTTTGGTTTACATGTCTATGTTTAATTAGTCGTTGACATCCATAAGCCATAATATAGGTCCATTATAAATAAAACATAATCAAGCTCCCATCACCTTACTATAAAATCTACTTTTTTTGGGCGAAAAACCGAGTCCGAGACTTCTATCTTCTTTCAGAGGCTCAATCCTTGACCATTTGTTTATTTTCTTCATGGTAAGTTCTCATATCCTACAACTCTAGTTTGTTACATCTATTTTCTTGCAGAGAATCAACATGCCTTAATATATTAATAGATTTGATCAAATAAATAATTATTTTGCAATAGATATAGACATATAGTGAATCTAAAGTTTTTTTCTGTCTCATTTTTTTGAATGCATATAATCATGTTCTTAGTATTTTAATTGTTGTTATTTTTTATCGTTCTTAATAGTCGATGATCTTTTCACCAGCTCGTATCAAAAAGACAAAATGTAAAGGCAAGAGACGTATCAGTGCTCCCTAGACTCCTTCTAAGAGACTCTGCTTTATAGATTTTTCTGTGGAGTCTTCCTTGGAGAATGTTTCGTAGAATCAAATTTGTAAGAATGCATCTAGGTTTAGAATATATATGTTTCTCTTTTCCATATAACCGTTTACAATACAATATATATTCAAGAGAATTTTAATTGGAAATATGTGCATTAAATTATAAAACCTAGCTATAAACTGGAGACTTTAATCATGATTTATTAATCGATGGTTCAAACTAAATTCAACATAATATTTGCATAAATTGTGAAAAAAATAAAATTTACTAACTTTTTAAAATAAAACTTACTAAACTTTTACAACAACATTTATCGATTAACCTGTGTATCATATGAATACTAATCTATTATCATACTAAATTGCGTTATTCGATTGACGTTTTGAAGTTTTGGTAATTTGTTAAAAAAAAAAAGGTCAACTATAATGCGGGCTAACTTATAAATTGTCCTAAACATGCCAAATGGATTCTAGACGGGCATAAACAAGCCGAGCTTACCCGGCCCAGGCCTTAACAGGCATAAAGCCCATTTAGAAGATTCAACGAGCTACTTCCATTAACTTGCACACTGATTCAGTGAAATGTTTTCTAGGCTTCAAAGCGATGATCTTTAGTGGCAATCTCGTGTATAGATAGATAAGAGTCTTAAGACTCTATTAATTTCTCTATTAATATATCCGTTTATAAACTAGGGTTTTAATGCTAGGTTTTTTTATCTATTTCTTGGGCTATACATATGTCTTCTTCATGTTACATAGCTAAGGTTGAGCAATGTTCTGAATTTTCTGATTAGCTAAATGAAACACAAAACATTTATAAGATGGGACAAGACTACAATTGTCTTCAACTAAATAATACAATCCAACAGATTTCCTTCAAACTTGACGATCTTCTTCACCATTTTCTTCAATCATTTTCTTCTTCTCTTTCTCTGCTTTCTTTTCCTTTTTCCTCTGCTTCTCTTCTTCCTCTTCCTTCTTCTCTTTCGCCTCTTCCTCGACCTTCCTCTTCGCTTCCTCCTTCTCTTCCTTCAACGCTTCGATCAATCTCTTCAAACAAGTCTCAGCTCCTTCCTTTTCGGATTTCGGCAACAGATTCTCCCCAACATCCGCTGGTGTCATCTTGATTTCTTCAACCTCAAGTAACCTCTTTATCTCCTCAAACAACTCACTCTCCTCCACATCCAAATAGTTCTTAGCCAATACCTTGAACGCTTCGAAACAACAATATGACATCTCTATATGCTTATCCATTCTTCCTTTCCGAATCAAAGCCGGATCTAGCTTGTCCACAAAGTTTGTAGTGAACACAATGATCCTCTCACCACCACAAGCTGACCATAACCCATCAATGAAATTTAGTAACCCTGATAAAGTAACTTTGCTCTCTTTATTCTCACCTTCATTTTTCATCATCTTCTTCTCAATCGTTTTCTTATCGTCTCCATCTTCCTCTTCCTCCTCCTTTTTCTTTCTCTGCCCCGTGAGATTAAGCGAACAATCGATATCTTCAATCACAATAATCGACTTTGCTGAAGTCTCAATCAATAATCTCCTTAGATGTGTATTATCCTTAACTGTTGTCAATTCAAGATCATAAACATCATACTCCAAGAAATTCGCCATCGCAGCGATCATGGTAGACTTCCCAGTCCCGGGTGGTCCAAACAAAAGATACCCTCTCTTCCACGCTTTTCCGATCTTCTTGTAATAATCTTTACTCTTACTAAACTTAATCAGATCACTCTTGAGCTCTTCCTTCTTATTCTCCTCCATAGCTAGAGTATCGAAGGTCGCGGGATGCTCAAACGTTACATGACTCCACTTTGTCTGATTTCCATGGCTCTGTTCCGGAGTATTCGAATAAAGCTTCCTCTCTCTGTTCTTTAGCTCTATTGTCTTCCCTTCTCTCATAACATGCTCAAGGTACCTCTCTATGATTACTTCTCGGTCACGTCTATGGAACCTCAACATGTAAAATCTCTTCTCATCAGCTGCAGGGTAAAATGAGAACGGTTGCCTCGTAGTCCCCTCTTTCTTCGACTGCCACCAAACCCTAACGCCCTCGAAATCGTCGGTGATTTCTTCCTTATCATCCATGCTTAGAACAAGAGACTTGCTTCCTTTGGTTGTGTTGGCTTTAAGCTTCTTGGCTCGAGCAGAAGAGTCTTTGCTTAAATAGCTTTGGATCCCCAAGTAAGCCTCGCTTCGCTTGAAATGCTCTCCGCTGTATTCATGGAAAGTTATTTGGATGTAAGGGTAAAAGCGACCAAAGAGTCTATGAAGGTATGGTTCCAAGTGGCCTCCGAAGTGAGGGAAGAATTGTTTGAAGATTGTGTATATAAACATTAGTGTTGCTAGAGAAGAGCCTGTGTTAGTCCATAACTGACCCATTGTCGCCATTTTTTCTCTTGAAGCTTTTGTTTTAGGGCTTTGGAAGAGATTTCTTGGGCTCTAAGGAAGGTTTGAGTTGAGATTTTGACAAGAGAAGATTGAAGGGTGATATTGGGGAAGAAGATGGTGGTTCTGGTAAGAGCTAAATGATAGTTATATGGACTTGAGAAGTCTCTATCAACGTTATATTATTAATTTTTATGTCTACGCATGCACATGTGACATCACATCGAAACTAACTTATGACGAAACTTTATATGGAAAAGGGCATAAGAAAACAAAAGTCGAAAAGCCTCGGATTAAAAACTCAAGTGTGATTTTTCTACCATCAATTTTTATAAGTCTATGATATGTATTTAAATATCAATAGGATCTTTATTGGCTAATCAACTTATTTGTCAAGTTTGTTATGGTTTCCTCCAAATTTGACAATCTTTAAACAAATAGAACACCCCACTATTTTACGAGTAGAGGCCAAAAAGAATCTTACGTGTACTGCATTGCTTTATTTCATAATTAACTTGTAGTGGTGGACTAAAAGCATTTTCATACTTTAACTTTCTTAAAGAACTAAATTACGATTGGATAATATATTATCCAAAAAATCAATAACTCAACTTATAATAGACCAAAAAAAAAGTATTAGAAATCAATCATAATAAGATTAAGCATTTGGTCTTTATCAAAAAAAGAAGGTTTAAGCATTTGTAAGTTTTAAAAAAAAAGGTTAAAAATGCATCTATGTAAGTTTTAAAGAATTTTCTTTTTAGTTCTTAATGATGATTCATTTTCGTCAGTGCCGTGCCAACTTAATTAAAAATGGGGCAACAGCCCTAGGCCACATCCTATATTCTAATTTTTGAGGCCACAATAACAAATTAATGTGTTTAGCTTACATGATTAAGTTTTATGTTTAGTTTCTTTTTACTATTGGATTTTTTTTTTTTGGGTGAGTCACCGGGAGTCAAACTCCCGGTTAATTATTATTAAAAATAAATGAATTACAAGCTAACCAATCGCGGATATGAAGATCCCGCAGCGTCTTCCCGCATGATCGAATCAACAACTATCGGAATCGTACAAAAAGAATGAAAACCTAAAGGTAACATAAACGCATAGTTTGGTAACCCATCCGCCAGGCGGTTAGCCTCCCTATACACGTGAGTAATACGGACTGTCCAGTCCTTCGCCAAAAAGCCATGGCACAAATGTACCAGGAAAGACAAGGGATGAGACTCACCTATCCCCGTCTTTAAGAATCCGACCACTATCTCCGAGTCTACCTCTAACTCCAGTCGTGTTATCCGTTTCTCCCAAGCTATGAATAGGCCATAATACACTCCCCAAAGTTCAGCTAACGGTGCCGAGCAACGCCCAATGTTGGATCTTTATCATCACTGTCATTTCTCTTTTTGTTTTCATCTTTTATTATTTTATAATTCATCCTACATATTTTTTACTCTATTAAAATTATTTCTTACCAAAATTTTGGATAATATTTTGTTAATTGAGATTTTTAATAATAAAAAAAGCCACAGTTTTAAATTTAGCCACAAGTATGGCACTGATTTTCGTGCTTAAAAAAATATATTTATCCATTAGAAAACTTAAGAATCTTGGTCCATTATAATGATAGCTAAATGTTACTCACTCTATTTCGTTTTAATTGTCGTTTAAAGGTTTTTTCACACAGATTAAGAAAAGCATTAAATTTTCTGTTTTACCCTTTATTAATATATTTTTAAAATATTTCATTGGCCAAAACATTAAAACAGTAGGGATAAAACTGGAATTTTCACCAAACATTTGCATTGAAAACCTAAAACGACAACTATTATGAAACAAAATTTAAATCCTAAAACGACAACTAAACTGAAACGGAGGGAGTATCTAATAAAACAATTTTGCTGAGTTCTCGTCGTTTGTGTCATAGTGTGTATAAGGAAGACGTCTGTCTTTTTAATGTAGGACGACTATTAGTATTACTAATACTATTATAAGCTCAAGTCCAACTAATACAGTCACGGATTGAGACATTTGAGGAATTGGTTTAGGTCCACTGAACCGAGAAAGAGAACGTATTTAATTGGACCTTTTTTGTTTTTTTAAATATATTTTTCTTAAATCAGAGTCAAAAAATTTGTAGTGTATAATCTTGTTAATGTTTGAAGATTTTTATTTTCTTCTTAAAAGGAATTATAAGATCATAACTATGTCGAGAGCATTGCATTATAGTTTTTTAAAAAGCAACATTCATAAGACTAAAGAAATGTTTTCAAAAGATCGGTTGTGATCACTTCTATGTCTTGTTCAGCAAACTCTGGAACATTGACTTCTGGGCTCCCACTCAACAATGTCCTCACATTTCTTTGCATAGTATATCTCGATGAAATGAAGAACATCATTTATTTTTATTGTGAACGCAAATCCCTGTTCCACAAACTTCGTCGTAGATTTGACTGAGACTTGGAAATTTAACCCGATGAATCTCCCATCAATGTTAACTAATGGACCACCAGAGTCTCCAAGATTTTACACAATCAGTCTGGAAAGATTGGCGGTCATTCTCTGTCCCAAGTGTGTCGTCGACACAACTCACTATACCAAGAGAAACACTTCTCTGTAGAGACAGAGTGGAACCAAATGAAAGTACAAAATCTCTAGGACGGACATTGGTTAGAATTTGAGACTAAAAGTCAATTTTGATTTTTATAAGAATAGAGAAAAATTCAAAGCAACTAATAAAGTAGCATCAAACTATATAAAGAATGTCATGAATTATTATCGATAATGAATATATACAGTTTTTTAAAAAAATATTGTTGTCAAAGACTAATAGTACTTTGATGCTATCTTGTACTTGTTTTGAACAGTTTATAATCCTAAAACTCAACTTTAGTTTGGATAGTTTAGTTAGATTTACATGTTCATGCTTAATTATTTACCATCAAAATCAATCAAATTACAACCAAAACAACCAAAAATAATTTTTGTAATATGTAGATCCGCTTGAATTTAATATCAAAGTATTTATATGATTAAGAAAAACTCATGTAATAAGATCTAAGAAGAAAAGTCAAAAATATTAGTCGTAGAAAAAACAATACTCGTTTTATGCTCTTTTCTTTTTGGAGAGTTTTATATTAACCACCAATCAACAACATGTAATGTCTCAAGATGGTTGTTGATATTGGTTTCTCAAAAACCGGTGATCTTCTTTACCATAATGATATTATGGAAATAGATGATTTCCTTAACATTAACTCAGCAGATTATTGGCGGCATTTAGAGAGGAACCTTGTTAGTGAGCCTTGCTAATGCTCTGATCATTGTTGGTTCACCATAATGATCGTCTTATTAAGAGTGTTGATGATTATGAAACACATACAATCTGGTGGACAATATGTGGGAACATTAACATTCTGAATATCTGACAATATCATTGTGGGATCTTCTTTGGTGTTGTTGATATTAGATGGGATAGAACACAATTTCATTCACAAAGTACTGCAAACAGTGTTCTAATTCATAACCTAAAGTTCACTTAAATTTAACCTACTAAACTAAGTACTACAAACAATGTTAGAAATCATAACCAAAAGTCACTTAACTTAAGTATGTGCAAAGAAAAACTAACTAGGCTAAGTAACATCCTAATTAGATGTAAAAATGTAATCATAACCAGAAATAACCATACAATTGAACATACACCTTACAATTTTTTTAAGATTTACGAAAACTATTACTAGTTAATTAACATCCTAATCAGATGCAAAATTGAAGCAAAAATAGAACTGAGAAATCAAAGTTTGTACTCGTGACTATTAGATTAGGGTTCTCTCCTCTACTAATCTAAAAAATAACCCATGTTAAACAAAAAGTGTAAGATGCGAACTTTTTCACTAACATTAAAGTACTTATTTAATTCAAAGAAGCTAATGAAATATCACCAAACTATATTAAATACTAAAATCTCATTGATTAAATAGTTAATTATGGTCCAATCTCCTTGTTGTGTTGCTTGTGTCTTCGAGTTGTGCACAAAAGAGAAGACTTGTCTATAAAAGACTCTTTCGCACATAGAGGGTTTCAAGATGAAAAATAAGCAAACTTGAAGGCCCAGTACGAGGCCCAGGCCCATTTCACTCAGTCGTCGAAAGCTTTTTTCCCGACGGCGACAAACCAAAACGGACCTGAAGCCATCTCGCCGGAATCTCTGTAATTTCAAGTGAGTTCTTCGCCGTCTTCTCTGCACAAAGTGAGGAGCTTTCTTTCTCTTCTATAATGTCGGATCTCAAGTCAACCTTTCTCAATGCTTATTCCGTTCTCAAGTCCGATATCTTTCATGACCCTTCCTTTGAATTCACCGATGAATTTCGTCTCTGGCTTGAACTGGTAAGTACCCTTCTCCGATCTCATCTCCCTCCTGGGGTCTCTCCGTTGATGAAAGGTTCAAACTTTTGAAGCAAGGCAATGACTTTAACGAGGAAGAGGTTTTCCTCTGTCTAAATTTTGAAGCATTCGAAATTTTGTCCTCTGTTTAGGTTGAGTTTCAAACATCTTTGTGGCCAGATGATAGATTTTATAATAACCAACTTGGGAAGGTGAAAAGGATTTGTCTAAGTACTCATTGTTAATGTGAGTCAAGTGTTGGCATTATCATATAATATTATAAATGGTTTGTTCTGATGGTCGATTAAATGTTGATACAGTGTTCTGATCTTATGAAATGGTTGCTTGTGCGTTACTTATGGCAGGCGAAGATTTGGAGAATCATGTTGATGTGAAGAATGTTTTTGTTGACATAGGAATCTACTTCCAAGTGCAGGTACTAGTTTGCTGTTAAGTGAGAGCTATATGATAGGCTAATGTCATGAAGTTGATAGATATGCCTTCTTTTGTGTAGGATAATTATCTCGACTGGTTTGCGGATCCTGAGACGCTTGGCAAGGTTTTTTTACACATTGCAAACACTTTGTTTTTCAAGCTGATCTGAATGTAACTCTGAGTTCACTTGATTGGTGTTTTATAATGCAGATAGGAACAAAAATAGAAGACTTCACATGGTCCTGGAACGATGTAGCGAAGAACAAACGAAGATATTAAGAATCTTATATATTTGTAAAAGGTTTGAATCCTGTTTAGAATCTGAAACAGGTTTTGTTCTAATATATAAAGAGAACCATGGTAAAACCTGACCCATCAAACGCTGCTAAAGTGAAGAATCTCTACAAAGAGCTTGATCTTGAGGTTTGAAACAGTCTGAAACCTCAGGGATATGGTCTGATACACAACTAACATATGTTAATTGGGTCTGGTTTGATCTTAATATTGTAGGAAGTGTTCATGGAATATGGGAGCAAAACTTACGAGAAGCTTAAGGAAGTGATTGAGGCTCACCAAAGTAAAACAATCTAAGCACTGTTAAGATCTACAAGAGGCTCAAGTAGTAGATACATTAGTGTTTGTAGTTTTGTTGAATTTTTTGTTTTTGACATCAATATTAAGGTACCTATCAAATTCAACACATTTGATCTCAGAAGCTAGAATTGGTGACTAGAAGTCTAAAATATTAAATTCAAAGCAGAATCTTTACCTATATAAATACCTAAATTTGGCTAATCTCCTTGTTGTGTTGTTCTTCGGCTTTAACCTTTTGGCTCCACTTGATCCTCTCCAAAGCTCGGATCAAACCCTTGAGTGAACCATCAACTTCTGTCCGATCTTTCACCATCAAATTCTCCGCAACATCAGCCGGTGTTATCTTCGTTTCTTTAAGCAAAGACTCAATCTTTCCAAACAAGTAATGCGAATCAAGATTCAGATAGTTCTTGGCTAGAATCTTGAATGCACCAAACGTACAATAAGAGAGCTCAATATGCATATCCATACGACCTCTTCTAATCAAAGCTTGGTCAAGTTTCCCCAAGTGATTCGTTGTAAACACAAGAATCCTCTCTTGACCACAAGCTGACCAAATCCCATCTATAAAGTTCAATAACCCTGAGAGTGTAACTGCATTACTCTTCTTCCCTTCATCACCTTTCACGTCTTTAACATTCCTCTCTCCCGTGAGGTCCAAGGAACAATCTATATCCTCAATCACAATGATGGACTTACTAGTCGTATTTATCAACAGCTTCTTCAACTCCCAGTTACTTCCAATCGAAGTTAACTCAAGATCATAGATATTATACTTCATAAGATTCGCCATAGCCGCAATCATCGTAGACTTACCAGTCCCTGGAGGTCCATACAACAAGTAACCCCTCTTCCAAGCTTTCCCAATCCTATCATAATACTCTTTGCCATCTCTAAACGCCACAAGATCACTCAAAATCTCATCTTTCTTGTCAATATCCATAGCCAAAGTATCAAACGTTGCGGGATGCTCGAAATCAATGCAAGTCCAAAGACCTTTCATATTAGTTTTCCAACGCAAACTCGGATTATTCATAAACACCGATAACTTCTTCTTCCTCGCCTTAATCGATTTCCCTTCTTCCACAACGTAGCTTAAGTAAGAACCAGTCACAACATCCCAATTACTTCTATGAAAAGTAAGCCTACAGATTTTCTTCCCTTTAACACATCTAAAGATCTCCCACCACATCTTCACACCTTCATACTCTTCTTCGATTTTAACATCGTCTCGTTTCAAATCCAAAGACGTGTTCTCTTTAACTTGATTCCCTTTAAGATTCTTCACTTCAGAGTTAACTTTTGCACCAAGGTAGGTCTTCACAGCTGCATAAGCGTAGTTGTATCTATACTCTTCGATTTCACTGAATCTGATGTGAGCGTAAGGTGAGAACAAGTGGAAGATCTTGTCTGAGAGTTTCTTGAAAATGGGTATTCGTTGGATTGCATTGAAGAGAAGTTGCTGAATCTGTCGAGGGAAGTATCTCTTGAGAGTTGACCAAACGAAGAACAAACCAGCCATGTTTGATCCAATCGTTGTTAGGTTTTTTCCAAACATCGGCTTCACGATCGATCGTCCCATCAAGATTTCAATAACTTGTTTCTTGTTTTTATGGATATGAAGATTCGATCAAAAGAAAAAGAATATGAAGAAGGTTTTTGCTCTTCTCTCGATTTGGTTAGGTCATAATCTCTGTTCTTGCTCTGTGATCTCTCTCTCTTCTTTATGTAGTTGTTCTTCAAAGTGATGATGTGGAAGTTTCTTATTGTTTTTTTTCTAATTAATGGCTCTTTAGTTTCCTTTTTGTATTATTCATTTTCGTATTCTTATTAGAAATAGGATATTTACTAAAAAAGTGTTTAAGATAATAATATCCTACTAAAAATATTTCTAAAATCATATTTGCGTTTTTAGGGTAATTAACGAAATTTTCTTCCACTTTCCTTTTTATTTCATGCAAATTTTCTGTTTATTTATTTATTTATTTATATATATTTAATCTTCTAATACTATAATATCGCCAAATTTCTATTATTTTTATTTTATTTTTCTTGGTTACCAAGTTTTCTAAAATTTTATGCTGCTGTAAATTTAATGTTTTTCTCACATGTAGTTTTCAGCTTCTTAGTACGAATTTGACTGAAAAAATAATTCAAAGATTATATATTTGCTTTAATAATAAAGATACTATTGTTACGTCATATAGATATGGGAGTTGGGGACCAAGCTGAGTAAAGCAAATTATGTGGCATTGTAAATTGGTCCAAAATTTCAAAATTTATATATATATGTTTTTTTCTTTTATCCTAGTCTCCTAGATCAATTTATATGATTATATCCATCACACAAATATTTTAATAGAATTGCTGTAAAAAAATATAATATTCAATAGAACCAACAAAACATCACACAAACTTTGTAAGATTTTTCTTATAACTACTCATGATCATAATAACTACATGAGCTTAAAAATCATTTTCAACATTGGAGTACAGATATGATTTTAAACAGTAAATAAGAAGCATTTTGTTGTCAGACCAAACACAGTCCTTTATGTTTATGATAGGATTGAGTAGATGGTTTCTTGGAGAGCAAGCTACCATCTTTTCACATCTTCAAGATTCACCACAGAGAATCTTTTGGTGATCCAATTCTATCATATAAGCAATATACATATATGTTTTATATTAATTGGTATTTTTTTCGATAATATAAGGACAAAGGAAAAATAAACATACAACAAGACTAGTAGTAGTAGTATGGGATAAGTCGTGTTACCATAAGATATTGAGTAGTTGTTCGTATTACTCTTGTTTCTATTCGTTACTAAGAAAATAATATGATCATGGATAAATCTCATGACAAGACTAAAGCTTTTATCATTCGGTACGTGTTTCAAAACACAATTCATTCCATATGGCGGGAAAGGAACAACAGGAGGCATGGAGAACACCCGTCTCCGGCGGGAAAGCTTGTCAAGATGATTGACAAAAACATACGAAACCGGTTCAGCACGTTGAAGATTGGAGGCATATCGAAGTACGAAGGTGGCATCGTATTTTGGTTTGGAACAAGAAGAAATCAAGGATAGATCTTTCTGTACTTGTTTTTTATGAAAAGTCTTGCAATCCTCTTGTAACAAACAATGATTTTTTCTTTTGAGTATAATTTAACATTAAATTCAAAAAAAAAAAAATTGAATGGAAAAATCTTAAAATCTAAGAGCATCTCCAATGTTGAGAGTCCCCCACTCACCAATTGTTTTAATATAATTTTTTTGAAATTGTTAGATGAGAGCTTGTGTTTTTTTTTTAAAAAAAAATTCATAGTCCGATCCAATGGTAATTTTTCTAGTGGGGTTTTTAGGAAATTTTAAAAAATTTTATTTCATAAAACTTAATAATTTTGCAATTCATAAAATATTAAATATACATTATTTTCAAACATTTAAAAATAGATGTGAGAAAAAATTGGATTCGATTCCAAAATGGCAAACATCGAACTACACAATTAGGAGAAAGTCAAAGCTCTTTGGTGTTGTTTTCTGTCTCCATGTAATACACAATGCAACCTTGAAAATCCATGGCCACAACTTGAGAATTGATACATTGCTACTTTTTTTTCACAATATCCGACTCCTCCAAAGGATTTGTGATAACTGATAAGAGTGTTGGTGTTGTTTTTCAAGATCACACTAGCTTTAACATGAATACAAAACAGTCACTACTAAATGTCTATAACTTGGTGTCGGTATACACACACTACTAAATTACTAATACAGCGACAAAGATTGAGAAGTAAAATTCAAGCCAGAATTGCAAATCTTCATTTTGATGAAATTTATTTAGAGTCATGAACATTGAACAACAATACACAAACTAAAGAAAGATTTTGATGTAATCCGATGTTCAACACTTATTTAAGATTGTAGCTATATGCTTTTAGGGAAAATTAGACATTACATATTTGTTACCAAGAAATACTCAATAACTAAAGAGCCATGATCATAATCCTAAGTGATCTAAGATGAAACTTGAAATACTCAATTAGCAAATAAACTAAAAACATCCTAAGTGATCTAGCATCAAGCAAATTCTGATCCTTCTTCATAGTTTTCTTGTTGTTGAAGAAATAAATCAAACGCCACCGTTTACATCAGCTTCCCTCTGATTATGGCTTCAATTTCTTCACTTCTTCCTTTGCTTTCTTCTTCTCTGCATTCTCTGCTCTCTTCTTCTTCTTCCACGCTTCCTTCTCTGCTTTTTTCTTCTCTTCTTCCTCAGCCATCTTCCTCGCTTTCTCCTTCTCTTCCTCCAAAGACATAAGCAAACGCTTAAGACAAATCTCTACATCTTCTTCCTCAGACTTCGGCATCAAATTCTCAGCAACATCAGCCGGAGACATGTCAACTTCCTCCACCAATCGCTTAATCTCTCCATACAAGTCATGTGACTCAATCTCCAAGTAGTTCTTAGCCAAAACCTTAAACGCTTCAAACCTACAATAAGACATCTCAATATGATTATCCATTCTTCCTCTACGTATCAATGCCGGATCAAGCTTATCCAAATAATTAGTTGTAAACACAATAATCTTCTCTCCACTACAAGCTGACCACAACCCATCAATGGCGTTTAATAGCCCTGACAAAGTAACTTTGCTATACTTCTTCTTCTCAGCTTCTTTCTTCTCTTCTTCATCCTCTTCATCCTCATCTTCCTCCTTCTTTTTCTTTCTCTGTCCCGTAAGATCAAGCGAACAATCAATATCTTCAATCACAACAATAGATTTCCCTTTTATGTCCAACATTAACTTCTTCAACTCCGCGTTATCTGCCACAGTAGTTAACTCAAGATCATACACATCATACCCTAAGAAATTAGCCATTGCAGATATCATTGTCGATTTCCCTGTCCCGGGCGGTCCAAACAAGAGATAACCTCTCTTCCACGGCTTCCCAACCTTCTTGTAATAATCTTTCCCTTTACTAAACTTTATCAAATCCTTCTTTATCTCTTCTTTCTTCTCTGGATCCATAGCTAAAGACTCGAACGTTGCAGGATGATCAAAAGAAACGTTGCTCCACTTTGATCCTGATCTCCAAGAGCTCCAATCATGACTCGAGTTATTAGTGTAAAGCTTCCTCTCTCTCTTCTTAAGCCCAATCTCTTTCCCTTCTCTCAAAACATGATCAAGATAAGTCTTTGTGATCATATCTCGATGCCGACTATGGAAACTCAAAGTCAAGTACCTTCTCTCCCCAAAACCCTTATCACGGTTCGTACTAGACCGATTATGGTTCTCTCTCACGCTTGAAGACCACTTCACCTTCACACCTTGAAACACATCTTCAACTGTCTCGTGATCATCCAAACTAAGCACCAAAGATTTGCTGTTTTTAGACTCGTTGGCCTTTAATCTGTTTCCAAGAGCTGTTGATTTCGTGGACAAGTAGTTGCGTATAGAGTCATACGCTTCACTTTTCTCCAGACCTTCTCGAGAATACTCGTTGAACTTGATGTGAACAGAACTAGAAACCCATCCCATCAACTTGTAGACGTATTTCTCAATGTGGACTTGGAGATGGTAAGGGAAGATTTGTTTGTACATCGCCCAGAAGAACATAAGGCTCGTCATTGTTGAGCCTGTGAAACCCCAAACTGATCCGGTCTGAAGCATCTTTGTGTTTACTTGTGTTCCACGTAACTCTCTCTGCTTTCTGTTTCTCTTGAGACTTTGCTCTGTTTTTGGTCTCATCGCTTCTAAACCACTCACTCTCTATTTATCTTACTCTTGTTACAACTTTCGAGTGTCTCAAAAAATGCCAGAATATTTATTGTTATTTTGATAAAATTAATATATATAATATTCTGAAATTATAGAGTACGAATGAGTATACATATTTTTCATGTTATTGAGTACGAATTTGACTAAAAAGTATTCAAAGATTTTTGTTTATTTGCTTAAATCATGAAGATGCTATGAGCTTGAAGCTAGGTGTGGGGACCAAACTGATTCTGAGTTCTGACAGCAATTATGGAGCAAGCAATGTAAAAATAAAGTGGTGATGTAAAAGTTTTGGTACTGAAAATTCATTTAATTTTATACACAGAGATTTGTTCCATCATTGTAAATATATGCATTGGTTATGGAATTACAATTTTGTTTTGTTTTTGTTTTGTTTTTTTGTGTGTGTGGAAAATTGAAGAGCATTTGAAGCTTTAGAAATGTGTATCCATCCATCCACATGACAATTACTATCCATAAAACTTCATAAAGTTGCTGAAGCTTTTCTTAGATGTTCCCTAGTCACTTACTTTTCATTTTTTTCTTTCTTTCACATGAACCATTGTTGGTTACATGTAGTATTAGAGACTTGAGCAGTATTTGATGTACCTTGTTGTAAGAAATATTATCTATATAATAATAACAATCCGAATAAATGCTTATTGCAGTTGTGAAATTTTTATCACAACTTCTCGTTATAATTTTTATTTAACTAAAAATTATATTTTACGGTTGTGTCTTTTTAGAAAGTTGAAATCTAAATAAATTTTTTCTACAGTTACATTTTTTTTATCTAACTTTTCATAAACGGTTGCAACCGTTTAGTTGAACCATTGCAACTATCTAAAAAACACAACCGTAAAATCTATATTTTTAATTTAAAAAAAATTAACGAAAGGTTGCGATAAAAAGATACAACTGTTCACAATTTGAAAAAAGTATTTATTGAGATTATTATTATTAGATTAAACATTGTTTAGTAACCAACGTTTAGGTCTCCATTTCATAAATATATATACATATTAATTTATTTAACAGAAAATTTTGCCAATTGATGTTCAATTCATTTTATACTTTAGAGATGAATATTAATTTCTTGATCCCAAGAAATATAATCCCAAAATTAAATCATTATGTTTCATTTCTTAATCTGAGAAATATATTGTTTTCTTGAAATTTTTTTGGTGTTAATGAACATTTTTAAGTTTTTATGACTAATTAAATTTTGGCAATACCAATACTAATAACCTTTTGCATTTCAGGCTACATAAAACAAGAGTTCTAATCTACTTATACTAAATATGATAGATATAAAATGAGCTCCTTTGTAAATAGTTAACAACGCCTTCAATGTCCCTGGCCAGTGAAGTGCTTTGTTTTAATTCAATGTTTGGCGACGTTTTTTCTATTTCCACTTTGTAAATATCCAGTCCTCTTGTTGATTTGAATGAATATAACATTCAAACAAAAAAATATGATAATAGTAAAATTATGAGAATTAAGAGTCATGTAACTTTACTCTTAATAGTGAAATACTCATAGTACCAAATCAATTGAAAATTAAGAAATAATATTTCTAGAATAATCTCACGAATTAGGTGGATTGCAAAGTTTTGATACTTTATAGCAGTCTTGGGAAAAATGGGTAAAAAAATTCACTTTTCCTTAAACTCTCACCTTTTCATAAATGGTAAAATAAACCATATTACTAATAAAATCAACTTTAATTTAAACAAATTCTTATATTAAAAAAGCAACAAACAAAAAAAATTTATTTTATGATTTAGGTTTTTTCAAATTCGAGTTTGCGATTCTTTTTCTTCTAAAATCAATTGAGAATCCAAATTCCGTAAAAAGTGAGTGTCATCATCTACCTTTGAGTAAGAAATTATGAGAAAATGCAGTAAGGCTACACTTGAATAGCCAAATATTTTTTCTGTATCCATTATTTTTGTTATGTAAGAACGCATGTGGATGAGAGGATCAAAGTATAAACATTCTTGATCTAATGTATTTTTTTTTTGTCGTCTGGATTTATTATTTATTGCAAATTCTGAGAACTGTTACATAGACGATTCTACAACGGACAATTCCTTCCGACCCTTATTACATCAACGACAGACGACACCTCCTTCTTCATGCTCTTGATGGACACTTCCTTCTCTGTGTAGAATCCTGGCGAACGGCTATAATTGTACATCGTTGGAGATCTCCTGTACACTTGTCTCGAATAATCTGCAAATTTATTAATAAATCGCAGTATCTTGAACTCGAACCCCAGACCTCTGGGTGTAGAAGCATTAATGAACCCTTGGTCAACCAATGGGCCAAGGGGCTTCCACGATCTAATGTATTTATATTTAAAATATTATTTCACTAATAAAATAATATAAAACCTAGAATGTTAAAAAAAGAAAAATAAACCTCTGTTTTTAGGTAATAAAATAAAGCCCTAAAATAAATGATTGTAAATTCGATGTCAATAGATTTTTTTATATAGTCCATTTAAAATTTTAACGTATGATATTTTTTGGTAATAAGTTGCTTTGACACGTTATCTATTTTCTATTAATAAGTTGTTTTGGCACATTATTTACTTTTGTTAACAAGTTAGTTACGTTATTTTCTTGTATCGAGTTTTAAATTCAAGAAGAAACTACATTATTTTCTTAATAATTGTGGAATGCATTATCAAATTTGACTTTTATCATTCCTGTAATGTTTAATTTAAAACACATGTATTTGCAATTATAATATTTTTGAATGATTGGTTGTTTTCTGGGATGAATTATTAGTCACCAATAATTATTTGAACATGAGGACAGAAAGACAAATCATCGGCTCATCGAAGATGATGTCAGAAATGAGGTTCCCCGAGGAAAACTCTTTCTGTCGGTCCCGAGAAATGACTTGAGTCATCGGTAAAGTAGCGTCCGTCTTCGCATGTTCTATGGTGAAGCTGGAGGGTAAAGTCTAGGTAAAACATGATTTTACTCGAGAAAATCCGAATGTGTTCTATAATTTGTCAGAGTTATCCCAAAATGATCGAGAGAATTTGAAAAATGGTCGAGGGGATTCCGAATGATCACGAAATTAAAAAAATTTACATTGCATAGACGGTTATTCCGCCAATATGTTTTTCGGACTAGTTCGGTCGAATGGCTATCGAGCGGTTATCAGTGATATGAGGATCCGCATATTACTTCTCGACCCCGTCCGATAATCAACGAATTTTGATATAGTGTTTTACGTGGGAATGGTTATGCTCGACCAAAACATGCGGAGCGATTACCAGACTCGTGTGTTAGCAGGCAAATTAGATCGTGGGCAATTATGTTTGTTTTTAATAACTAAAAAGTTGTAGGCCTAGATCTGTACATCTCCTAAGGCCAGGAATCTTAGATTTTATATGGTCTCCTCCCAAAAACCACTCGAACCGGTGACCTCTAGACTGAGGAATACACCAGATTGGGTCTTGAACCGCTTTCTAAGAAGACTTAGAACTTAAGCATTACTAGTCCATCGAGAACTAACTTTTCGTCCAATCATGTTGTCCATATTGGCTTGAGCATCAGAAAGTACTCGAGAAGACACACTTATTTTATCTTTTGGAGAGCCCTTTTAAGACAATGTTAATAACGCATGTATAAATTTCAGAGGCTTGGAAACTATAAATGGAGTAAAGGTTTGTTTCCAACACATGAAGTTTTCCAACGCTTGACAAATTTAACCGTACTAGAGAATCCGAATTCTCACCCGGACGATTACACTTAGAACACTAATCAGTGGCGGAGCTAGAATTTTAGTTTATAAGGGTCATATATAATTAATTATTTTTATTTTATTACATATTAATATTAAATCATTTATTTTAAACTAAATAAAATATGTCTAAGAACAATTTAAAAAAAAACGAAAAAAAAAAATAGAATATATCTTAAAAATTAATATGTACCACGATTTTAGAGATTTGTAGCCATATATTAGAAAAAACATAAAACAAAAAATAGAAAATGAATTAATGCTAAATAAAAAATAAACATGTGAGGGGTCAAATTAAGGAATTGATTGTTGGCATGGGGGTCTTTATGGAAAAATTAAACCAAATATCCATAAATTATTGTCAAACTTACCTTAAAAAACAAAAAATCATAAATGTTATAGGGGTCAATTGACCCCCCTCCCTCTTCACTACCTCCGCCCATGACACTAATACTCAAACAAAAAAAGGTATATGTTAGATAAAAGTATTTTAATTCTAATTAATATACAAAAAAACAAAATATTAAAAGCTCATCAACTTTCAACACAATAAAAATCATATATTATTTATAAAATATTTATGCAAATGTCAAATACTACTATCTTTACAAAGATATAGCTATAAATACATATTTATAAGCATTTAAATCGATTACATTTTATTTCAAAATATCGATTATAAAATATTCAAGATCCAGCAAAATCTAAAAATTGATATGAAGTGACCCCAAAAAGGTAAAAACAAAAGTAAACTAGCCCGTTGACCAAAATAATACATCCATAAATATATAAAATTAAAGTTGATGTATGCTAAATATAAAATGGAAAGTGGCTCGTCAACGTTCTTGCACGTCGTCTCCAACTACTATCGTGTAGACATGCTTTCACGACTTAGTTGGATGGAAAGTATAGCTGGATTTAGAGAAAAGCTTTGCTATATAAACCCATGCACCCATTCATTAAAATACAAACCAAAACAAGAAAAACTTACCTGATGATATCTTCTTCTAGAATGGGGCCTTCTGCCCATCTCGTTTGCGCTATAGGAGTTATCATCATGGCCACAATGGTTGCTGCATATGAGCCATACACTGATAGCTCATCACCACCACCATATTATGTACCACTTCCTAAGGTAGAATACAAATCTCCTCCACTACCAGATGTTTACAGTTCTCCACCACCACCATATTACGCTCCAGCGCCTAAAGTTGACTATAAATCTCCTCCACCACCCTATGTTTACAGTTCACCACCACCACCGCCATATTACTCTCCATCCCCTGTCGAATACAAGTCTCCTCCACCACCATATGTTTACAATTCCCCACCACCACCACCATACTATTCACCATCTCCTAAAGTTGAGTACAAGTCTCCTCCACCACCATATGTCTACAGCTCCCCACCACCACCATACTACACCCCATCTCCAAAGGTAGACTACAAGTCTCCTCCACCACCGTATGTCTACAGTTCTCCACCACCACCATACTACTCACCATCTCCTAAAGTGGAGTACAAATCTCCTCCACCACCGTATGTCTACAGTTCGCCGCCACCACCATACTATTCACCATCTCCTAAGGTAGACTACAAATCTCCTCCTCCACCATATGTCTACAGTTCTCCACCACCACCATACTATTCGCCATCCCCTAAGGTGGAGTACAAATCTCCACCACCACCGTATGTTTACAGTTCTCCACCACCACCATACTACTCGCCATCACCAAAGGTGGACTACAAATCTCCACCACCACCGTATGTTTACACCTCTCCACCACCACCATACTACTCACCATCCCCTAAGGTAGACTACAAATCTCCTCCACCACCATATGTTTACAGTTCTCCACCACCACCATACTACTCACCATCGCCTAAGGTAGACTACAAATCTCCTCCACCACCATATGTTTACAGTTCTCCACCACCACCATACTACTCACCAGCCCCTAAGGTAGACTACAAATCTCCTCCACCACCATATGTTTACAGTTCTCCACCACCACCATACTACTCACCAGCCCCTAAGGTAGACTACAAATCTCCTCCACCACCATATGTTTACAGTTCTCCACCACCACCATACTACTCACCAGCCCCTAAGGTAGAGTACAAATCTCCTCCACCACCATATGTTTACAGTTCTCCACCACCACCATACTACTCACCATCCCCTAAGGTAGACTACAAATCTCCCCCACCACCATATGTTTACAGTTCTCCACCACCACCATACTACTCTCCATCCCCTAAGGTTGTATACAAATCTCCTCCTCCACCATATGTTTACAGTTCCCCACCACCACCATACTACTCACCATCACCTAAGGTAGACTACAAATCTCCACCACCACCGTATGTTTACAGTTCTCCACCCCCACCATACTACACTCCATCCCCTAAGGTTGTATACAAGTCTCCTCCCCCACCATATGTTTACAGTTCCCCACCACCACCATACTACTCACCATCCCCTAAGGTTGTATACAAGTCTCCTCCACCACCATATGTATACAGTTCTCCACCACCACCATACTACTCTCCGTCTCCAAAGGTTGTATACAAGTCTCCACCTCCACCGTATGTGTACAGTTCTCCACCACCACCATATTATTCACCTTCTCCAAAGGTATACTACAAGTCTCCTCCACCACCATATGTTTACAGTTCTCCACCACCACCATACTACTCACCTTCTCCTAAGGTATACTACAAGTCTCCTCCACCACCATATGTTTATAGTTCTCCACCACCACCATACTACTCACCTTCTCCTAAAGTATACTACAAGTCTCCTCCACACCCTCATGTATGTGTCTGCCCACCACCTCCTCCATGTTATTCTCCATCTCTAAAGGTTGTATACAAGTCTTCCCCACCACCGTATGTCTACAGTTCTCCACCACCACCATACTACTCTCCTTCCCCTAAGGTCTACTACAAGTCTCCCCCACCACCGTACGTCTACAGTTCTCCACCACCACCATACTACTCTCCTTCCCCTAAGGTCTACTACAAATCTCCCCCACCACCGTACGTCTACAGTTCTCCACCACCACCATACTACTCTCCTTCCCCTAAGGTGTACTACAAGTCTCCCCCACCACCGTACGTCTACAGCTCACCACCACCACCATACTACTCACCTTCCCCTAAGGTGTACTACAAGTCTCCCCCACCACCGTACGTCTACAGCTCACCACCACCACCATACTACTCACCTTCCCCTAAGGTGTACTACAAATCTCCCCCACCACCGTACGTCTACAGCTCACCACCACCACCATACTACTCACCTGCCCCTAAAGTAGCCTACAAATCTCCTCCACCACCGTACGTCTACAGCTCACCTCCACCACCATACTACTCACCTGCCCCTAAGGTAGCCTACAAATCTCCTCCACCACCGTACGTCTACAGCTCACCACCACCACCATACTACTCACCTGCCCCTAAGGTAGCCTACAAATCTCCTCCACCACCGTACGTCTACAGCTCACCACCACCACCATACTACTCACCTGCCCCTAAGGTAGCCTACAAATCTCCTCCACCACCGTACGTCTACAGCTCACCACCACCACCATACTACTCACCTGCCCCTAAGGTAGCCTACAAATCTCCTCCACCACCGTACGTCTACAGCTCACCACCACCACCATACTACTCACCTGCCCCTAAGGTAGACTACAAATCTCCTCCACCACCGTACGTCTACAGCTCACCACCACCACCATACTACTCACCTGCCCCTAAGGTAGACTACAAATCTCCTCCACCACCGTACGTCTACAGTTCTCCACCACCACCATCGTACTCACCTTCTCCAAATACTGAATACTAAGCTTTATCTCCACCTTCGTATTACTCGAAATTGTAATGAGATTCTTATATAAGCTACCAAGTTTTATTTCATTTCATATTTGCTTTTGTTCTTGATGCTATTCATATCTAATAAATTTTTAATTTTCTTGCTATTGGATTAAACATTTTGCTACAAAATGTTTTCATGGTTTCATGCTTTTTCTTTTCTTTATGTAAAGGTTGCTTGCAATCTATATGAAGTCCTTTGCAAAATTAAATTCTGCAGTTTGTATCATTGACCTTGTATTATTGGATAACATATCCTTTACATGGGTCTTGTATATGAATTCCATACATAAATTGCATAGATCATTTTAATTCACTACATTTTCAACTTGTAAGATCCTCAAGTTTTTTTTAACTTAAGGAGGTTTTGATTTCCTACCTACTCATTGACCTAAGTCTGGTATAGATTCAAAATACACTCAAACGAAAAGCAATTACGACGCATTCCTAAAATTTTAAATGAAGAACAGTTCTTGTAGTCTACCATTCTTTTGTATTACATTAACTCTTGAAGATAAAAATAACGGTAAGTTAATTCTCGAAGCCTATTTCTTCACAACACCTGCACTTGCGGCAAACCTCAGTCAAGCTTCAATGAATCAATGATCATGCTAACAAGAATGAAACCACGATCAAACACAATGTCGAATCTATAATCGCACGAAGATCTTTAAGTTTCTTTTTTCCTCTTTGGTGTATCTATTTAAGAAGGTCACGGAATAAGTATTTGTTTATTTGCGACATACATAAGAAGGTCACGGGCTCGGTTTTCACTTTATGGGGTTCTCAAGCTGGGAAATCTTCCCTTTATGACTCCGTTCTTATGGACAAAACAAATCCGTAATCACTCTCCGTCAAGTAGCAGCCCACGCAATTGGGCGAGAGAGGAGCAATAGGATGTTCAACAACAAGAGTCAACATGCAGAATTTCAGTTCAAAACGATTGACCTGCGTGTTCAAAACACTTAGAAATGATCATTCATCTACTATTTTGAAGCCGTAGACAAATGTATTGAGGATGCTTACCTTTAGTGTATGTTCTTCACAAGAGCGATGTCTGGTGAAATTTTCAATGCTTTGGCCAGAAAAATACCATAGTCTGCGAAAAAACCAGGCAGATTCATCCGTTGTTTTTTTTTTTTTTTTTGAATATTTGGAAGTTCAAGCCCAAAGGCCCTACATCTCCCAGAGGCGGGATCCACACCAGGTTAAATTCATCTCCTTCGGAGAAGAGATCCCTCCCAACGGGCATCGAATCCAGTACCTCCACCTCGGAGATTTACAACTGGGCCAACACAACATTGGTCATCCGTTTGTTTCACTGCACTTGTCCATGAGAAACTGTTTTCTTGCTTCTTGTTGTTTATTATCCATAGACTCCGAAAGTAACTTTTCCCAGCATAACCCTACATGAGTGATTAACCTAATGTCAAATCCATTTTAATAAGGCTGAAAAATATCAAACATGTTGAAGGTAACACGTCATAGGCTAAGATTATTTGGTGTTTGATCGCATTTGAGGTTTTGATAGTCTAATCAGATAATGGAAATTGTTGTTGTTGATTGCAAAATTGAATTGTTGTTAGTGCAGATCACAGCAAATGTTCTTCTTTATGGTTAATTTGTAGGGTTCTTATCAAATGGCTGAGGCAAAGCCTGCTTTGAGAAAGCCCTGTGTTCACCAATGTTAATGAGCTGAGACCAGGAACCAATGGTTACTCGCTGAATGTGAAAGTTGTCAACACAAAGATAGTGGTTTACTTTACTTTATTCGCTTAATCGGTTAATCCTAATACCCCTTGTAGATTTTGGATTATGATTCATAGTATCCTAAGTTGTTGGTTTTAGTGAAATTGAAGCTGAGATATATAAAACTTGACATGATTTAGTCTTGATGTGTTTAGGAATCGGATTAAAGAAAAACAATTTTTTCATTAGGCTCACAAAATTTATTTCATACATCAAACATAAATGTGATATTCTCATTCATAGATGTTATGTATGCGATGAGGATCTTCTCATTCATAGATGTTATGTATGCGATGAGGATCTTCAAAGCGTGTTCAAGGACACTTGGATTCGCCCTTAGAGTTTTTCAAATCACGGTAGCAAGGACATTCATCTTTGTTTCCATAAGTGCCCGAAGGAACACAATTATTACACTTCTCGCAACATATATTGCAGTCCTTAAGGCACTCCTCATGTTGTCTATCTGCCTTTGAGCATCTCACATCGCACTTTCCACCGCATGCTGCTAATTCATTTATCGTCATCACAAATAAAATTTCAGAAAACTAGTTTCAAATGATAAATAACCTAAAAACAACTAACTAGATTAAGTATACACTTACACGAATCAGCGTTTGAAAATACAAAAAATGATGATGTGAGTAGAAGAGAGATTATGAAGAATTGTACAACCACGAGCTTCTTCATTTCTGGTTAAATTTTTAAGCTTTCTCTTTTTTGATAGAGTTTGTTACGTAAAAAACAAAAAAAAAAAAACTTTTATGCGAAAAGAGTGTAGTGATGATAAAATGTGGCTACAAAAGAGGACTTTTTATAGTGAGAATTTGAAGTGAAATGTTTGTTATTGTTGTCCAATTTAAAGAAAAAATTACAAATAAAGATTTCATACTTGTTATGTCAATATACTATTTTCAGAAACTAATATTTACATAAAGAAAAAAAAAAAAGTTTCACATACAGTATTGAAATATCTTTTTGTAACCAGTATTGGAGCACTATTGAATTGTAAAAATTGTTTCTTATAGTGCATATTTATTTCGAGTTACATGACAACTTATACCATTTTTCGTTTTTTTTCTTCAACATCCTGATATTACGATTTACGACACACAATTTGTTTATAAATTTGTTCAAATTGTTATATACTTTAGATTAACAAGATAGTAAACATGGACTAAAAACATCCAATTTATATGTTTATATTAAGAAAATATCAACTATGCTATTAGCTTATAACAAATTCGTGAAAAGGAATTACTGTGTAAATAATATCCAATCAGACTGTATGACAGAAATTTTTAGATACAAATTAAGTTTTATTTTATAAAATCTGGCTGGGATTTAATAAAATTCCCTCTATATCTTAAGACAGTTGTTTGCTTTATGATTCTTTCCATTTTTTTTGTTCTAAATGTTAAGATACAAATCTTAATAATTATACACAAATTTTTATGTAGATTCTAAAAGGTAAGAGACAAGAAAGGAATGCTATTTTTTTTTTATCTAGATATGATTTTTCTTTATTAATAATATGTATCGTTTAGGTCTCGTCCCAAACTCATTAGACAAATCAATCACATCACTTTTATAAAAAAAAAATGTAGAAGAAAATCAAATTAAGAAGAATAGATCGTTTACCATGAAGAGGTTAAAACTTTAGAGAAGATAGATTAAAAATATTAACTTTGATCAAAACATGTATCATCAATATCGAACTTATAATAAGGGAAAAATGTCATTTAATCCCCCAACTTTCAAATTGTGGTCATTTGAGACACCAACTTCATATGTGGCCATTTAAAACATGAACTAAACGTTGACTAACGTTTGAGACATGAAAATTCGTTGACCAGGCCAAAATAGACATGCCGTTATCAGTAATTAATGGAACGTCTAACGCCCGTTATCCTCCGTTAACGACTCTGTTAGTCAACTTTCAAATTGTAGCCATTTTAAACATCAACTTTATATATGGCCATTTAAAACATGAACTAAACGTTGACTAACATTTGATACATGAGAATTCGTTGACCAGGCCAAAATAGACATGCTATCATCAGTCGCTAAAAAAACTTATAACATCCGTTAACGACTCTTGAATCAGCGCTTGAAAGTACAAAAAATGATGAAGTGAGTAGAAGAGAGATTTTGAAGAATTGTACAACCACGAGCATCTTCATTTCTGGTTAATTAAATTTTTAAGCTTTCTCTTTTTTTTTTTTATAGAGTTTGTTACGTAAAAAAAAAGAAAAACTTAAAAGATATGCAAAAAGAGAGTAGTGATGATAAAATGTGGCTACAAAAGAGGACTACTTATAGTGAGTTTCAAATTTATATCAAATAAGTTTAATTTTATAGAATCTGGCTGGCATTTAATAAAATTCCCTCTATATCTTAAGACAGTTGTTTGCTTTATGTCTAACATTTGAAAAGCAGCTAACATTTGAAAAGCAGCTAACACTTCAAAGATGTCAACTTTTCTTCACTTACCGATCACGTTCGGTACAACATACTATAAAACGCCTTATACTATGTGCAATAGAGGTGTTGAATAAATAATTCAACAGTTGAATCCTTGCAATGAAGGTGTTGAAAATGAAAAAAACCTTACGTGGATTTAACTACGTTGAAAGTATTCAATATGTTGAAATAAAAATTGTGGGACCACAAATAACACATGTTCTTTTTTTATTGGATATTGAAATTTTTAATCTTACCTTAACTATTTAATATCAATTATTATATACTAAATTAATTTATTAATTTATATTTTTTTATATCATAATTCATTATATATATTTTTTCTATAAATAGATACTTGTTTCATTTGATTTGGAATAGAAAAATGTTGAATTATTAGGTGGAAGAGATAGAAAATGATGTGAAAAGTTATAAAATGAAAAAGAAGGTGTTGAATAAATTAGCATTGCACATAGTCTTATGGGTATTCAGCGAATTGGTACGGAGCTATGATAAGAACAATTACTTAGGAACCAACAAACTTATTTTATTGCATTTAAAATTTATTAGACAAAACAAAACCTAAAGAAAGAGTAGACTCAAATATTAATTCATCACATCTACGCTCCAATCTTTTTTCCTTCTTCTTTTTCTGATAAAGATCTTTGCTCAAATAAGGTTACCATTATCGCGAAAAACGTCGCCGTTTTCCTCTGTTTCCTTCTTCTTTTTGTGTTCTTCCTCTGCTTTCTTCTTCTTCCTCCTTGCATCCCTCTCTTCTTTCTTCTTCTTTTCTTCCTCAGCCAACTTCCTTGCTTTCTCCTTCTCTTCCTCCAAAGACATAACCAACCGCCTAAGGCAAATATCTGCATCGTCTTCATCTGATTTAGGCATCAAATTCTCAGCAACATCAGCTGGAGACATGTCCGTTTCCTCCACCAACCGCTTGATTTCTCCATACATGTCATGTGACTCAATCTCTAAGTAGTTCTTAGCCAAAACCTTAAAAGCTTCAAACCTACAATAAGACATCTCAATATGGTTGTCCATTCTTCCTCTTCGTATTAATGCCGGATCAAGATTATCCAAATGATGAAATAGTAGTTGCTTTCTCTTAATAAGACAACATTTCAGGTCCGTCTGCATCTATTCTAACTCTGTCCATATAATAAAATGTTGTTTTATTTATGCAATATGTATTTTATTAAGCCTATTTCAAGAGAAAAAAAAAATTAATTCCTATAAAAAGGCTGAAGCATTAGAACAAATTTTGGTTGGAATTCAAATACTGCAATTCTAAAAATGCAGTAAGGCTACCTCAACTTTAACAATGAAGATATGAATTAAATAGCCAAATATTTTGCAGACACTTCGCATGTGGATGAGAGGATCAATATTAACATTCACTGTTCCGATAGTTTTTGATATAAAGTATTTATATTTAAAAAAAAAATTTCATTAATAAAATAAAATCTAACTTAGAAGGTTAAAAAATGAGTGGAAGCCCCCTTGGTACATTGGTTGACCAAGGGTTGATTAATGCTTCTACACCAAGAGGTCTGGGGTTCGAATCCCAGATATTGCGATTTATTATCAAATTTGCAGATTAATGGAGGCAAGTGTGCAGGAGATCTCCAACGATGTACAATTATAGCCGTTCGCCAGGATTCTACGCAGAGAAGGAAGTGCCGCCAGGTCGTGGATCATTGAAGGTATTCATCAAGATCATGAAGAAGGAAGTGTAGTCTGTCGTGAAGGAATTGTCAGTTGTAGAATCGTCTATGTAACAGTTCTCATAATTTGCAATTAATAATAAATCTAGACGACAAAAAAAAAGAAGGTTAAAAAATGAAAAATCAACCTCTGCTTTTAGGTAATAAAATAAATATTTGTAAATTCGATGTCAATAGATTTTTTTTATTTAGTGTATTTCAATTTTTAACGTGTGATTTTTTTTTTTGGTAATAAGTTGCTCTGACATGTTATCTATCTTCTATTAATAAGTTGTTTTGACACATTATTTATTTTTTAACAGGTTAGTTATTTTCTTGTAATTGAGTTTTAAATTCAAGAAGAAAATACATTGTTTTCTTAATAATTGTCGAATGCATTATCATTCCTGTCATGTTTAATTTTAAACACATGTATTTGCAATTATAATATATTTGAATGATTGGTTGTTTTTCTGGGATGAGTTATTAGTCACCAATAATGATTGGAACATGTGGACAGAAAGACAAATCATTCGCTCATCGAAGATGACGTCAGAAATGGGTTTTCTCGAGGAAAACTCTTTCTATCGTTCCCTATGAATGACTTGAATCATCCATAGGATACATATAACGTCCGTCTTCGCATGCTCTATGGTGAAGCTAGAGGATAAAGTCTCGGTAAAACATGACTTTACTTGATAGAATCTGAATATGTTCAATGATTTGTCATAGTTTTCTCAAGATGATCGAGAGAATTTGAAAATTGGTCGAGGGGATTCCAAATGATCGAAATAAAAAAATTCTAGTTCTTAAAGAGATTGGCACACACATTTCTGGAAGCGACATTTCTCATTTGAATCTAGATTCTTAATAGTCCACATCGGTTGACGGATATTTCCAATCCTTTTCCATCAAAGATGATCCAAGTGCACAACTAATCATATGTAGTAATAATAAGATATGGTATGAATTTGCTAGAACAAAGTAACTAAGAAAAAAATAAATGAGTTTGTTTTTGATTTTTTTCAAATGAACCAAAAGAGAAAATTAAACGATGTTAATATCAAGAAACGAAGTATTGCGGTATTATAAATCACGATTATTATAAATCAATTTATACAATGAAATCAAATAGAGAATTCCGATTATTTATGTTCACGAACTCGAATTTCGATTAGAAAATTGGCCTACTACCATTGCACCAATTATTATATCTAAACCTCCTAAATTACTCTTCTTCGGCTGGTAATTAAGATGTTAAACATAAATGAACAGTTCAAATTCGATGTGTTCACAAAGCTTTTTAACTCAACTTTACCAGGTTATGACATTTTGCTCATCTAAACTAGTTTATGTGATTTATCAAGGTTTCAAAAAAGTAAATCTACCTAAGAGCAGTAGCTAGATGATCAATCAAGCAATAAGAAGCAAATATAAATCTAGATGAAGACCTATAAGCGTATAAACCCATATCTAACAATCTAATTTAGTAATTCATGAATCCCCTTTCGAAAACCCTTAAGCCCAAGAAATGAATCACTCACACATGATCAAAGGAAATGACGGAAAGCTTGGCAACGCCTACGGGTTCTGGAGAAGCGGTGAAAAGGTGTTTTTCCGTGCCATCAGGATGGCTGGACGCATTGGTTAGGTCTTTTACTACGGTGGTGGTTCTTCTCAGCGCGGCAAGATTTGTCTACAAGACATTTTTTACTAAATTGGGCATAATTTTTGACTGGCTAGTTGGGTTGGTCTAATTCTATTTGGAGGTCAAAGATGACTCTTTAGCTTTCCAATGACTCCAACATCATCAAATGTGGTGCGCGAAAATTCAAACTTCTGAAGTACGAAAACGGTCATAAACCTAGTTTTGCTACACTCTGTTATTTTTGCTTCGGTTTTGGTACCATTCTTTTCGGGTTCAGGTTTGTTAGGGTGTGTATATTGAAAATCGGTAAAGTACCAAAAACTTTCTGGATAGTGTTCGGGTTGTTTATTTTCTTACCTTAATCTACCCAAAACTACCATAATTACCTGAAATTACACAAAATACTTTAAATTTGTAATTTTATTACCCAAATATACCTAAATCTACCCAAATTACTCAAAGGTACACGATATACCCGGAAAATTACAATTGTATTATCCAAATCTACCCAAATTATCCAAAAGTATGTAAGATACCCAAAAAGGGGTTTATAATTGTAATGCTCGGTATTTGTCTTGTTACAAATTAAAAAAAAAAAATAATAATAAAAAAATTAAAAAATAAAATTTTGACCAAAAAAAAATAATATCTTTATATGCCGGGTATTTCAGGTACCCATTTGCTTCTCGGTTTGGTCCAGATTTGGTTCCGATTGTCTGGGTTTAGAGGTTTAGGTCCCGCTCATGTATTTTGTCGGTTCTGATCGGTTCCTTGGTTCCTGTTTTTTTTTACTAGGGCTACTAGGCTTGGGCCTTCAGGTTCCTGTTCAAGTTTGGATTTGTTCCATTCGAGTATCATATATATTGGTTGAGACCCATTTAAGCATCTCTAAAATTCGGTTTGGGTTCAATCCGTATTTTTTGGGTTCAGGTCGGTTTGAGTATTTGTGTTGAGAAACGAAAAATACCTGACATACTTTTGGGTTTGGATCGTGTTCGATTACTATTTACTCAAATGAATCCAAAAATACTCAAAAAAAATTAAAACATTTGTTACTTTTACCCATATGTACCCGAATATACCTGAATTACTAAAAAAATATCTAATATATTCGGGTTCATAATTATAATTTTGGGTATTTGGGTTATTATACATATAAGTACTGTATAACTAATATTTTTAGATATATACTTGTATTTCAGATATTTTTGGGTACCTACGAGTATCGGGTTCGGTTCAGGTTCTTCAGTTACAAAGGTCTAGGACCATTCATGTATTTTTTTTAATCGGTTTGAGTTCAATTCGAGTAATTTTCAGGTTGCTTCGCTTCGAATATTGAGTTATTTTGCGCAGGATTAGGGGGTGTCTCTTTTTTTTTTAATAACTAAAAATTTCTGGACCTACACTCGTACATCCCCTCAAACCAGAGATCAGAACATTTTATATAGTTCTCTCCCGAATGCCATTCGAAAACCTCTAGACTAAGGGGTACATCAGGTTGGGTCTTGAAACACTCTCTAAGATATAGCTATAAATACATATTTATAAGCATTTAAATCGATTACATTTTATTTGAAAATATCGATTATAAAATATTCAAGATCCAGAAAAATCTAAAAATTTATATGAAGTGACCCAAAAAAGTTAAAAACAAAAGTAAACTATCCCGTTGACCAAAATAATACATCCATAAATATATAAAATTAAAGTTGATGTATGCTAAATATAAAATGGAAAGTGGCTCGTCAACGTTCTTGCACGTCGTCTCCAACTAGTAACGTGTAGACATGCTTCCACGACTTAGTTGGATGGAAAGTATAGCTGGAATTAGAGAAAAGCTTTGCTATATAAACCCATGCACCTATTCTTTAAAATACAAACCAAAACAAGAAAAACTTACCTGATGATATCTTCTTCTAGAATGGGGCCTTCTGCCCATCTCGTTTACGCTATAGGAGTTATCTTCATGGCAACAATGGTTGCTGCATATGAGCCATACACGGATAGCTCATCACCACCACCATATTTTGTACCACTTCCTAAGGTAGAATACAAATCTCCTCCACTACCAGATGTTTACACTTCTCCACCACCACCATATTACTCTCCAGCGCCTAAAGTTGACTATAAATCTCCTCCACCACCCTATGTTTACAGTTCCCCACCACCACCGCCATATTACACTCCATCCCCCGTCGAATACAAGTCTCCTCCACCACCATATGTTTACAGCTCCCCACCACCACCATACTACTCCCCATCTCCAAAGGTAGACTACAAGTCTCCTCCACCACCGTATGTCTACAGTTCTCCACCACCACCATACTACTCACCATCTCCTAAAGTAGAGTACAAATCTCCTCCACCACCATATGTTTACAGTTCTCCACCACCACCATACTACTCCCCATCCCCAAAGGTAGACTACAAGTCTCCTCCACCACCGTATGTCTACAGTTCTCCACCACCACCATACTACTCACCATCTCCTAAAGTAGAGTACAAATCTCCTCCACCACTGTATGTCTACAGTTCGCCGCCACCACCATACTATTCACCATCTCCTAAGGTAGACTACAAATCTCCTCCTCCACCGTATGTCTATAGTTCTCCACCACCACCATACTATTCGCCATCCCCTAAGGTGGACTACAAATCTCCACCACCACCGTATGTTTACAGCTCCCCACCACCACCATACTACTCACCATCCCCTAAGGTTGTATACAAGTCTCCTCCTCCACCATATGTTTACAGTTCTCCACCACCACCATACTACTCACCATCGCCTAAGGTAGACTACAAATCTCCTCCACCACCATATGTTTACAGTTCTCCACCACCACCATACTACTCTCCATCCCCTAAGGTTGTATACAAGTCTCCTCCTCCACCATATGTTTACAGTTCTCCACCACCACCATACTACTCACCATCGCCTAAGGTAGACTACAAATCTCCTCCACCACCATATGTTTACAGTTCTCCACCACCACCATACTACTCTCCATCCCCTAAGGTTGTATACAAGTCTCCTCCTCCACCATATGTTTACAGTTCTCCACCACCACCATACTACTCACCATCGCCTAAGGTAGACTACAAATCTCCTCCACCACCATACGTTTACAGTTCTCCACCACCACCATACTACTCTCCATCCCCAAAGGTTGTATACAAGTCTCCTCCTCCACCATATGTTTACAGTTCTCCACCACCACCATACTACTCACCATCGCCTAAGGTAGACTACAAATCTCCTCCACCACCATATGTTTACAGTTCTCCACCACCACCATACTACTCTCCATCCCCTAAGGTTGTATACAAGTCTCCTCCTCCACCATATGTTTACAGTTCTCCACCACCACCATACTACTCACCAGCCCCTAAGGTAGAGTACAAATCTCCTCCACCACCATATGTTTACAGTTCTCCACCACCACCATACTACTCACCATCCCCTAAGGTAGACTACAAATCTCCACCACCACCATATGTTTACAGTTCTCCACCACCACCATACTACTCTCCATCCCCTAAGGTTGTATACAAATCTCCTCCTCCACCTTATGTTTACAGTTCCCCACCACCACCATACTACTCACCATCCCCTAAGGTAGACTACAAGTCTCCTCCACCTCCATATGTATACAGTTCTCCACCACCACCATACTACTCTCCGTCCCCAAAGGTTGTATACAAGTCTCCACCTCCACCGTATGTGTACAGTTCTCCACCACCACCATATTATTCACCTTCTCCAAAGGTATACTATAAGTCTCCTCCACCACCATATGTTTACAGTTCTCCACCACCACCATATTACTCACCTTCTCCTAAGGTATACTACAAGTCTCCTCCACCACCATATGTTTATAGTTCTCCACCACCACCATACTACTCACCTTCTCCTAAAGTATACTACAAGTCTCCTCCACACCCTCATGTATGTGTCTGCCCACCACCTCCTCCATGTTATTCTCCATCTCCAAAGGTTGTATACAAGTCTTCCCCACCACCGTACGTCTATAGTTCTCCACCACCACCATACTACTCTCCTTCCCCTAAGGTCTACTACAAGTCTCCTCCACCACCGTACGTCTACAGTTCTCCACCACCACCATACTACTCTCCTTCCCCTAAGGTATACTACAAATCTCCCCCACCACCGTATGTTTACAGCTCACCACCACCACCATACTACTCACCTTCCCCTAAGGTGTACTACAAATCTCCTCCACCACCGTACGTCTACAGCTCACCACCACCACCATACTACTCACCTGCCCCTAAGGTAGCCTACAAATCTCCTCCACCACCGTACGTCTACAGCTCACCACCACCACCATACTACTCACCTGCCCCTAAGGTAACCTACAAATCTCCTCCACCACCGTACGTCTACAGCTCACCACCACCACCATACTACTCACCTGCCCCTAAGGTAGCCTACAAATCTCCTCCACCACCGTACGTCTACAGCTCACCACCACCACCATACTACTCACCTGCCCCTAAGGTAACCTACAAATCTCCTCCACCACCGTACGTCTACAGCTCACCACCACCACCATACTACTCACCTGCCCCTAAGGTAGCCTACAAATCTCCTCCACCACCGTACGTCTACAGCTCACCACCACCACCATACTACTCACCTGCCCCTAAGGTAGCCTACAAATCTCCTCCACCACCGTACGTCTACAGCTCACCACCACCACCATACTACTCACCTGCCCCTAAGGTAGCCTACAAATCTCCTCCACCACCGTACGTCTACAGCTCACCACCACCACCATACTATTCACCTTCCCCTAAGGTTGACTACAAATCACCTCCACCACCATACGTCTACAGTTCACCTCCTCCACCATACTATTCACCTTCCCCTAAGGTTGACTACAAATCACCTCCACCACCATACGTCTACAGTTCACCACCACCACCATACTATTCACCTTCACCTAAGGTAGACTACAAATCTCCTCCACCACCATATGTCTACAGTTCTCCACCACCACCATCGTACTCACCTTCTCCAAAAACTGAGTACTAAGCTTCATCTCCACCTTCGTATTACCCAAAATTGTAATGAGATTCTTATATAAGCTACCAAGTTTTATTTCATTTTATATTTGCTTTTGTTCTTGATGCTATTCATATCTAATAAATTTTAATTTTCTTGCTATTGGATTAAACATTTTGCTACAAAATGTTCTCATGGTTTCTTTCTTTTCTTTATGTAAAGGTTGCTTGCAATCTATATGAAGTCCTTTGAAAAATTCAATTCTGTAATTCATATCCTTGACCTTGTATTATTGGATAACATATCCTTTACATGGGTCTTGTATATGATTGCATACCTAAATTGCATAGATCATTTTAATTCATTAAATTTTCAACGTGTAAGATCCTCAAGTTATCTTTAACTTAAGGAGGTTTTGTTTTCCTACCTACTCATTGACCTAATTTTGGTATAGATTCAAACACTCATACGAAAAGCAATTACGACGCATTCCTAAAATTTTAAATGAAGAACCGCTCTTGTAATCTACCATTCTTTTGTATTACATGAACTCTTGAAGATAAAAATAACGGTAAGTTAATTCCCGAAGCCTAACTTTCTTCACAACACCTGCACTTGCGGCAAACCTCAGTCAATCTTCAGTGAATCAATGATCATGCGAACAAGAATGAAACCACGATCAACCACAATGTCGAATCTATAATCGCACGAAGATCTTTAAGTTTTTTTTTTCCTCTTTGGTGTATCTATTTAAGAAGGTCACGGGATTAAGTATTTGTTTATTTGCGACATACATAAGAAGGTCCCGGGCTCGGTTTTCACTTTGCGGGGTTCTCAAGCTGGGAAAACTTCACTTTATGACTCCGTTCTCAGGGACAAAACAAATCCGTCATCACTCTCCGTCAAGTAGCAGCCCACACAATTGGGCGAGAGAGAAGCAATAGGATGTTCAACAACAAGAGTCTACAGGCAAACCACGCGTTCCACTAATACTTTGGGTTTATGGTTCCAAGGTACTCAATATTTTTAAAATTTGCTCTGTTTAGCCCTAGGGAATGTATGCAACCTCTGTTCTTTTATCTTATGTATTAGTCCCTTTATGATGAATATAAAACAAGAAATTTTAACAAAGGAAAATGAAATGAAATTTGCTAAAAATGTAGTAATTTGCAAGAATCTATAATTCAATTTAACTTCCTAATGAAATGTCATAGTACAAAAATAATTTTTTTATATAATTTAAGTACGCGTAAATATTTTGATCCCAAATCTTTTTGTCGTCCGTCACGATGTACTTCATTTACATGCAAGAAGCTCAAATCTCATAAACATGGTTAGGTTATTGAATTTTAAAAATTATATACGTCGCAAGTGAACTATAGTTTATATCAGCTATAGTTCACTTGCGACGTATATAATTTTTTAAAATTCAATAACACTCGACGTAAATCATCGTCTGCTTGAGACCAGTGGCAAATGATAAAAGGGGGTCAAATTTGGTATTGACAAGACGCTGTTGAATCAAATGGACCAATGTATTTATACACATGGATGAATAACAAATACATTCATCTAAAATTTCACCATTTTGAGATGGAAAAGTGTTCTTAACTCAATTCAATATGTGCAAACTCCTTCTACTCGTCAGAATGACCTGTCTTCACTAAATTGGATATAACTCTTAAATGGACAATTTTAATTTACTTCAAACGACTTAGAAATGATCATTCATCTACTATTTTGAAGCCTTAGACAACTGTCTTCTTGCCTCCTGTTGTTTATTATCCACAGACCCCGAAAGTAACTTTTCTCAGCATAACCCTACAGGAGTGATTAACCTAATGTCAAATCCACTTTAATAAGGCAGAAAATTATCAAACATGTTTAAGCTAACACGTCATAGAGTAAGATTATTTGGTGTTTGATCGCATTTGAGGTTTTCATCGTATAATAATCAGACAATGGAAATTGTTGTTGTTGATTGCGAAATTGAATTGTTGTTAGTGCTGATCACAACAAATTTTATTCTTTATGGTTAATTTGTAGGGTTCTTATAAAATGGCTGAGGCAACGCCTGCTTTGAGGAAGCCCTGTGTTCACCAAGGTTAATGAGCTGAGACCAGCAACCAATGGTTACTCGCTGAATGTCAAAGTTGTCAACACAAAGATAGTGGTTTACTTCACTTCAACATATGAATATAGTCATATAGATTGTGGAAATAGTCTAGTTTGATCAAAAAAAAAAAAAAAAGATAGTGGAAATAGTTAGTTGTTTGCAGAATTTGGGTATCTCTCATGTAATTTAGATATTTGTGACTGATGCTAATATTCAATTAATATAAGTGGATTTGATGAAAGAGAGCAGTGTCGTGACCAGGCCCGCCCCAAGGCTAAAGTCCGTGAAACTAGGGATTTAGGCAGCAGAACTCTATAAATAAATAAAGGGGCATCATTTCAGTATAAAATGTTGCAACAAAGTGGTTAAGTCTTTATATTATACTTTCTATATCGCGAGTTCGACTACCAAATACCTAACTTTAATTTTGCTAATATTTTTTTTTCGACTGTTTTTGTAAGGGCTTAAATTTTATTTTTTTGCTTTAAGCATTATATTATATTGGGCCGGCCTTGGTCATGACTCTGCGCAATGCAAAGATTAACATGTAAAAAGGTTCTATGAGGCTTGCAGTTGATATATGGGGACATGTTAGAGTTGCAGAGGAGCCCACAGAGATCACCGTGAAGGATGATAACAATCTTTCGCTAATCGAGTATGAGCTTGTGAGCATCAAAGCTTGATATGGTTCCTCCACAAAAGAAAGCAGAGCGACTCAAAAAAGACTTATGTTCTAGTAGGAGATGCAAATGCCTCTTTGGTTTTGGATTATGATTCATAGTATCCCAAGTTGTTGGTTTTAGTGAAATTGAAGCTGAGAAATAGAAAACTTGATAGTCTTGATTTTTTTAGGAATCGGATTAAAGATAAACAAATTTTTCATTAAGCTCACAGAATTTATTTCATACACCAAACATAGATGTTATGTACGCGATGAGGATCTTCAAAGCGTGTTCAAGGACACTTGGATTCACCCTTAGAGTTTTTCAAATCACGGTAGCAAGGACATTCATCTTTATGTCCATAAGTGCCCGAAGGAACACAATTACACTTCTGGCAACATATATTGCAGTCCTTAAGGCACTCCTCATGTTGTCTATCTGCCTTTGAGCATCTCACATCGCACTTTCCACCGCATGCTGCTAATTCATTTATCATCATCACAAATAAAATTTCAGAAAACTAGTTTTAAAAAAAAAAGAATTTTGACAATCAGAAAACTTACACGAATCAGCGCTTGAAAACTAGTTTCAAATGATAAATAACCTAAAAATAACTAACTAGATTAAGTATACACTTACACGAATCAGCGCTTGAAAGTACAAAAAATGATGAAGTGAGTAGAAGAGAGATTATGAAGAATTGTACAACCACGAGCATCTTCATTTCTGGTTAATTAAATTTTAAGCTTTCTCTCTTTTTTATAGAGTTTGTTACGTAAAAAAAAAAAAACTTAAAAGATATGCAAAAAGAGAGTAGTGATGATAAAATGTGGCTACAAAAGAGGACTACTTATAGTGAGTTTCAAATTTATATCAAATAAGTTTAATTTTATAGAATCTGGCTGGCATTTAATAAAATTCCCTCTATATCTTAAGACAGTTGTTTGCTTTATGTCTAACATTTGAAAAGCAGCTAACACTTCAAAGATGTCAACTTTTCTTCACTTACCGATCACGTTCGGTGCAACATACTATAAAACGTCTTATACTATGTGCAATAGAGGTGTTGAATAAATAATTCAACAGTTGAATCCTTGCAATGAAGGTGTTGAAAATGAAAAAAACCTTACGTGGATTTAACTACGTTGAAAGTATTCAATATGTTGAAACAAAAATGGTGGGACCACAAATAACACATGTTCTTTTTTTATTGGATATTGAAATTTTTAATCTCACCTTAACTATTTAATATCAATTATTATATACTAAACTAATTTATTTATTTATATTTTTTATATCATAATTCATTATATTTTTTTTTTCTATAAATAGATACTTGTTTCATTTGATTTGGAATAGAAAAATGTTGAATTATTAGGTGGAAGAGATAGAAA
This sequence comes from Arabidopsis arenosa, assembly GCA_905216605.1. NCBI lineage: Eukaryota > Viridiplantae > Streptophyta > Magnoliopsida > Brassicales > Brassicaceae > Arabidopsis > Arabidopsis arenosa. The sequence goes on along the minus strand of LR999455.1, from coordinate 3,248,297 downwards.
ATGATGTGAAAAGTTATAAAATGAAAAAGAGGGTGTTGAATAAATTAGCATTGCACATAGTCTTATGGGTATTCAGCGAATTGGTACGGAGCTATGATAAGAACAACTAGATCATGACCCGCACATACGTGCGGGGTTTCATATTTTTTAAAAAGTTCTAATAAATTTTAATTCAATATAGATTATTTTGTTGTTTCTATGATATATATTTTAGTGTATTAGATCTAGATTCACATGTACGTGCAGAGATATTTTTATAGAAATTGTTATATAGATTTTAAAAATATAAATTATTTTGTTGTGTTAGTGAACTTTATAATAGTGTAAATATTATAAAATTAGAGTGATGAACGAAATTCAGTTGCGTTAGTGCATAGTTATATTTTAAGATCCGGACCTACACGTATGTGCGAAATTATTTTTAAGATAAAACTAAGATATAATTTAGTTGCAAAAGTTAAATGATGTTACTTTTTTATTTTCTAAACTAATCAAAACATTTCTAATAGTTTGATTACATGTGTTAAATAGGATATAGATTCGGTTTGAGTTTGGTTATTTCATGTATATTAGCTAGGCGTAACTATTTTCTGTATCTGTCATAAATTCTTGGTCCCATAACCCATCTCGTATACGTGAAATAAAAATATGACGGTCCAGTATCCGGCATAAATAGAATATGTGTAACTGAAAACGTACGTACAGGGTTATGTATGTAAACAAATTTATTTTATATAGTGCTCATAAACTGAACTCATACCAATTGGGTATTTAGTTTGATTTTTAATTTATGTTCCCCTCTCATCCCGTCTCGTAATTCCTATTTTCATTTCATTCCATTAAAATCATGTTCCAAATTCTTGTTTGTTTGCTTACTTTTAAATACCATACAATACATACTGTGAGTTTTGCAGATTAATATATATACTGCTAAAGTTACAAATATATTTTAACAAATTTATTAATGTTTCTTTCCTTAGCTAAATTTTGCATATTCTTCTTTTTATTGTTTAATCATAATTAATTTGATTTTTGGACTAAAAATAAAAATTTGAGATACATCTCTAAAAGGTATATGTTATTGCTGCATAATTTGTTTTGAATTCAAAATATATAATTAGTTTACATTATTTGAAAACAGTGTGCAATATATTAGAGATTTATTTAAGGAATATCCGGTTGAAAAACAAAAAATAAAACGCAAAATAATTTAGAAATTAATATATACAATCTATTGTTAGATATTTATCAAACTTGCGAAGGCTATAATGATAATTACTTTAAATTTATTATTATTTGAGTGTATTTTATCATTAATATAAATAGTTGTTAATATCTAATATCGTATTTTAGAAATTGTGAAATAAATTTTTTTTTTATATTTTTAAATTTGTGAAAATATTATAACAAAACTGAATCTTAAAATATTTGTATTTAATTTTCTTACGAAATTTTAAATTTAATCTTAAAGTCTTCCATTGATAAATCTTTTAAACGATAGTGTTTTTAATTTTGAATTAAAATGATATTATTTTTCTTTTTATTTTTGACATAGAATAGTCTTTTTAATTTTGAATTCAAGTCTTATTGGTTAACAATTTTTTTAAAATTAATTTTAAATTTTCGTTTATAATTAATAAAAGAGAGAAAATTAGTCTTTTTTTGGAAATTAATAATTATTTAAAAGAATTATACTATATTTTATTTAAATATATTAATTTTATGATTACTATTGTACCCTTAATGAAGTTATTTAAAAACACTAAAAACCAAGAGAAATTGTTAAAAATGCCCCTTTTTCAATACCCCTTTTCAAAAATGCCCCCTTTGAGAGTCCATTTTTAAGTTTGCCCTTTTTTATTTTTTAATGACCATTTTACCCTTATTTGAAACAAAATTAGGTCCACAAAATACAAAATATTTTTTGGCGGGAAAAGTGATCCCGCAATTTTCCCGCCAAAACACTTGTAAAAAACCTTTAAAATACCTTGTAAAATTTTCCCGTAAAAATTTTTCCCGCCAAAAAATTTTTTTTGCGGGAAAAGTGATTCCGCAATTTTTTTGGCGAAATTTTTTTGGCGGGAAAATTTTTGGCGGGAAAAATTTACAAGGTTTTTTAAAGGTTTTACAGAGTATTTACAAGTGTTTTGTAAGGTTTTACAATGTATTTTAAAAGGTTTTACAAGGTACTTATAAGGTTTTATAAGGTATTTATAACTTGTAAAACCTTATAAAAAACTTGTAAAACCTTATAACTTGTAAAACCTTATATAATTGCTTGTAAAATCTTATAATATCTTATAAATACCTTATAAATACGTTGTAAAACCTTTTAAAATACATTGTAAAACCTTATAAATACCCTGTAAAAAACCTTTAAAATACCTTGTAAATTTTTCCCGCCAAAAATTTTCCCGCCAAAAATTTAACGCCAAAAAAATTGCGGAATCACTTTTCCCGCAAAAAAAAATTTTTGGCGGGAAAATTTTTTGGCGGGAAAAAATTTTACGGGAAAATTTTACAAGGTATTTTAAAGGTTTTTATAAGTTTTTACAAGTGTTTTGACGGGAAAAATTGCGGGATCACTTTTCCCGCCAAAAAATATTTTGTATTTTGTGGACCTAATTTTGTTATATTTCCTTATATATTTGTGATATATTTTATTAAAAGAAGGGTAATTTAGTCATTTTGTACATAAAAAGGGGTATTTTTAAAAATGGACAGCCAAAGGGGGCATTTTTGAAAAGGGGTATTGAAAAAGGGGCATTTTTGTGAGTCTCCCAAAAACCAATGGCATTTCATGTAATATTTTACTCTTCATAAGGTTATTTAATATTTAGTGATTCCCAATTAATAATATAGATTACTTAGGAACCAACAAACTTATTTTATTGCATTTAAAATTTATTAGACAAAACAAAACCTAAAGAAAGAGTAGACTCAAATATTAATTCATCACATCTACGCTCCAATCTTTTTTCCTTCTTCTTTTTCTGATAAAGATCTTTGCTCAAATAAGGTTACCATTATCGCGAAAAACGTCGCCGTTTTCCTCTGTTTCCTTCTTCTTTTTGTGTTCTTCCTCTGCTTTCTTCTTCTTCCTCCTTGCATCCCTCTCTTCTTTCTTCTTCTTTTCTTCCTCAGCCAACTTCCTTGCTTTCTCCTTCTCTTCCTCCAAAGACATAACCAACCGCCTAAGGCAAATATCTGCATCATCTTCATCAGATTTCGGCATCAAATTCTCAGCAACATCAGCTGGAGACATGTCCGTTTCCTCCACCAACCGCTCGATTTCTCCATACAAGTCATGTGACTCAATCTCCAAGTAGTTCTTAGCCAAAACCTTAAAAGCTTCAAACCTACAATAAGACATCTCAATATGGTTGTCCATTCTTCCTCTACGTATCAATGCCGGATCAAGCTTATCCAAATAATTCGTTGTAAACACAATAATCTTCTCTCCACTACAAGCTGACCACAACCCATCAATGGCGTTTAATAGCCCCGACAAAGTAACCTTACTCTCTCTCTCACTTCTTTCTCTCTTCAACAACTTCTCAGCTTTCTTTTCTTCATCCTCTTCATCCTCATCTTCCTCCTTCTTCTTCTTTCTCTGTCCCGTAAGATCAAGCGAACAATCAATATCTTCAATCACAACTATAGACTTCCCTTTTGTATCCAACATTAACTTCTTCAACTCCGAGTTATCCTTCACAGTCGTCAACTCAAGATCATACACATCATACTCCAAGAAATTCGCCATTGCGGATATCATCGTCGATTTCCCTGTCCCGGGCGGTCCAAACAAGAGATAACCGCGTTTCCATGGCTTCCCAACCTTCCTATAATAATCTTTTCCTTTAGTAAACTTAATCAAATCCTTCTTAATCCCTTCCTTCTTCTCAAGATCCATAGCCAAAGTCTCAAACGTCGCCGGATGATCAAAAGGAACGTTGCTCCATCTTCCTTCTCTCCAAGCCGAATAATCTTGACTTGAATTATTAGTGTAAAGCTTCCTCTCTCTGTTCTTCAACCCAATCTCTTTCCCTTCTCTCAAAACATGATCAAGATAAGTCGTTGTGATCATCTCTCTATACCGATTATGGAAACTCAAAGTCAAGTACCTTTTCTCGCTCGAATCAGCTTGATTATCACTCTTCCACACGCTCAAAGACCACACCACCTTCACACCTTGGAACACATCTTCAACAGCCTCGTGATCGTCCAAACTAAGCACCAAAGATTTGCTGTTTTTTGATTCATTAGCCTTTAACCTCTGAGCACGAGCCGTTGATTTCGAGGATAAGTAGTTGCGTATCAAATCATAAGCTTGGCTTTTCTTGAGACCTTTATCTTCTGTGTATTCAGTGAATTTGATGTGAACAGAAGTTGAGACCAAACCGAACATCTTGTAAAAACATTTCTCCAAGTAGTCTCTGAGTTGGTATGGCACAAACTGTCTGTACATTGACCAGAAGAACATAAGACTCGCCATGGTCGTGCCGGTGAAACCAAATAATGCTCCGGCTTCAAACATCTTTGTGGTTGTTTAATTCTCTTTGAGACTTTGAGATGTGTTTTCACTAATTATATATATATCCATGTTCTTTGATTCTTTAGGGATTTTTAGTCTTTAGTAGTTACAAAAAAAAGTAGGTCTTACGTTGGTTTGCTCATGCCAACGTGTGACTTGTTAGAGCCACTTAAATTCTTTTTTTTTTTCTTTTTTTTTGTTGTTGATAATAAACAACTTAAATTCTTGTTGGAAAAAAAATCAGGAAAGCAAATATCAATTCATATATAAGTCGTTGAGAGAATCTCATTAGATAAAGTATCCGTTTCAAAATAACTTTGGAATATAGTAAATTAGTAATAATCCAAAAATAAAAGAACAACTTTGAGCATATAGGGATAATAAGATTGTATTTAGCCTACTCTCTCTCTTTTTTTTTTGCCTTTTTAGGGGCAAATCTCTATTTATCCTACTCTAGTTACAACTTTTGAGTGTCCCATAAAATGCCACGAAATTGTATTGCCATTTAGATAAAAAGAAATAGATATATTATCATGAAATTTGGGTTCGTATTAATAGTTCTTCCACATGTAGTTTTCATGTTCTTGGGTACGAATTTGACTAAAAGTATTGAAAGATTTTGGTTTATTTGCTTAATCATGAAGATACTATATATGAGCTTTTGGAGCTAGGTGTGAACAACACCAAACTGATTCCGAGTTTTGAGAAATTATGTAGCAAACAATAAAGAGTGGGTCATAGTGGTGATGTTAAAGTTTTTGTCTTTAAATTTAGAATCAATTATGGATTTGCCATTTTTTGGGATGGCATTTGTGGATTTTGCCCTTTTTTGAATAGTTTATAGATTTTGCCCTTTTTCAGGCTACGGAAATATGATTTAACATGCGTTTTATTCGTTATGTTTGGGTTTAGTCGGTTGTGGTTGTTCTTAGGGTTTAGTATTTTGTATAAACTACGTATTTTTACCAAAAAAATCCGAAATACGTACATTATGAAGTGTAAAAAAATGGCAAATCCGTAAGATTTTAATGAAAATGGCATTTTCAAAAGATTTTGATAAAAAAGGGCAAAATCAACAATAATCCCTTAAATTTACTTTTAATATTTAGTGTTATATATCCATCTTTTATTTTCCTACTATCTTTTTACAACTCAATAGTCATTTTCAACGTTAAAGTGCAATGTCACTATTTTAATCACAAGAAAAAATATTGGTATTGTCTTGTTTCACCGAAATATCCGTTGGATATGACGCAGAAGTAAACTAATAAAACAACTTTGCAGAGACTTGTGGGACAACGTACGAATAATAATACATCTCTTTCAAACACCACTTAAACTCATTTTTGGATCTATCTTAATAAAGTCTACACAAACTTTTGGTGGTCTTGCATCTCAACAACGTCTAATTTTGTATAAAATATTTTGTTAAAGCTTTCGCTGCTCCTTCTTTCTAGTGCCAAACTGTTAAGTCGAATTTTGTATTATTTGGATAGTTAAATTTGTTTTTGCATTTTTTTTTAATTAGTCGGTAAATGTAGGTATTACCACTCACATTTTCTTTTAAGGTTGAAAAACTTGGTATCCAATCACCTAATAAAACCATCCAAGGATATTAAGGAGGAGAAAAATAATTCTTTTGGCTCCACCATATTGGAGGAAAAGTATTTTTTGTTATCAAAGAATAATTATTATTTTTAGTATAAGTTTTCTTCTATTTCTATATATCAGTAATATAAAAATTCTTCTCAATTTTTTTTCTTTTACTCTCACTCCACTCAAACGGTCACATATGTCAATCTATCAACAATGATACGTAACAACGTAAGCGGATCAAAATATTGGGTATATTGGGCCATTATAAATATATTGTTCATTATATGTATATCTAAATTAAATGTTGTACTCTCTCTTCTATTGAATTCAACATTTACATATGATAAACAATATATATTTACGATGGCCCAATATGCCCAATAAATTCAATAGAAGGTGTTGCCTTATTTACAAAGAAGAGAACGTAGAACTTTTAACCTAGGCCTACATATAATGAACAATATATTTACCATGACCCAATAGGCCCAATACACATAAACATCTTTCAAAAAGACATCAAGAACACACCTTCGAAAATAGTAGTTGAAAGATATCATAATGCTAACCTACTGATCATGTGGATACAGGATACTTCGTTAGCTTGTTATGGAAGGCTAGCACACCAAACTTACTTCACATGTAGCTATTGCAAGAGCCAAAACCCGGACCATCCGTTGCACAACAATCTCCTATCCGAACCTAAGTGAGGCAATCTCTAATATATATACATCTAAACATCATTAGTCGTGATCTCAATCCATTTAGCTCCGACGTACACTATATCTTTGGAACAACAGTACCTTTTAGAAGATGGTTTTTTCTTTATATCTCATTGATTATAAAATCATGCAATGGTGTCGATTTCTCATGAAACTGAGTCCAGGTTTATATAATAAAATAATGTTATAGCTTATTTTTGCATCTAAATATTATTATCCAACACCATGCCAAAGCAGAATATAACCACAATAGTTTCTTTCACTCAAATCTTTTTTACCGTTTTCCTTGGCGTCTTTTCACTTTGTTTTGTTTCTCCTCTTTTCTCTTTTCCCTCTGCTTTCTTCTTCTTCCTCCTCGCTTCACTCTCTGCTTTTTTCTTCTTCTCTTCCTCCAAAGACTTAACCAAACGCCTAAGACAAATATCTGCATCGTCTTCATCAGATTTTGGCATCAAATTCTCAGCAACATCAGCCGGAGAGATGTCGACTTCCTCTAGCAATCTCCCGATTTCTCCATACAAATCATGTGACTCGTTCTCCAAGTAGTTCTTAGCCAAAACCTTAAAAGCTTCAAATCTGCAATAAGACATCTCAATGCGGTAGTCCATTCTTCCTCTACGTATCAATGCCGGATCAAGATTATCCACATAATTTGTTGTGAACACTATGATCTTCTCATCACTACAAGCTGACCATAACCCATCAATGGCGTTCAATAACCCCGACAAAGTAACCTTACTCTCTTTCTCACCCCTTTCTTTCTTCAACAACTTCTCAGCTTCTTTCTTCGTTTCATCCTCTTCATCCTCATCTTCCTCATTCTTTTTCTTTCTTTGTCCCGTAAGCTCAAGCGAACAATCAATATCTTCAATCACAACAATAGACTTCCCTTTTGTGTCCAACATTAACTTCTTCAACTCCGCGTTATCTTTCACTGTCGTCAACTCAAGATCATACACATCATACTCCAAGAAATTCGCTATTGCCGATATCATCGTGGATTTCCCAGTCCCAGGCGGTCCAAACAAGAGATAACCACGCTTCCATGGCTTAGCAACCTTCCTATAATAATCTTTCCCTTTAGTAAACTTAATCAAATCCTTTTTAATCTCTTCTTTCTTATCAAGATCCATGCCCAAGGTCTCGAACGTCGCTGGATGAATAAAAGGAACGTTGCTCCATCGTCCTTCCCGCCAAGAGGAAAAATCACTACCGGAATTATTAGTGTAAAGCTTCCTCTCTCTGTTCTTCAACGCAATCTCTTTCCCTTCTCTCAAAACATGATCAAGATAAGTCTTTGTGATCATCTCTCTATGCTGATTGTCGAAACTTAAAGTCAAGTATCTTCCCTCATTCGAAAAAGAGTTATTATTCTCTTTAGTTCCCACAGTCGAAGACCATGTCACCTTTACACCTTGGAACACAACTGTAACTTCCTCGTTGTCGTCCAAACTAAGAACCAACGATTTGCTGTTTTTCGATTCTTTGGCCTTTAATCTCTTAGCCCTAGCAGTTGATATCGAGGATAAATAGTTGCGTATCTCATCGTAGGCGCGGCTTTTACTTAGACCTTCTCCTGTGTATTCAGGGAATCTGATGCAAACAAAATTCGAATCATTGCCGAAAAACTTGTCTAAATACTTCTGCAAGGTGTTCTCCAAGTAGTCTCGGAGTTGGTATGGCACAAACTGTTTATACATTGGCCATAAGAACATAAGACTCGCCATAGTCGTACTTGTGAAAGACCATAATGCTCCGAACTCAAACATCTTCGTGTTTGTTTAATTCTCTTTGAGACTTTGAGATGTGCTTTCACTAATTATATAGCATGATTCTTTAGTCTTTAGGGCTTTCTAAGTCTTTAGTGGTTAGGTTAGAGAAAATGTATAAAAAGACAATATCAATTAAACATAAAAATGGTAAAGAAATTTTTATTAGATTCAATGAGCTAAGTAAAGGGAAATTGAGAATAATTGTTAAGAACTGAAAAATGGAAATAATATCAGTAAAAATAATATCAAATATATAGAATCAAAAGTATGGGAAAAATAAATAAAAGAAGCATATTAGTATTCAAGTATAAATTTTCTGATGTAGATATTATTAAATGGAAATAAGAAATATTTACACTTATTTCCATTTCATAATAAAATAATAATTGTTGTTATTGGTGTCATTGTACACAAAAAAGCATATATATATATATATATATATATATATATATATATATATATATATATATATTAGTTTTGCGTAGAAGCAGAAGCGGGTACGCTGAAGCGAAGCGTTTACACACGTGGAAATGATAATTTCTAGGAAGTGATTGAGGGTGGGCATGTACTCCATGCCCATATTTAAAAATTAAAATTTTGTAACATTGAATATGTAATTGTTTGTTAAGGTCAGTTGCGTTTGATAATGATACCGAGTAGAACTTGAAGATGATTTGTTCGATCCGTCAAATCTTATTTTGCTTTTTCATTTTTTTTACCTCTCGTTTCCAAATTTCTTTTTGTCTGTACACATATATCCTTGTTATTTTCATTCTTGACTTCTTTCATGGTTTTATATTGTTTTGGTTGGTTGTATTTAACTTTTTAATCCGATCTTTTATTTATATACCATAACATATTGATTTTTTCGTAATTTATATAACAAATTGGTTTTAGGTCATAAATGTAAACCAGCATTATCTACATTCTAAAACATTAAATAAGAGTTACATTTAGTTAGTGAATTTAGTAAATTTTTGTTTCATTATATCTTTTAAAATATAAAAATCAATGAAAATGGTATTTTTCATAAATTTTTTTTTTGCAATTTTTAGATTCAAGAAAACTCATATTGTAAGAGATATTAGATACTATTTATTATTTTTTAAAGTTTAATATATGCACAATGCTAATATTTTTCTATATTCGTGGGTACGTGTTGGAAGCGTATAAATAAATTCATATATATATATATATATATATATATATATATAATAATAATAATAAAATATTAAGCAGTATATCATATATATAATTAACCACATAAATTTAAATACCTCAACTACAAATAATAATCAAATAGTTTATTTTTTACAATAAACTAGATCATGACCCGCACGTACGTGCGGGGTTTCACATTTTAAGATATGTGTTGTATAAAATATATAAATTTGTCAGAAGTATTTAAGAAATTGTTTTTTGTTTATGTTTTGGGAATTAGATAATAGAATAGATACCACAAAAAAATATTAGAAATTAAATGGATATTGATATTATGTGTGTCTAAATAAAATTTGGTACACAATTTTTTTCTGTTTGATTAGTTATAATGTTTGAATAGAAATAAAAGTAAAAAATTAGTAAACTGTTTTTGGTGAATGATTGGATAGGTTTGCATGGTTTTGGTAAATAATCTATACATAATTTGGAAAGTTGCAGATTTGGTGTTTTTAGTTATAATATTGTTTATGATTTTTTTTATAGAATATTAGATTTTAATAAAATGTAAAAAGATTTATTAAGTAATCCAAAATTATTGTTTATAACTTTATCCAATGATAATTAATAAAAACTGTTGACCCAAATTTAAATAAAGTGGCCCATAACTGTATCAGAATTTAATTCTGTATGGGCCGAAATATTTATAGACCCAATTAATCTGACTATTGAAAATTTGAAATCGATCCATGTTTTCGTTTTTGTTTGTATTTTAATATATTAATGGATTTTTTTTCATTTTGGACAGATAATTGTAAAAATAACAATTATTGTCTTTATCGGTGAAAAAAAAACAACACCCTACAAATCTCAGGCGATTGTTTGATCTACGAATCAATTCCAAAATTGTCTGATAATCAAGCTATTACGTCTCCGTTTATCATCTTTTCATCTCAAATTCGGATTACTACAAAGAGGTAAGCTTTTTATTGATTCAGATTTAGGCAACTACTGATTTTTTAAAAAATTCAATTCGATTTCCACTCTTTGAAATTCTCTATTTGAACAGAGTTCTTTAACAATGATTGTCAAGAACCCAGATCGTTACATATATTCGATTGGGCTTTTGTATTAAATATATGTCTTTTTTGTTTTTTCGACAGATAATTGTTTTAGAAGAACTCTTGTTTTATCGTCTCTACAACACACCCTAAAATTGTCAGACGATTGTTCTTAAAAGGAACCGATTGCAAAGATGTATGATAATGAAGATACTACGTCTCCGTTTATCATCTCTTAATCGGAAAATCTGAATTCTACAAAGAGGTAACCTTATAATTGAATCAGATATTGACTTTTACTATTTTCAAATATTTCGATTCAAATTCCAATCTTAGAAATCTATATGTTTGAACAGAGGTCTTGGGAAATGATTGTCAAAAAACCGATCTTATATGGGTAAGTATTGTCAATTTCAGATCTAACTTTTGATTTCAAATATTTTTTAACAGCAAATTCCAAATCGTGACAGGTTAATTTGAGTGTGTTAACTATAAAACCAATCTCTTTACATAAAAGTTGTCCGATATAATATATTTTGAAATTCGCTTGTCTATAGATATTAACTGCAAATTTTGTCCTGAGTGACCATGGCTAGGCCAATATTCATGTCAGAGTTTAATTCTTCTGAAGAGAAGAGGTTTAATGTAATCTTTTAAATTATTCAGAATCTTAAAGCAATGTAAAAGGTTAGTTAGATGATATATGTTAGCTTCTGTTATATTATTTTTGTGTAGTTGATAAGAACATGTTAGCTACTGTTATACTATTTTAATTCGATACAAACTTTTAGAATACAATTTTTTCATTGTATGTTAAATGATTTTACTAAATTAGAGTTTCTAAATGTTAAATGTATACAGGCTAAGCATAATCATTCTTATGGAGGTGGCTTCATTTTATGTCGTCTTTGGAAAAGATATGACAGCCATATATAATGTTAAAGGTTAGTGAGATGATAAAGATTGACTATTTATTTTTAATTGTTATGAATAGAAAGCTGCTCTTATACATTTAGAATTAGTAGTATTGTTATAGTCATTTTATTTTTGGCATCGTATGTTAAAATGAGTTAACTATAATAGCTATTAGCAATTCACCAATTTCTGCTATTGTCTGATAATACTTAATCACCCTTACTGATTATGCACATGTAAACGCTACATTCATATCGCCTAATAAGAAGTTACAAACACTGTAAACTTTTGAAAAACAAAGTTTAGGTGTTTTGATTTGATTGTTTGAGATTCTTAAAAAAAATAAAAATTGAAAATAACAGATCCGCGATTCTAAACAACATCATGTGTTCTCTGCTCCCCACTTCAGTAACACCATTACTTGCCAAATGCTAGTTTTTAAACCAGCTTGTACCTGTAAGCACACAAAATTTTTTTTGATTGTTTTCATAGTATTGCAGAGATATAACAATCAATTCTGAGAGAATAATAGCTGGAATACGACTTATAATAGTCGTGTTCTTGAGGGACATTTTGAAGCCATGCTTGGTCGCTCTGTAAAATTTTACACAATTCTCCACTCGAGATTTGATGAACCTTTGAAAATTGTTGTTTCTTTATAGTAGCATGAATCAAAGTACCCTATATAGAAGACAATAAAACTCGTGTTAATAAGCATATTTGTTAATGATAATTTTAAGACTATAAAAAGTTTATGATCTAGTGAAAATTGATTGGATACTTACATCTGTATGCAGCGGTGATGCCAAGATTTGCAACCATTATTTCAAAGGAGTAGCAATTGCAAAGTGATCGTATGAAAGGTTAGTGTGTATCTTAAATGGCATTAGACATTAGGTATTTATATGAAAAGAGGTCGGTTATATTATTTTAGGGTTTTAAGAATCATATCAACATCCGTATATTTGCGAATATGGATTTTAAAGGTATATGCTCGATTTGTTTGTATATCAAAATCTAGTTACTGTTATATTTGGTAAATAGAATAACTTTTATCGTGTTTAAAGAGATTTATCTCTATTTAGTTAGCGAAATTCTTTGGATTTTTTTGTTAAAGAAATCTGTTTAAATGATAACTAACAAATTTTGTTATAGCATTAATTTCAGAAGATTGCATAAAACCTTCGAGAAGCTCAGGCTGAATCAAAATCAGCGAAGCCCAATTGTTCTTACATTTGAGGGGAAACGGCAAGTAAACACAATGGACCAGGATCCACAAAGCCCAATAAGAATAGATCCGTTAAGGCCATCAGATCCTCTTACTCTATGCTTACCAAGGTCCGCGTGTTTTTTTGAATTGTATTGGTGAAGGTCCGACCCAAATACCCAAGATCCGCGTCTTTTTACATGCAAATTATCCAGTTTACCCTTTAACGATTTTTTATGTGTTCTCTTATAATGTAATTATTCTAATGGCAATCTTTGTAATTTTTTACACTTTATAAGGTTATTTATTATCCAATGCTTCCCAATTAATAGTATAGATCAAATCAAATGGTTCAAAGTAAAAAAAAAATGAAATTCATTATCTTCATCCTCATTTTCCTAATTCTATCAAATAAAATTGTTTCAAATTTTTTTTTATGGATAAAAACGTCATCAAACTCAAGTTCCGCGAAGTTAATTTGATTCAATTAATCATCCCAACATATCCCAATTAAATGATTCATGTCGTTGCCACTTTCTAAATATGATCTTTTTAAAAATAAAATACAAAGATTAGTACGCAAAAATACTAAATTGCAAACTTAGTACTGTTTTATTTTTTTTGTATAAAAACACTATCGAAAATTATTTCATGTTTTTATTTATTTCTGATATCAAATTTTTTAAATGGAAGTGCAAGCTTCCAAAATGGAATTGTAAACTTCCAACGACCTTCTAAAGTGGATATTTTAGAAGCGCTATGAAAGCTAGATTCTGAACGCTTCCGAGAGCTTCCGATTCGAGTATGATTCCGAAGCATGAAGCGGATCTCCGACGAAGTTTCCATGCTTCCACCTACACCTTAGACGTCATAAGTTTTTCTCTCTTATAAAATACATTAATTGTAATATATTATTGTATGTTGGACATTATAATACGATATATATTTTCAAATTTACTCAGTGTTATATTATTAAATATGTAACTTAATTTTTTTTTGTTATTTTATTACTAGTTTTTTTGCTAAAGATTCTATTACTAGTTCATTACAAATTTATGTACGGTGTATCATGCATTAGATATGTTATAAAATTTTGAAGGATTATATTACAAAATTCTGTAAAAATAACATAATTACTAATATAACACTACATTTCAAATTGAGAAATAATTCTACATCTCTTCTTTTCTCCCATCAAATTTTATATTCGGTGACAAAAACAATATATTATATAATCCATCCGTATCAAAATATAAGATATTTTGGAGAGTTTTTTTTTCCAAAATATAAGATGTTTTCACATCCCTATATAAAATAAATAATAAAAAGATATCTAAAATTTTAAAAATAAGTAAATGATTGTTTCTCTTTCGTTGGCTTTCATTGAGTGTTTTTATTTAAAAAACAATATCTTGCTTAAAAGCATGAATTTCGTGCTAACTTGAAAAACATTTTACATTTTGAAACGGATGTAGTATTCATTTCCAAGATACTTGAGGTGAATGTAATCTAAAGGAAGGATGCAATTGCTCTACCGAAAAGAACGACAAAAATAACGGTATAATTAGACAACAGAAGTTATAGTCAATTAGAATTCCCACAATCCTTTATCACCAATGGTAAAAACGTAAAACATTGTGTAAGAGAAAGAAAAGGAAGAGACAAATTCATCGTAGTTATTCGGGTCAGAGTTGTTGGTCTTTCCAAATTGTTAAAAAAAATCGATTCTCCAGATATTTAGAATGCTCGAAGACTTTAGAGTATGATCTTCGATTACTGGAAAGCAAAGCATAACTTCTCTCAGCTGGGATCTTCTGCTCGATGACGAGGTCCACGTGGGATCCGTAGCATTAGTACATGTGTCAACAACATGTTCAAAGTCCATAAAGAAGAAATATGATTTATTTTTCGAGGACTCTCTAACGCTCAGGTCAATATACACAATTTGACTTAACAAAAAGTCGGTTTTTCAGAAACAAATAATTGTGTGTTTTATAAACAGTTTGTTTTTTTAAACTGTCATGTATTTTTAATTCTATATATATTTTTCACTTTTCATAGAAAAGTATTTTTAATTCTATATATATTTTTCACTTTTCATAGAAAAGTTGTGTATATTTATTATTACTTCTTGTTTGATACATTTTCATATAAATTTGCTTTTTCTATCTAACATTCATGTATTTATTTTGTTATCTATATCATTATATTTTGGTTATTTGTTAAAAAAACTTTCCGAGAATTGTCTCTATTTAACACAACACAATTTAAAATGTTGTGTCTTGTTATCATAATGTTTTATTGAAGATATTTCTATAATTATATTTATAATTGCTTTTACTCATTATAACTCTTCGTTTAATATTTTTTTTTACTTATGATCGCATTTTTTAATATAATGATTTCTAATAATAATATAAATTTTAATAAATATTTCAGAGGGTCACGTTTAGTTTATTTTAATAATATACCTTTAGTTTATTTCATGAACTAAACCAACTCATATTCTTATTCTACAAAATAGTTCTATATATCACAATTGTTTGGACAAACTCAAATCTTTTTACCGTTTTCCTCGGCGCCATTCACTTTCTTTTGTATCTCCTTCTTCTCTTTTTTCTCTGCTTTCTTCTTTTTCATCCTCGCTTCCCTCTCTGCTTTCTTCTTCTTCTCTTCCTCCAAAGACTTAACCAAACGCCTAAGACAAATATCTGCATCGTCTTCATCAGATTTCGGCATCAAATTCTCAGCAACATCAGCCGGAGACACGTCGACTTCCTCTAGCAATCTCCCAATTTCTCCATACAAGTCATGTGACTCGTTCTCCAAGTAGTTCTTAGCCAAAACCTTAAAAGCTTCAAACCTACAATAAGACATCTCAATATGGTAGTCCATTCTTCCTCTACGTATCAAAGCTGGATCAAGATTATCCACAAAATTTGTTGTGAACACTATGATCTTCTCATCACTACAAGCTGACCATAACCCATCAATGGCGTTCAATAAACCCGACAAAGTAACATTGCTCTCTTTCTGAGCTCTTTGTCTTTTCAAATTCTCAGCTTCTTTCTTCTCCTCTTCATCCTCATCATCCTCCTTCTTTTTCTTTCTATGTTCCGTAAGATCAAGCGAACAATCAATATCTTCAATCACAACTATAGACTTCCCTTTTGTGTCCAAAATTAACTTCTTCAACTCCGCGTTATCTTTCACTGTCGTCAACTCAAGATCATACACATCATACTCCAAGAAATTAGCCATTGCAGATATCATCGTCGATTTCCCTGTCCCGGGCGGTCCATACAAGAGATAACCACGCTTCCATGGCTTTGCAACCTTCCTATAATAATCTTTCCCTTTAGTAAACTTAATCAAATCCTTTTTGATATCTTCTTTCTTATCAAGATCCATGGCCAAAGTCTCGAATGTCGCAGGATGAGTAAAAGGAACGCTGCTCCATCTTCCATCCCTCATAGAGATATAATCAAGACGGGAATTATTAGTGTAAAGCTTCCTCTCTCTGTTCTTCAACGCAATCTCTTTCCCTTCTCTCAAAACATGGTCAATATAAGTCTCAGTGATCATCTCTCTATGGTGATTGTCGAAACTCAGAGTCAAGTATCTTCCCACCTTCGAAACAGATTGATTCTCTTTATCTTCCACGAACAATGACCACACCACCTTCACACCTTGGAAGACATCTACAACTGCCTCCTTGTCGTCCAAACACAGAACCAACGATTTGCTGTTTATCGATTCTTTGGCCTTTAATCTCTTGGCCCTAGCAGTTGATCTCGAGGATAAATAGTTGCGTATATCATCGTAGGCGCGGCTTTTACTTAGACCTTCTCCTGTGTATTCAGGGAATTTGATGCAAACAAAATTCGAAGTCGTGCCGAAAAACTTGTCCAAATACTTCTTCAAAGTTTTCTCCAAGTAGTTTCGGACTTGGTATGGCACAAACTGTTTATACATTGACCAGAAGAACATAAGACTCGCCATAGTCGTACTGGTGAAAGCCCATATTGCTCCGACCTCAAGCATCTTTGTGTTTGTTTATTTCTCTTTGAGACTTTGAGATATGCTTTCACTAATTATATATAGCATGATCTTTTAGTCTTTAGGACTTTTTAAGTCTTTAGTGGTTATGCAAGAAAAAAAGTTTGAAAGGGAAAATATCAATTAAACATAAAAATGGTAAAGAAAATCTTATTAAATTGAATGAGCTTCTTGATAACATTGAAGCATATATTAATTTGATTTGTTTCAGACAAGAATCAGAAATTTATTTTGATCGTTGACATTTGTCTAATTGTTAATAATAATAATAATAATAATAATAATAATAATAATTGCTGCAAAAAAATAAAAATAAAAATAGTAAGAAATTAAGAGAGAGTAAATTTAGTTAACTAGGAAAAGAAATTCAAATTTTTTTGAAGATGAGGATGAAGAAGTAAATTAATAAATATAGGGAAATTGAGATTTAGAAGTTCATTTTGATCGGTGACATTTGTATAATAATAATAATAATAATAATAATAAAAAAAAAGGGAAAGTAAATTTAGTTCACTGGAAAAAGAAATTCATAAATTTGAAGATGAAGATGAATAAGTAAATTAATAAGTATAGGGAAATTGAGAATATTAGTTTAGAACTGAAAATTGGAATATTGAAATGAAACAATAATATTTTAGTTTTAATGATAAAAATAAAGGAAATAAAGAGAAAGAACAATATATGGATTTAATCAGTAAAAGTAGTATCAAAAATATGTAATCAAAATTAGCATAGGAAGAAATAACAAAAGAAGCATAGTATTTAAGTAAATTTTTTGATGTAGATCTTATTAAATTAAAAATAATAAATTTTAAATTTCATAATAAAATAATGAATGTTGTTATTGGTGTCATTGCACACAAAAGCATATATAAACTAGTTGTATGCACCTACACGTGTCATAAGTTTTTTTCAATATATTATCATGTGTTCGACATGAAAATTAGGCATATATTTCAAATTTACTGAGTATTATGTTATTAATTATGTTACTTTAATTTCATTTTATTTTATTACTAGTTTTAAACTATTTTATGTAGTATCATGCATTTCATATTTTTCTAAAACTTTTAAAGGATTATATTACAAAATTCTTTAAAAATAACATAATTACTAAGATAATGCTAAACATTTTATTTAGAGAAATATTCTACATCGTTCTCTCATATATATTCGTTGACAAAAAAAATATATTATAAATTCGTTTTCAAGACATTTGAAGTGAATGTAATCTTTAAGGAAGGGTGCAATTGCTCAAACGAAAAGAACAACAAAAGTATTGGTATAAAAAGACAACAAAAGTATAATTTGATTCAAGCTACATAAACAAAAAAATATGTCACTAAGTTTGTCGCTTACGAAATTAGTGTCTAGGATGAGGTGATCAGGTGAAGTGTTTAAATACTTGTGGATCATACTAGGAGCCACAAGATCAATTTTTTTTTTTTTTTTTTAACGAAGCCATTACTCTATTACTTCGTTTTTGTTATTTTCGCACAAAAAAAAAACAACTGTCGTAAATTAATATCTTAGACTATAAGTTGATTGTTTTTTTTTTGTTTTTCATGAATATATAGTCATAATTAAGCAAATAATTTAATTCGTTAGACCGTTCGTGTAATTGCTTAGATAAGCATGCTTAGCAATGCTTTCTTCATTGATGACGTCAATTGAATTATTCTTATTTTTTACTAAGAAAACGATTAGCAGTTATAATAAAATAGATTAGATTGTATAATTTGGTTACATGATAAAAAAAAAATTAAAAACATGAAAGCAAAGATTAATCGGTCTATCGATATTAACAAAACCAGTGACACTTTTCAGAATCAATAAATTTTCTTGAAAACAGTAAAACTCAATTAAAAAACTACTTACAAATTGCAAAATTCAAAAATCAAAGAATATATATATATATAAAATAAGTAAGGAACAATTCTTGGGTTCACCTCTTGAGTGAGATGGTATTGTATATGATCTAGGGATCGATTTAATAATTGTCAAAGTAATGTTTTGGACAGAATAAAATAATAATTATGTCTCGTCATAATCGAGGTTAGCATAATAAAACAACCAAAATCGGATTTCGGTTTAGATCAAAAGAAATATATCGAATTAATGAAATCTTGAGGGCAACATATATCGGTCATGCAATTGAACCAATTAGTCCTTTCCTCTCGGGGTATCTTGGGACAAATTCATCGAATAGCCAGTCCAAATTGGTGGAGCGGGGATTGGACAATCGTTCCTTGACACTGTTCCTTTCTCTCTCTCTTGAAGAAACTCTAAATCACAGATCTATATCTAGTTTAGTTGTTCTCTTTGATCTTCACTGCAGGTTCTGAATTGGCTAAGTGAAGCAGAGGTAGACCAGCTCCTTTCTCCGGCAACGGCGAGGTGTGGTATCCATCGGCGACGCAGTTGTGGCTCTCTCACGGTGGTCGAGAAGCTTCTCCGGAGACAGACCTGGTTGAGGACGCTAGGAGAGCCACGGAGACTTTCTTCTCATGCTCAACTACGGTGAAGGCTGCTGCGGCTTGCGGCGGAAGTCGTCGGAGGATTGGTGGGTTACGTTGCTAGTCATGGTGATTAACGGCAGATCCCTTGGGATTTGTGCTGGCTTTCGCGGGTAGCGGCTTTTGAGGGATTTCTGAGCCATCGTCCTTCACAAGCTTCCGTGTTGTTGCTTTCACCGGACCGGATCTGAATCGGCTTGGTCTCGAAGAAGGGTAAGGGTTACGGCTTTGGAGTTTGAGGGTTAGATTTGTGTTTATTGATTTGCTAGGTAGGGGAGTCGATAATAGGGTTCTGAGATGTCGGAGATTTGGGCCATTCTGGGAGGTCCGTGGTGGGTCATGCTTCTCGCCGGAAATGACACAACGACAGGAACCTAATACTCCGGTCAACGGGTTCGGTTCCGACGACAAGACGCAAAGCTGTGGTCCTTGTATTAGCCGGAATTAGTGGTCTTGCCTCTGCTCTCAGCTGCCGCCCAAATCAGATCTCAGTCACCGGAACTTTCACCGGAATTTTTTTTCATTTTGTATCTGTGTAGCTGGGCCAATTTCAGGCCTTTTGGCCCATTTTAGGGGCAGACCCATTAATAAAATAAATTTAAAAAAAAAAAAAAAAAAATTGGTGGAGCGTTGGTCCTCAGATTATTAAAATAGTTGTAGTCTTCTAGGCATTTGTGATCAAAGCCCAGAAATCACATAACATAATTAGAGATTGAAAGCGATTATAAAGGCAAAATATTTTAACAAAAAAAATTATGAGTTTTTTTTACCAATCTACATATACATTTTTACAGGGGTTTTTTGCTTTTAATCATTTGGATCCGGGTTTTACCCGGTTTAAACCTATTCGGATCTAGAATAAGATATTTAAGGAAGTTTGTAATAAAAATGACATTAATTCTTAATTAACACCTAAATTGGAAATATATATAATATATCTAAACTAACCATATTTGTTATTTACCTTAACTACTTCTAACCATAATTATTTAACTATTTATTTCTATATAGAAAGAATATGTGATTTTTTTTTTTTGTCGTCTACATTTATTATTAATTGCAAATTATGAGAACTGTTACATAGACGATTCTACAACTGACAATTCCTTCCGACCCTTATTAGATCTACGACAGACTACACTTCCTTCTTCATAATCTTGATGATTACCTTCAATGATCCACGACCTGGCGACAATTCCTTCTCTGCGTAGAATCCTGGCGAACGGCTATAATTGTACATCGCTGGAGATCTCCTGCACACTTGCCTCTATTAATCTGCAAATCTGTTAATAAATCGCAATATCTGGGACTCGAACCCCAGACCTCTTGGTGTAGAAGCATTAATCAACCCTTGGTCAACCAATGGGCCAAGGGGGCTTCCACAAGAATATGTGATTAAAATAAATATTTTGTAAAATATTGATTTGGGAAAAAATTGTTCTTACGAAAATAATTTGTTTTGTTATAAAAATTAATATTTGTTATTTGTAATTAAATTACATAAATAATAATAATAATTTTTCTACACCATCAAATGAAAATAGTTAGTTATTTAATTTTTTTTATTTAATATTACGTAATTTAAAAAAAATAAATTCAACAATATAATGTCAATGGGTTTAATTCTAAAGATTTGAAAATATTAAAAAAGATACTAACCAAAAATTATCTATCCTAATTTGTTTCTAACAATTTCGACACAAATCTTTCAAATCTTTCGAAAATTTGATGTGATCATAGTTTGTTACTAAAATCTCGATTATATTCCTAAAATCTCGAGAAGATCTTCCTTTAAATCTGTAAATTATAATTTTTGAATTAAATAAACTAACAATACGAATATTCCTAATATATTCGAGTACCATAAATTCATAATATTGTTTAAACAATATTCTAACCCTAAATCGACATCCTCTCTGCTTATATAAACTCATTCATTCATTGACCAATGCATCCGTTTTTGTTTTCTTCTTTCTTTTTTTATTTTACTTATTCTCCATTGTTTCATTATTTGATTCGCAAAACCTAACCAAAATTCATTTTTTTCTCAGGACCAATGATCTCAAGAAGAAGCTCATTTTTGGCATACGTCACAACCGTGAACATGAGAAATCCAGAAACCAAAATCAGAAACACGTTTGAGCTAAAGAATTAATTTCTACTGTCATCATTTATATTTTGCAATTTGGTTTAGATCACATTTCAGCATGTGTATCGACCTTACTAATGTCATCAAATTTCTTATCATTGTGTGTAGACACAAACAATCAAAATAAACCAATCCGACCAAGGCGCATGGACATCCCAAGCGGCGCAGTGGGCGAGAGCAAAACCGATGCAGTGGGTGATGATGACGTTACGGGATTTGATAGGGATCTTAATGGGGCGAGGACGTACGAGTAGGGCTAAGATAGCGAGAATCGAGAGAGGGTCAATGAGAATGAGGAAGAGAAGGAAGAAAGGAGAAATGGCCGCCATTGATATCGTCACGAAGCTCTTGGCGATGTGAATCTCCGTTACGAATTTATTGGAGATAACAAAAAAAAAGGAAAAAAAAAAAGATACCAAACCAAAAACTCGGTTTTTGAATTTCTATCTAAACCGGCCGTTTTCTAATTTTTTGGCTGTGATGATTTTGTCTTTGTGTTTCACAAATTGATGTAATAAAATAAAACATGACCTTATTATTTTGGGAGACTCACAAAAATGCCCCTTTTTCAATACCCCTTTTCAAAAATGCCCCCTTTGGCTGTCCATTTTTAAAAATACCCCTTTTTATGTACAAAATGACTAAATTACCCTTCTTTTAATAAAATATATCACAAATATATAAGGAAATATAACAAAATTAGGTCTACAAAATACAAAATATTTTTTGGCGGGAAAATTGATCCCGCAATTTTTCCCGCCAAAACACTTGTAAAACCTTGTAAAAAACCTTTAAAATACCTTGTAAAATTTTCCCGTAAAATTTTTCCCGCCAAAAAATTTTCCCGCCAAAAAAATTTTTTTGCGGGAAAAGTGATTCCGCAATTTTTTTGGCGTTAAATTTTTGGCGGGAAAATTTTTCCCGCCAAAAATTTACAAGGTATTTTAAAGGTTTTTTACAAGGTATTTATAAGGTTTTACAATGTATTTTAAAAGGTTTTACAACGTATTTACAAGATATTATAAGATTTTACAAGCTATTTTATAAGGTTTTTACAAGTTATAAGGTTTTACAAGTTTTTTATAAGGTTTTACAAGTTATAAATACCTTATAAAACCTAATAAGTACCTTGTAAAACCTTTTAAAATATATTGTAAAACCTTACAAAACACTTGTAAAAAACCTTTAAAATACCTTGTAAATTTTTCCCGCCAAAAAATTTCCCGCCAAAAAAAAAAATTGCGGAATCACTTTTCCCGCAAAAAAATTTTTTTGGCGGGAAAATTTTTTGGCGGGAAAAATTTTACGGGAAAATTTTACAAGGTATTTTAAAGGTTTTTTACAAGTGTTTTGGCGGGAAAATTGCGGGATCACTTTTCCCGCCAAAAAATATTTTGTATTTTGTGGACCTAATTTTGTTTCAAATAAGGGTAAAATGGTCATTAAAAATTAAAAGAGGGCAAACTTAAAAATGGACTCTCAAAGGGGGCATTTTTGAAAAGGGGTATTGAAAAATGGGCATTTTTAACAATTTCTCTATTATTTTTGTAGTGAATTAAATTATGTTACACGATTTCATGAAAGAGACAGCATTTATTGGGTCCACAACTCCTCTCATATGAGAGAATCGGGCATTTCTTTTACTTTAAATTTATGATTTTGTGGTTGGTAAATAATAAATTTAAAAATATAAATTTGTTGGCGTTAATTAATATTTTCTATTAAAATGCTAAAGATTATGTAATGTTTAGTTAAGATTTGTTTATAATTAATAGATATTATTCTGATATGAAAAAAAGAGAATATTATGCTAAGGATCCAATTTGGTTATATGGCAAGATATACCTCCATAATTCTCGCTTAAATTTTTAATTTATATTACAACTAATTTACCTTAAAGAAACAAATATATTCCTATATCTTTGTTAACAAACAATATATGCACATTGTCTTACATTTCTTAAAAAATTGGGTAATGGTTCAGAGTCATACTATAAAAATGACCAAAATAATTTTGAATACGAATGAGGATAGGAAATATTTATAGGAAGTTTAAACATTATAAATATTTATAAAAGATATTAATACGGGACGGTATACTATAGTTGAAAATCTAGATATAACAATCAAAATATAATTATGAAGTTTGGATCTATTTTTACTAAAATGAAATTGAAATTTACTAATTCTACCATTTATAGATATATACAACTCTCAATATCAATATATACATTTAAATTAATAAAAAAAATTTATATATGTCAAATAAAATATTTAAATTAATAATTAAAAAAAAATCAAATAATATTTAGGCCCGCGGTGTACCGCGGGTTAACATCTAGTTCATTAATACGATAGTAAGTATTTTTTTGCAAAAATTAAAATATGGTAATTTTGAATATCTATACTATATAAAAGTCGAGGCTATAAGCTTCTGAGGCCGTCCACCTAGGATTTAAAACGACCAATTAGGACTAGCCATCTCGTTAATTAACATATTTTGATTATGATAATTTTCTATTTTAAAGTTTTAGTAAAAAAGAAAAAAAAACAATAAGAGAAATATTTGAAAATATGGAAATATTTCTAATTACTGTATATTATTATGTTATTTAAAAAGATAATATAAATAATCAAAATGTAAATTTTTATTTTTATAGATTATTAAATTTACAAACAAAATATCTAAAAATATGAAACATTTCTGAATAGAAATTTTGTTATTAAATACATAAACTAAATATAATAAAAAAGTAAATATTTTTGACATTAGTTAACATTTTTTGACATTACATTAATTAATATTTTAAAATTTTAATACTTTATATATTAAGATATTTATGAGAAAAGAAAAAAAAAAAAAAAATATATATATATATATATATGTAAAGAATAGAAATGTAAACTTTTAAAAAACAACATATAGAAATAAGAAAAGCAATATATAGAATAAAAATATAAATTTTTGAAAAACATTAAACTTATATGCTTATTTTGTTAATCTTCTAATTTTTCAACAAAAAAAATATTAAAAAAAAATATATTCGATTAACTTAGGATCATATAAATAATAATCGGAGGCATCTGATTTTGATCATAATTTTTTAAATTATAAATTTCAAACTGTTAGTAAGAATGAGGGGTGGTAACTACTTTTAATCGCGCATCTTTTTATTTTTTTCATCGCTTTTGCCACTGTGGGTACTTTTCTCTGTCTGTCAGGCTGTTTCTGTTTCATATCTTTGATGAGCCGTAAAACATGTGTTCGTATATGATATTATATATGATTTGATGTTGTTTGCGTAAAAATTTTGGGTCTGAAGAAGAAGGATCGATGATATGCATCATTGGTCGATGTTTGTGCTTTTTCATATAGGTTATGAGTCATAAGACCTTGATTTGATTGTTCGAGTTAAATTTTTGGTTTAAAGAAGAAGGATCAATGACAAGCACACATGTTTTATTAGCTATACATGTGGCCATGTTCATGTTGTTTCCTCTGCAAGTAATTTGCAATTTTGTAGGATTTTTGTTTGAAAAGTTTCAATACGTGCATCATTGGTCGATGTTTGTGCTTTTTCATATAGGTTATGAGTCATAAGACCTTGGTTTGATTGTTCGAGTTAAATTTTTGGTTTAAAGAAGAAGGATCAATGACAAGCACACATATTTTATTAGCTATACATGTGGCCATGTTCATGTTGTTTCCTCTGCAAGTAATTTGCAATTTTGTAGGATTTTTGTTTGAAAAGTTTCAATACGTGCGTACCTTAAATCGAGTATACGTGTGAAAGTATCAATAATTGAGTACAGGTGGTGGCTATGCTGGTTGAATAGGAGACATCTTATGAGAAAATAGGAAATGATTCTGGTCTTGGAGGTTGCAGGAGGTTCGCTGGGAAACAAGTTGTGTTGCTCTAAAACAAATTATTTTGGTTGGTTATTTAGTGCTTCTTACAAATTCAGCATCAATTGCTTGTGCCCAAGAAGTGTCATGGACTAATAAATCTAATGAAGTGGTGATGGAGGTAAGTTAAGGAACATACATGTAAGACCATGCAAGGAAACCCTCTTCGGAAAGATGTCTAGCCCAATATAGTGAAAATTGTTTACGTTAAAATGCAAGTGGATAAAACTATGACTAATGAGATAACTTCTTGTGTAATTATGTTCTTTTAACATAGGTTGTATATACTTCAGTTGGATGATATCTAACCAGGCAAAAGGTATAAAAACTTGTGTTGAAATTATGGAAAAAGTTGTTCTTCTTAGAGTACCAATTTAAATCAAAAACGGGAATTGACGATACGTAAGAAATGTAGTAAATTTAATTGATGAGAGTTTCCTTATATAATAAACAATTGACGTCATAATCTAGGTAACAAAGATGGTAGTTTTTCATGTAAAAATAAAGGAGAAAGAGGAAACGTGGATGGATTGGCGACAAGCGAAAGAGCGATATATAGATTAGATAGAGAGAAATCCATTGTCGTGAGAAAAGTTCTGATTGTGATACCATAAGACGAACTTGAATTATCATATATGGAAAAGAAAAGTGAGAAAATAGTTATAACATGACTTCTTTATGGTAACGTTTGGTTCATATGTAGCTGAAACTTGATGGCGAGGTTTCTGGTATTACTTTCTTGAGGTTTAATGATAGGATATAGATTTAAACGGCTTTTTAGAAGAAAGCGTCTTCAACATGTTCGAGAAGATTTCGTTTAAAGTTTCATATCTGACCAGCAAAGTGGAGACATGAACATCCAAATGTACTCGAAATAATCTGAAATTTGGTAGGAGTATTCTGGAGAACGTGGAACTAAGTTTTGGTAGAAAGACATCAAATTTCGAGTTCAAAAGGTCAAATGAACGACGTTATTTCAGGTAGTTAATTCATAGGCTTATGAAGATATGTTTGTATAATATTAGTAAGTTTAAATTTCTTGCTCTGTTTTCAACCACATAACAACAATGTTTTATATAGAAGAAGATGGAGAAGATGAGAAAGAAAGTGTGGAAGATAAAGAGGAAGAGGAAGAGTATAACGAAGAAGCAAAAAGAAACGATGATAACAGACATGAAAAATTGACAATGCAGATGACGAGAAGAAATATAAAGAGCAAGAAACGATGAATGTGAAGAGAAATACGAAGACATAGGTGTTGGCATAGGTGTTGGCGGCCAATTGAATATGAGAAAACAAGAATGATTCATGATTCTTTTGATAAGATTTTATTCTTAAACACTATTGATTTTTAGAATTGTGCATTTGAAATGAAAATTTTGCTTTAATAGTAATTTAAAAACTATAATCAATCGTATTTAATTTTCACAAAAATATATCAAATAACGCGTGGGTTCAAAACCTAGTTATTCATAAAGACAATTATACTTAACTTTTGCATTTAAAATTTATTTAGAAACACCATGCCAAAGTTACAACCTTACACAATAAACTAAAATTCATTAGGCGTCACATTTTTTGTTCATATCATTTTACTTGGAACCATTTTGCTTAGAAACGTCGCCGTTTTGCTCCTTTCCCTTCACTTTGTCCTTATTCTCTTCTTCCTCTGCTTTCTTCTTCTTCTCCTCTTCCTCTACATTCTTCTTCTCCTCTGTTTCCTCTGCTTTTTTCTTCATTTTAGCTTCCTTCTCTGCTTTCTTCTTCTCTTCTTCCTCAGCCAACTTCCTAACTTTTTCTTTCTCATCCTCCAAAGTCTTAACCAAACGCTTGATGCAAATGTCCGCATCTTCTTCATCAGATTTCGGCATCAAAGTCTCCGCCACATCCGCTGGAGACATATCGGTTTCTTCGAGCTTTCTCTCGATTTCTCCATACAAATCGTGTGTTTCAATCTCTAAGTAGTTCTTAGCCAAAACCTTAAATGCTTCAAACTTGCAATAAGACATCTCAATGTGGTTGTCCATTCTTCCTCTACGTATCAATGCCGGATCAAGCTTATCCACAAAATTTGTTGTGAACACTATGATCTTCTCACCACTACAAGCTGACCATAACCCATCAATGGAGTTTAATAACCCTGACAAAGTAACCTTGCTCTGCTTCTCATCTACCTTAGGCTTCTTCTCAGCTTCCTTCTTCTCCTCTCCATCCTCTTCTTCATCTTCCTCTTTTTTCTTCTTTCGTTGCCCCGTAAGATCAAGCGAGCAATCAATGTCTTCAATCACGATAATAGACTTACTTGTTGTATCCAGCAACAACTTCTTCAGCTCTGAGTTATCCTTCACGGTCGTTAGCTCAAGATCATACACATCATAGTCCAAGAAATTCGCTATTGCAGCTATCATCGTCGATTTCCCTGTCCCGGGCGGGCCAAACAAGAGATAACCGCGCTTCCATGGCTTCCCAACCTTCTTATAATAATCTTTCCCTTTGCTAAATTTTATCAAGTCCTTCTTAATTCCTTCTTTCTTCACTGGATCCATAGCCAAAGTCTCAAACGTCGCCGGGTGATGAAAGGGAACGTTGCTCCACTTTCCTGACCTCCAAGGATACCATTCTTGACTCGAGTTATTAGTGTAAAGCTTCCTCTCTCTGTTCTTCAACCCAATAGCTTTCCCTTCTCTCATAACATGATCAAGATAAGTCTCAATGATCATCCCTCGGTGTCGCCTATGGAAACTAAGAGTAAAGTACCTTCTCTCCTCTGAGCTGCTTCGACCATAATTAGACTGAGGTTGAATCACTTTAACATTCGAATACCACTTCACCTTCACACCTTCGAACTCATCTTCAATTTCCTCATGATCATCCATACTAAACACCAAAGATTTGCTGTTTTTCGTTTCGTTGGCCTTTAGTCTCTTTGCAAGAGCCGTTGATTTCGAGGCTAAGTAGTTGCGTATAGAGTCGTAGGCTTGGCTTCTCTTCAGACCTTCATCTGTGTACTCAGTGAATTTGATGTGAACGTAATAAGAGATCCATCCAATCATCTTGTGGAAGTATCTCTCCACGTAGGCTCGGAGATGGTTAGGCACGTATTGTTTGTAAATCGCCCAGAAGAACATAAAGCTCGTCACCGTCGTCCCGGTTAATCCCCATATCGCTCCGGTTTCAAGCATCTTTTTGTGTTGCTTGTGTCTCACGAAACTCTTTACTTGTGTCACACGAAACTATTTGTGTTTGTGTCTCTTGTGATTTGGTTTCATAACTCTCTGCTTCACTCTCTATTTATATCCTAAGCTCGAGTTTCGAGGAAGAAGCCACGAAATCTCTGATTAGTTTTCAGGAAACTACATGTAGATGTTTAATACTAATATGATGTGGAATTTTTACTAGGTTTTGTCGTTTGCGAAATTGATCTTAATTAGTCTCTAGGATTAGGTGAAGTGTTTAGAAACTTTTCGATATAAGCTTGCTCTTTGGGATCATGCGAGGAGCCACTTAAATAATTTTAAGTGTAAAATATTATGTAAAGTATGAGCCAAAAACCATTTTTTTCTTGACGAAATTATTCTATTATTTTGTTTCTTGTAGTCTAGTCAACTATCGTAAATTAGTATACCTTAGACGACAAGGTTAAATTGATTACGAAAGGTGTTTGATTCTTAATTGGTTGTCTATTGAAAAAGGTATACAACGTTAGGATGACATATCCTACATGATGGCAGGTTACACTTAGGTTTCAAGCCAAGATTTTCTCTAAATCTAGTTAGTACGAAAGTTTTATCGGATGTCCATTTTCCGTTTGGAAATTAGAGTCAGAATCGAAAAATCTCAAAAAAAGTTGGAATCTCGCTCGTAAGAAATTATGTTTCTGTTTTAGAAATTTGTCATTTCATTTTAAAAATTTGATGTCACAAATAAATAAAAAAAAAAGCTTGAAATTATCTTGGATATGTTTTTAATATACAAAAAGCCTAAAAACAACCCTTGTGATTTAGAATTTTAAATTTTTGCAGACTAATCTTTGCATTTTGATTTTTAAGATATAAGATTTGAAAAAAATTGCAATGGCGTGAATTATATGTGAGATATTCGAGATATTGAAAGTGATTAATTTGAATTAAATTAATTTTGAGAAACTTGAGTTTGATGTTTTTTTTTTTGACAATACAATTACAAAATTTGATTTGGTGTGCAAATAAATGGTTCTCTTGTTGATGTCATATAATTAGTTTAGTACGCCCGGACTCTTAGATAAGCATGCTTAGCGATGCTTTCCTCTTTATAATGACGTCAATTGAATTATTTTATATACGTTTGCAATGACGTCGATTGAATCATTTTATACGATAATAATCTTAGATCTATATGATTAGACTAGATTCAGTTGATAAGTACAAAAAATATGGGTCTTAATTAACGTGGCTCACCTAAAGATTCGATACTCAAATAAAACTAGGAAAACTAAATATCTCAAGCATACAATTTTCATTTTCTTGGATGATGATGTCAATGCAGGTCATTTATGTAACCAAAACTATTTATTTCATAAATGTCTCCGAAAATATATATATATATATATATACTAGAATTTCGAATCCAAAAAGACAGTTTCTCATCTCACGGACAACCACGAACTTGGGCTTTTAAAGGCCCATTAAGAACAAAGTCAAAAGCCCAAATCATAAGTGGCTACCAGTGGAAAGCTTAAGAGCATCAACTATAGAAGAGTCCTTTTCTCCATCGTACACAACTTGTCAAAACTCCAATTTTTGAGCCTTCCCACTCGAGCAATGCCAATTCAAGTAGCTAGAGCTTAACAATCACCAATAATGGTAGAGAAACGAGTAGGTCCAAAGATATGTAAACCTCGGAATAACTTTCACAGTTTCTGAGTAACAAAGAAATGTTGATGGATTGTGTATTTCACCATGAAAGTATTGGATAGAGAAATGTTGCTCTAGACTGAGACTGACAAGTTTCCTAGGATTTTTCAAGAGTGATATCAAATGGTCCTACTCTTGTGGGTTTTCTCTATGCAAGTGAAATCAAAAGTGCAAGATACTAAGAAAAGCTACATGGAGCCAGTACCAATATCAATAATAACATCTCCTAAATGAAACAGCTTTGATAAAATTCATATGTTTGTTACATCAATAGTTTATAATGCAAGCTTAATCGATAGATTTAGATCATCAAAACTCATTCCAAGTATCTTAAACAAACTCATACCATCTTTTTTAAAGTACCTAATGATAAACTCAAAAACAACTTCTTTAACCTATACTATACATACACATATCCGCTCATAAAGAAGATAAGCTCTAAGGTTGTTCTTAGCCAGTAACAAAATAAACCCTTTTCACATTTTGACTCACTAGTCATGGTGAAAAATGCTTAGCAAACCAAAACCAAACCCATGATGACAATCATACAATCTCACAATAATATAGCATAAACTCATAAAGAAGATTTGCTCCAATGTGTTCTTAGCCACTAAGAAAACAAACCCTTTTCACATTTTGACTCACTAATCGTGGTGAGAATACTTAGCAAACCAAACCAAAAGCAAACCCATGATGAAAATCATACAAACTCACATACACAAACTCACATGAAAATCATACAAAATTACATACACAAACTCACAATATAGTTTAAACTCATAAAGAAGATTTGCTCCAATGTGTTCTAAGCCACTAACAAAACAAACCCTTTTTCACATTTGGACTCACTACTCTTAATCCATCTGTATGCACTAATCATGATAAAACTACTTAGCAATCCAGAAACATCAAATCACATAAACAAACTCACTATCAACATCACAAGTACCATAGAATCATCCAATCATAAGCACCAAGCATTATTAAACCAACATCAGAAACATAAGTCTCAACATTAAACAAAAGATCCATCACAAAACCAACATCAGAAACATAAAGTCTGAACATTTAAACGAAACTTCTAACCAAATCATCAATCAAAGAGACCCATCATGCCTGCATCATCAGAAGATTCCTCTTTAGCTTCTTCAACCTTCTTCTTAGACTCAGCAACCGGCTCAGCCGCAGAACCACCACCACCACCACCGCCACCTCCGGCCACCATAGCAACAGCTGGACCACCAGAAGACAAAGCAGCCATCTTTTCTCTCCCAGCAGCGATAAGCTCCGTCACATCATGATCCTTAATCAGAGAAAACAACAGATCTATCTTCGTTTCATCGATTTCAGCACCAACAGATTCCAAGATCTTCTTCAGATCATTTGAGGTTGGATTCTCGTTTCCTCCAAGTTTCGCGAGAAGAAATGCAGAGATCACCTTCATCGTTTTAGGGTTTTGATTTCGACTGCTAGGGTTTGTGAAAGGGACTGCGTTCTTCTATAGTTTGTGTATTTAAAGGGTCAAAATGTTCTCTGTCCCATAATGCAGAGGAGATTTTTAGGGTTTTGTTCCGTACGTACGGTACACGAAACAGAGCTGGAAATTTTAATGGGCCTTTTAAAGTTATGGATCTTTAGTGGGCCTTATATGTAAGAGAGATTTTAAACCCATTTTGCTGATTTGAATTTTTTTTACATATTTCCAAAATCTTGTTGTTAATGATGATATGTTATGAGTCTTAATGACTAGTTAAAATTTTAAGATAACAGGATCTGGATCCAAATTATTAAAAAAAATAGTTTAAATATCATATAAACTTTTTAAATTGATTATCATAAAAAAAAACTTTAAACTCATCTATTAAAATAATTTAAAGAGATGCCAAACATATTTCTCTGAAGATACTAGCTAGAAAATATTAGAAAAATTGTATTTATTTATGCAAATAAATATATATATTTGGAAGCAGATCTAAATTTAAATAGAAAATATTAATTTAAAGTTAATGTACCCTGATTTCATAATCAAAACTTAAATATTTTTAATTTTTGAATTGAATAAGAAAGGAGTGTATTCTTGGTAATTGATGTTTTATATTGGAACATGGTTGGGTTGTATTACAGTATCTGAAAAATCAAAATCTTTATTATTAGTCAACAAAGAAAAAAAGAAGTTTATTTTCCGGTAAAAAGAGTTAAAGAACCTACCAAAAGTGACACAACTAGTCAACGAAAAATAAAACAACAAGCAAAAAAATTCACTAGGCATCATTAGTAAACAAGGAACAAAATCGTTTAAATCTCAAAAGTCTTACTAAAGAAAATTTTCATGATGGGTTCTCAAAATTTTCTTGCATTTTCCTTCTCTCTTCTCTTGATTTTCTCTCAAATTTCATCTTCCTCCTTTAATTTTGATCCAACTAGAGTCACTCAACTCTCATGGACTCCAAGGTTTGTGTTTTGTGTATCTGAATTTTAATATTATAAGTAATCATGATCTTTGTTCTGTTATGTTAAAGAATGTAAAATTTTTGGTGTCGTCAGGGCATTTTTATACAAGGGGTTTCTCTCGGATGAGGAATGTGATCATTTGATTAACTTGGTATAGATTCAAACATGTTCTTAAGTTTCCGTGTCTTTATGATTAAATCAAGAAACTTTATTTTTGATTTGAAAATTGGTTTTAGGCAAAAGGAAAGCTTGAGAAGTCAATGGTGGTGGCTGATGGTAATTCAGGTGAGAGTATAGATAGTGAAGAACGCACAAGTTCTGGAATGTTTCTGACCAAAAGACAGGTGAGAACAGTGGCATTTTACTATGTAGTTTTCGATGTTATGCGGTATTTATATCGTATTCGACTAGCTTGATTCACTAATTAGACAGACTAGTTCTATGTTTTTTTTTTAAAAGAAGTAAACGCTTGAGTCTTGACCAAGTTAACATTGTTTTTGTGTACTTAAACCTTCAGGATGATATAGTAGCTAATGTCGAGGCTAAACTTGCTACATGGACCTTTCTTCCCGAGGGTATTTCCGCGAGGCATATACATTTTTATTTTTTTCTAATTCTGTTTCTTACTCAGTTACTCTCATCATCATTTTATGTGTTGTGGATCAGAAAATGGGGAAGCCTTACAAATATTGCACTATGAGAATGGTCAAAAATATGATCCACATTTCGACTACTATTACGACAAGGAAACTCTAAAGCTCGGTGGTCATCGGATCGCCACCGTACTAATGTACTTGTCCAATGTCACAAAGGGTGGAGAAACAGTGTTTCCTATGTGGAAGGTAAAATACATACATCAATTCCGGTTCTATAAATTCTCACTTAAGATTTGGATTTCGATTTGACCACACATTCTTATAGGGTAAAACACCTCAGCTAAAAGACGATAGTTGGTCGGAATGTGCAAAACAAGGCTATGCAGGTAAAAATGTTGTATATACACACATGTAGCATGAAAGATTCAATGTTTATGAATGATACAACTATTTCTCCAAATGGTATATCATATTATTTGAATATGTATCTTTGTAGTGAAACCGAGGAAAGGGGACGCATTGTTGTTCTTCAATCTTCATCCAAATGCAACCACGGATCCAACTAGCTTACATGGAAGTTGTCCGGTGATTGAGGGAGAGAAATGGTCAGCAACCAGATGGATTCATGTTAGGTCATTTGGTAAGAAGCAACCAGATGGGTGTGTGGATGATCATGAGAGCTGCGAAATATGGGCAAAGGCAGGGGAATGCGAGAAGAATCCAATGTACATGATGGGTTCAGAAACTGACCTTGGATATTGTAGAAAGAGTTGCAAAGCTTGTTGATCTTAAGAACAACAACAAGTGAACTAAAGAGTTATTTTTTTTAGTATAACGAAAAACCGGTTTTTCATCAACCTCAAGCATTAATATGCAATTACTTAATGCACTTCTTTTTTTTTTGTCATCATCTACTTAATGCACTTCGAAATGATAGTTGTCTAAAACCTACGTCATGCACTTCGAAACTCTCTATGTTTCTAATGAAGTGTGGAAATCATGCGGTTACCGTTAATTAGGAGCCTAGTCTTCAACCATGAGATCTATATTTCTAATGAAGTGTAACAATTAATCACACATTTGTTTTTCAAAAAAAAAAAAAAGAAGATTTCGAAAATTATATTTATTATGTGTTGGTGTTGGTTTCTTAAGAATCCTTACCCACTGAAAACCCATCAAATTACAATACTCAAATGTGTGGATATGAGTTTTTTTGGTTTTTTTTTTAATTGTATTTTATTAATAGAGAAAATAAAACATACAACATATAAAACTCTTATACCCTAAAAAAAATAAAAATTAACAATCTAACTAAAACAAGAATAAACACCAAGAAAGCCTGTATCGTCTTTTTAAGAAATTAAATCCCAAGTGGAAAAATCCACTTGGATGTTGTTGCTTAGGAAAGAAGACTGAAAAATCATCCAGTTCAAGAAAACATGCATCACGTTTTTCTAATGGGCATATGTTATCGGAGTAGAGCTAAAGTTTTCTGCCGACCTATGCCGCTTGAGTCTCCTGCTATGTTGAATTTCAAATCATCTGATCTCGCCTTTATCTGATCGTAGTTTCTTTTAATTTTTTACTGATGTCTACAAAAGACGGATAAAGTTGACGTGACACAATTCAGAATCCGATCCTACGATAAAGTCCATGAAACAAGGGTTTTAAGCAACATATCTCTTAAAGCAATAAAAAGACATTATTTTCAATAAGTTATTGTGGTAGAGTGCTTTTAATTCCCTTTAAAACGTGATGAGTTTTGAACCTAGACATTCAAATATTTTTTTGAACCTATACATTTGAACCTATGCATTCGAATATTTTTGTGTTTATGATGGGATAAAAAGATGTTTTGTTTTAGACATCAAATTAAGTTGGATCGGCCCTACATAAATATATCAAATATCTCATCTAGTTACCAATTTCACTAATAAATCTAAATGGATTCCAAAGAACACGGATAAACAAAGGATGATAAATATTCCATTAGTCCACGACCGCTTGCTAAAAAACTCGAAGATCCAGTCTATTTGTAATAGCAGCTAAAAGACAATGCAGATCATATACATGAACAAATGTTCTCTAGTCACTTCCAAATCTAACATAAATATTACAAATCCTCTATATAATTGGGAAAGAAAAATTACTTGTACTTTGGGTGAAAACCAATAGAAAACAAAAGAAAAACTCTTTTTTTTTTCTTATCTAACATAACTAGGTAGAGAAATATCATCTAGGCGGAGAACAAAACCACTTAAAATCACGATAAATCCATTATTTAAAAGGGTATCTATAAGAAGTATACATGGAAGAATAGAAAATTAACTGACACATTTGTGTCACTATTTACACAGTACATTAGCAAAGAAAATTACATCATTATCCTTATGTTCTTTTATCTTTCATCTTCATCTTCTTTTCATCGTTTTCTTCTCTTCATTTTTTTCTTCTGAATCTTCTCATCATCATCTTTTTTTTTTTTGTGTTTTTTTGGGTCTATCAAAGAATTGATTAGATGGGTCGTCTCATCTTGGTTGTGATTTTGAAATCCGGCGGAGTGGTTCAATTCCAACGATGAAAGTGATTATAATGATGGTGGTTCAATTCCGATGGTGAAAATAGTTTACGATACAATAATATGAAAGTTCACGGTGGTTGATGGTGATAATTATATGGTGGCACTGATGATTATATGGTGGTTGTAAAAATGGGAGAAGACAAGGAAACCATGGGAGGTGATACCGACATAAAAGAATATGGTGGCGGTGATAATTTTATCCGTAGCGGAGGTAATAATTATGGTGTGGGTTTGCGGTAGAGGAAAAAAATGGTTCTGAAATGATGGGGTGAGAAGAATACGGCGGAGATGTGGTGGTTGAAGATTACGACAATGGTAGTTTTTGTTCAGATTCAAATTGGTAAACAATCAAATTACCGAGTTAACTAAAACTTTATCTAGAGGTAGGTGATAATAATAATCTTATTGGATGAAATTCATATTTTGCACGTTATAGTAACTCGTTAATTTTTTATATATGATATAATAAATGAGTTAAGACGGTAAATATAAATATATCACATAAGTTATAACTTATCATGATACAAGATAACTTAGCATGATATAATTATAAACTTATTGATATAAATATTTTGTTATCATGTTAACCTAATAAATATTACCGAGATATTTGATAAATAGTGAAAATACAAAAAAGTTGATATCTAATTCATACATATCTAATTCATATAAGAAATGTCGATATCTATTTTATTATGACGTTAACTAGTTTGTTATATGTGGAGGGGCATTTTCGTCCAACTTACATAAATTGAAGAGATAGAACTAATAATACAAAAACTAAAGGTATATTCTTAATTTTTAAATCTTCTGTGTATTTAAATTAATATAGCCCTATTTAAAAACTCAAAAACTCTATTAGTTATCAACAAAAGAAATTAAATTGTTTTCTGGTAAAAAGAGTTAAAAAGTTAAAAGAATAAACCTAACAAAAGTAAACTTAGTCAACGGGAATTAAAAACAGAATGCAGACTGGCAGAGAGATAAATACAGTGGGCGTCATAAATACTTCAAAAGGGACGAAACTGTTAAATCTCAAAACTATGGGAAACAAATTAAAAAGAAGAAAGACTTTTGGGTCAAGACTAAGAAGAAGAATACAATTACACAATTCATCGTCTTGGTCTTCTTCTTCACCAACAAGTCTTTCTCACGAAAATTTTTCCCGATGGATTCTCGGAATTTTCTCGCATTTTCCCTCTGTTTTCTCTTCATTCTCTCCAAAATCTCATCTGCTCCTAACCGTTTCCTCACTCGATCGAGTAACAATAGGTTTGATTTTGATTTGAGATTGATTCGATTCTGTTCTTCGAATTTTGGTTTTGACTGAGAAATTTTATATTTTGCAGAGATGGGTCAGTCATAAAGATGAAAACAAGTGCTTCTTCTTTTGGTTTTGATCCAACTCGTGTTACTCAACTCTCTTGGACTCCTAGGTTTGTTTGCTTTTGTGTGTTATCTGAATTTTGAATCTTTGTTTTTGGTTTTGTGTTAATTTTTGTGGTTTTTGCAGAGCTTTTTTGTATAAAGGGTTTCTTTCTGATGAGGAATGTGATCACTTTA
This sequence comes from Arabidopsis arenosa, assembly GCA_905216605.1. Classification (NCBI taxonomy): domain Eukaryota; kingdom Viridiplantae; phylum Streptophyta; class Magnoliopsida; order Brassicales; family Brassicaceae; genus Arabidopsis; species Arabidopsis arenosa. Next base: position 3,210,621 of record LR999455.1, on the reverse strand, counting down.
TCAAATTGGTATTGAAATCTTAAACATTTACTTTGTGTTGATGTTTAAGAAGTAGTGATGATGATGATAATGATCAAGGAAGTGATTGTTTTGGTTTTTAGGCGAAAGGAAAGCTTGAGAAGTCAATGGTGGCTGATAATGATTCTGGTGAGAGTGTAGAGAGTGAAGTACGCACAAGTTCAGGAATGTTTTTATCCAAAAGACAGGTGACTTTCAAACTTCAAAACATATCTTTCGGCTATCGTAAAGCTTTCGAATGACTTTTTAGAAGCTGTGGTTTATACCTGGATTGATTTGTATGTTTGGTTTTCGTGCACAATCAGTTGAATTTATGAGAATGATTGCTGTTATGAGGTCTAGTGTTGCATTTGTATGCACTGTATTGGGCTAGCTTACTTCACTAGTTAGACAGACTCGTCCGCTGTTACTAATATATGCTTGGACCAGTTAATCATATTTTTCTGCAACACTGTGGGATTTTGTTTCTGCGGTTAGATAAAGTAGTGGCTTGAATGCAAATCTAGATATTCTAAAGGCTGTGTGATCCACTGATTGTTGACCTTTGAGCTTGAATGATAAGGTTCTATCTTTGCAGGATGATATTGTAGCAAATGTCGAGGCAAAACTTGCTGCGTGGACCTTTATTCCCGAAGGTATTTCTGACCATATGTACATATATTTCCGATTTCTGTTTATTACCTTAGCCTTTAGTAGCTTACAACTTCTCATCTCTTTTTTCCTGTGTTGGGGATCAAGAAAATGGGGAATCCATGCAAATATTGCATTATGAGAATGGTCAAAAATATGAACCGCATTTTGACTACTTTCACGACCAGGCCAATCTAGAGCTCGGTGGTCATCGGATCGCCACTGTATTGATGTACTTGTCCAATGTTGAAAAGGGCGGAGAAACAGTGTTTCCCATGTGGAAGGTAAAGACATATATTACTTCTGGTTCCATGAATTCTCATCTAATATTTGGATTTCATTACCTGAGTAGCCTCATTTCAGTTTGATCACACATTCTTATAGGGTAAAACAACTCAGTTGAAAGACGATAGCTGGACCGAATGTGCAAAACAAGGCTATGCAGGTAAAATCACTGTATATAGCTTGATATAGAATTGTATCCTAATCATGCGTTTGGTTTAAATGTGAAAAATGGTAAATTAAAAGCTCAACACAAATGGGATTGTAGTACTATGATTCAGTTATAATGAAAGGTACAACTATCTCTCGAAATGGTATATTGCACTAATCTGAATATCTTTCATTGCAGTGAAACCAAGGAAAGGGGACGCATTGTTGTTCTTCAACCTACACCCAAATGCAACGACAGATTCAAATAGCTTACATGGAAGCTGTCCAGTGGTTGAGGGAGAGAAATGGTCAGCAACCAGATGGATTCACGTTAGGTCATTCGACAGAGCGTTTAAGAAGCAATCTGGGTGTGTGAACGAGAATGAGAGCTGCGAAAAATGGGCAAAGGCAGGGGAATGCGAGAAGAATCCAACATACATGGTTGGTTCAGACAAAGACCATGGATATTGCAGAAAGAGTTGCAACGCTTGCTCATCTTAAGAACAACAACAACAAGTAAAATCAAAGCTCTTATCAAAGGATCAAAATTTTTGTACAGCGAAAAACCGGGTTTTCGCCATTCGGGTAGATAAACATTTCGTCAATAGAATGAATTATATAACAATATACTAAAACAATAATTCTGATTCTATGTTACCAGTCATGTTCCTTATGGTTCATAATTAGACCAAAACTTAATAAAAGTCAGTTTATATTATCATCAACCTCAAGCAAGCAATACATGATAACTGAATTATGTATCAGAATACAATTTGTAGTGTATATGGTTGTGAAAACTACGTCATGCACTTCGAGACTCTCTATATTTCTAATGAAGTGTAACAATCATGCAATTACCGTTAATTAGGAGCCTTCAAGCATGAGATCCTCACCTTCTCTCTCTTTCTCTCTCTCCCTAGACATGTCTCAGAGCTTTCGCATTGCATCACTCTATTTCCATAAAGCCTTAGTTGTTGTACTTTCAGACATTTCTCAGCTTCTTATTCTTCTCCATCTCCTCTCTTGTGTCTGAATACCCAAAAAAGAAATGGGAAGGCCTCCTTGTTGTGACAAATCCAATGTCAAGAAAGGTCTCTGGACCGAGGAAGAAGACGCTAAGATCCTTGCTTATGTTGCTATCCATGGTGTAGGAAACTGGAGTTTGATCCCCAAAAAAGCAGGTCTTTTCCTAAACAATCTCTCCTTTGTTTCAAGAGTCTCATCTTCTTATTTGATATCTTAGTTTTGCTTTCTTCGGTGCAGGCCTGAATCGATGTGGAAAGAGCTGTAGACTGAGATGGACTAATTACTTAAGACCTGACCTTAAACATGACAGTTTCTCTCCCCAAGAAGAAGAGCTTATCATTGAGTGTCACAAAATCATTGGCAGCAGGTAATTAAATGAAGCAACCTAATTGTTAACTAACTTTTTCACAATTACAAGAATCTATCAAACATACTTTCAGATTGTTAATAATAATAACCTCTGATGTTTTCAGGTGGTCTTCGATTGCGCGAAAGCTTCCAGGAAGAACGGATAACGATGTGAAGAACCACTGGAACACGAAGCTGAAGAAGAAACTGATGAAAATGGGGATAGATCCGGTGACTCATAAACCGGTTTCTCAAGTCCTTTCAGAATTCAGAAACATTAGTGGCCATGGAAATGCATCCTTCAAAACAGAACCATCAAACAACTCTATACTCACACAATCTAACTCAGCATGGGAAATGATGAGGAACACAACAACAAACCATGAGAGTTATTACAACTCTCCTATGATGTTTACAAATTCCGCTTCGTCTGAATTCCAAACTACTCCATTTCATTTCTCTAGCCGTCCAAATAATCTGCTCAATGGAACCACATCTTCATGCTCTTCATCATCATCTTCAGCTAGTATCACTCAGCCAAACCAAGTGCCTCAAACACCGGTTACTAACTTTTACTGGAGCGATTTCCTTCTATCGGATCCGGTTCCTCAAGTAGTGGGATCCTCAGCTACAAGCGACCTCACTTTCGCGCAAAACGAGCATCATTTCAACAGCCAAGCCGAATACATCTCTCAAAACATCGATTCAAAGACCACGGGAACATGTCATTCCGCGAGTTCATTCGTGGACGAAATACTAGACAAAGACCAAGAGATGCTATCACAATTTCCTCAACTCTTGAATGATTTCGACTATTAGATCTCTTCTTTTCATTATTGTTGTTGTTACTTATCTTGTAACTGATTTATGATTTTCAAGAACTATGATTTTTCAATAAGTTATATCTCTTCTCTTATTATTAGTACCAAGTTTCTTGAAATACATAAGGAACAGATCCTCTGGCTCTAAAAGAGGGTTTAACTCTATATCTATCATTCGTCTTCTCTGCAAATCTCCAAAGTCGAAAACTTTTTTAGCTATGGCGGTTTTGTTATCATCTCCCATAGTCTCTCCACTAGCAATCAATAAGAATTTGGGTGTCTCGTATTCTTCTTTCCCTCAAATTCATTTCTTTAGGGTTACTACTCCACTGCGTATTCGAAAATCTGTCGTCTCGAGCCGTAAAAGTGTGAAAGTTTGCATCTTTCATGAATCATTCATAGAGATTTCATAAAGGTCTGTCTTTTCTCAGTTTATGTCTTGTGGGTTTGCAGATTCAGGAACTGGTTTAGCAAGCGAGGATAAGAAATTGTTGCTGGAACGATATGGTTATGATGCTAATGATGACTTTGCGTCTCAATCTAAGGTTTTTTTTTTATCCGTAATTGTTTCGTTATGGTTTGTGATGAATAGTTGAGAGGTGAAACTTTTAGTTCTTGTTGTAGAAGGCGAGAAGGAAAGAAGAGAAAATGAGTGGAAGGAATAGTCTACAAGTAGAAGAAGTTGTTGTTGTACAGCCAAGAACAACTCATAGGTTACTTCAGGTGTGAATTTGCTTGTATCATTGTGTTTTTCTTTGGGGTTTTTGTTGTTGGGTTTCTTCAATGTGTCGAGTGTTTAGGTTCTTGCAGGAACGGCGAAACGAAAGAAATTGCTTTCTCTTAAGGGAATGGATGTGAGACCTATGATGGAAGTTGTTAAAGGAGCTGCTTTTGGAATTCTCCAGGTAAGAGTAATGAAAAATGATGACTGTTTACTAGTTATAGGAGCTTCTGCTTTTTTTGGTATCCGAGTTATTACCTCTGAGGTTAACATGATTCTTTTCGTCATTCTTTAGGCTGCTGGTGGTTGTCCAACGTCTCTGCGTCCTGGTAGGTGGTTGGATTTGTATAGTGGTACAGGGTCTGTTGGAATTGAAGCAATCAGTCGAGGATGTTCTGAGGTAGCAAAGAAATAAGTAACTGTGATTGTATGATCTTTGTTTGACATTCTTATATTTAGGTGATTACTAAACATTTGTTTGAATTACTTCTCCACAGGCACATTTTGTTGAGATGGATCCTTGGGTTGTTACAAATGTTCTACAACCAAACTTGGAACACACTGGGTTTGTTGATGCTTCGGTTATACACACTGCTCGAGTTGAAAACTTCTTGGAACGTGCTGATAAATTAGTAGGTATGTCTAGTCTTGAAGACGTTATTGTCAATTTCAGGTTTAAATAGTATCTATATCAAAACTTTTCTTTACTATCAGGTAAGGATGGAGCGTTTGATTATATCAGCGTTACACCACCTTACATGGAGGTTGATTATGAGGTTCTGATGGATCAGATTGCTAAGTCGCCAGCAATTGGGGAAAATACATTTATTGTGAGTAGCTATGTGTTTCCCTTTTTAAACCATCTTATAACGATTTTGGGTCAATGTGTAATACTCATGCTCTTCTGGACCAAATCTGATCTAGGTGGTCGAGTACCCTTCACGAACAACAATGCTTGATTCATGTGGATGCCTTGAAAAGGTAATTATTTCCCTTTTACTACTTGTTTGATGAACAGGGTTTGCATGAATGTTGATGAGAAAATTTTCTTACAGATGACTGATCGAAGGTTTGGCCGGACACATCTGGCCATATATGGACCAAAATGGGCTCAGAAGCCAAGAAAATCTTAAAGCCACAGTGAACTTCAACAGTTATATGTGGCCATTTTTTTCCGGTGAAAGGCAATGAACAGAGGCTGTGACTTAAGAGCTAGTTCGTTCCAACCTTTGAATACTAGAGTAAGTGTTTCAAATGTAAATGAGTATATATATGTTACTAATCCTCTGGCTATTACATTTCAAAGCTTTGATTAGGAGCTTTTACTTCTGTCATGACATACATGATCATTTTGTCTTCAGTTTTTTTTTCTTCATGTCACATATTCTTAGTTCCTCAGGTTAAATTTTTGCAGGTGCTTTTGTCCATCAGTCATTTTGTTTGTTGCCAAATCCTAAAGATGGATACAAGTTGCAGTCTTATGATAGTTCAAAAATCGGTAATGGTGTATATCGGCTTGTATGTGTTTTTTTTTTTTGGTTAGATTGACGCCATGTATGTTTGTGAAGTAGAGATATAGCTGTTTACAGTTTGAGATATGAAGTCAGTTAAGAGTTTCTCCTTTTTTTCCATTACATATGGCTTCTTTTGATGCCCTAAGGTCTGAGAGAGCAACTTGCTACTCATGATTTCTATATTTATTGTATTGTATACATCAATAACAATCCTAAGAATCACTTCGGATTAAAGAAAACCTTACCGAAAGTGACGTAACTGAGGTATGTGTTGAATCATTCTTTCTTTATTTCTGGTTTAATCTACTTTGGTGCATAACTCTTCAATTGAGCATGTAACTTGACACCTCTAGAGTGCAATACTGGCAAGGCTTTGCTCACACTATCACTGTGAGAATCAATACTATAAGGACACTATCCTGACCATGTGTAAGATCCCTAAATGATATAGGGGAAACAGATATATAGTAATGTAATTGTGGGGCCAGGTCTGTTCAAACTTTGGCTTTACTATGTTAGAAGGCAAGCTTCTCTTTCCCACCAAGGCCAAAAGGAAGTTTGCTTGTGTCATGGAAACAAACTGGCTCAATCTTCCCTAGCTGTCAATCAGATATAGATTCTTTTTTTTATACAATTTGGATATGTTTCTAAATCGTTTTGCTTTAGTTAATAGTTTAAAGGTTATGAAGAAGAAGCATACATTTCTTTACTGCTAATTGGCTTTTGGTAGGGAGGGAATACTTAACAAGGAAGAAAAAATGTAGCTCTAGCTCCTTTTCACAGGTTTGGTTATTTTACTTGTGTCTTGTTACATTCTTAATTGATTTTGTTATTGTTTAAAGGAAACATCCAAGTGATTTTAAGATAGTGGTAAGGAAAGTAGTAGGCTTGCTAATACACTCAGTCACAAAAGGTACACTGTCCTCTGCTTTTAAAATGGCTTAAAATATATGTAGTTAAGGGAGCTTGTGAGGTCCCCAATGGTTTGCTGCATGAAAATTCACAAATCAAAGCAAAGAAAAAGGTACTCAACGGGCCCATATGTTACATAAAGATATGTTTTTTCTTAACTTTCACTTGCTCTTGCCTCCTCTCTCTCTCTACGTGGACACCTACGTATGTATATTGTTGCTTTGTGTGCTTCATCTTTAAATAGGGCCAATCACGGATTTGTCTTCCAAGGTATATAAAAACAACCTAAATGCTTGTTTTTTGCTTCCCATTTCGCTTTCCACTTTTTTGAGCCTCTTCTGTCCAAAGATCTCTCTCTCTATTTATGTGACAGTCACTTCACCAACATCATGGATGTTCTGCTCAGTTTATTCTTGGGTTTGGTTGGTCAGTTGTTTATGTTAAACAGGAAGCTGTAGGGACATTGGTTGCAGTATGGGTGGTAATGGCATTAGAGCTTTGGTTGGAGGTGTTGTTTCTTTGGGTTTGATTGTGTTTCTTCTTGTCGGTATCTTAGCAAACTCTGCACCAAGTGTTCCATCATCAGAACATGTCAAGACTTTGCAGTTTAGTGGTAAGGATGTGAATCTGTTTCATGTGAGCAAGCGAAAAGTTCCAAATGGACCTGATCCTATCCACAACAGGTTCTCAATCTTCTCTCTCGAATTTTAACCTTCTATAGTCTTTTCTTTGAGTTTGTTTGCTATCAGAGATCAAGCCTTTTGAGAATTTTTGTCTTGAAGTTGGTTTATGTACGTTTATACAAAATCTATTAGTGTTTCCTCAATTCAAGATTTTTGGGTGTCACTTTACACAGATACCGATAATCACTGGTTTCTAAAAAGATCATTAGCATGCAGAATTCTTGTTCTTTCCTTCTTTTCAGTGTCACTATACATTTTGTGTCCATTAAAGAACTCGTCTTTTGAAAGCAGATAATGTTATCATGTTTTAGTAAAAGCTTCTTCTTTATCTAATTTTTATGCCTTAAGAGAATTAAAGGCACTTGTGAAGAACTTTGACCACTTTAGTTAAAGAACTCAACTTTACTGATAGCTTTTGTTTCAAAACTATTTCTTCAGGAAAGCAGAAACTTCGAGACGGCCACCAAGAGTATGATATAACTGTAATGTTTTATCTCATGCGGGCTTCGTTCATTTTCGGTTTTTTTCTACCGTTTCGAGACACGGTGAAGTATGCGACCTTTCAATTACATTTCCACGTCAAGAAGCTACTATTTTTTCTGGGGCAATCCATAACTTCAGATTCAGAGATATGCTATGAACTCATAGCTTTGTGAAAGGTCTCTTCTTACTCTGTAGCATTTTGGAAGGTGAAGTCTTTGCTCTCTCTTATATTTTGGAACACTGTGTCTAAAGATTGAAAACATTCAGAAGATATTAAAGACTCTTAAGGGCTTTGTAGGGTTTTGTAATAACATTTGTATTAATTATTATAGGCTTATGTCTTTATCTAACTCTCTGTTTCCTGTTTTCCTCATCTTTCTTTATTTGCCTTTTCTTTATAAATCTGTTAACTTTAAAGTTTGCTTTTTTATGTTTCCTCTGGCTAAAGCAAACCATTAACTAAAGTTGCTCCATTTTCAAAAAATCAAAAATTTCCCTTAATTTACTGATTGTTAGTTTCTTATTATATATTTCCCATTCCAATGATATTGCTTCTTAATAGAAGCTTGTCCTTGCACAACTTTAGAATCACATACATTTGCATTTTTGGGTTCTTGTGAACTTTGGGAATCTTATATTCTCTGTGTAATTTGATAGCATCTTACAAAGTGAAATTCAAAAGGAGTGAGTGACCATAGATGCTATAACCTCTCTTTCTCTTTCTTTCTTGCCTTCTTTAGCTTCTTTTCTGGGATTGATTTTGACTGTATCGAGAAGCAGACCCCTAAAGTAAGATTCTGCAGAGAAATCTCTCTTTATCCTGTTGTACACTTTCTTTTTGTTCTTAAAAGAAAACACTAGTGAAAAACTGTTTTGTCACTTTTCCAAGACTATAGAAAAGACACACTTGCAAACAAAACATGTTTTAAACTCTTGTAACAGTTATCCTCAGAATCTAGTGTTTGATATAAACACCAAAGCAACATAACATGTCTTAAAGGTTTTGATACAAGAGAAAACAAATAACATATACACTTCTGTTTTTACAATATAGTCTCTCTACAAGTAGTGCAAGAAAATATAGACAACAAATAATTATACTCCTGGTAATACTCTTATTTCCTCCTCCCATCATAAAGGTTCATTTTCACATTGTCTCGTTCTCTTGCGTGTCGAAAATCAAAGGGAAGTCGTCGTCTTGTTCTGAGAACGAATAGCCTTGTTTCTCAGCAATAGCTTTCAATGACTGGTATGCCTGAAACATTGACCATCTCTCTTTAGGTCTTGAACTCACACAGTTACAAGCAATCTCAACAAATTTCAAGATCTCTTCGTCATGTCCTTTCCCACGAATGTTTTCATCGAATGTCTCAGCGATTCTTCCTGAGCTTTCGAGCTGTTTCACCCAATCCACCAAACTCCCTTTAAAGCCTTCGCGTCCTAGAGCTTTTAGCCCTGTAGCCAACTCTAAGAGGACAACACCGAGTCCGTATACATCGCCTTTTAGTGAGGCTAGCATTGTGGTGGAATACTCGGGAGCTACATAACCAAACTCTCCTAAGTCACCAGTCATGAAAGTGCTTTCATTGTTATCCGAGGGAACCATAAGCCTTGCAAGCCCTGAATCTATAATCCTTGCATCGAAATCCTCGTCAATGAGAATCACACTTGAACAAATGTTTTGGTGAAGTATCGGAGGTCGACATCCATGGTGAAGCCAAGCTAAACCCCTTGCAGCACCTAAACCAATCCTAAACCGAGTTGACCAATCTAATTCAACCCCATTTGAATCCAGCAACGAGTGAAGCGTCCCGTTAGACATGTACTTGTAAACAAGAAGTTTATCTTCTTCCACAACGCAGAATCCAAGAAGCGGCGCTAAGTTAGGATGACGAAGCTCCCACAACTGATTCATCTCATACCGAAACTCCCTCTCACCGAGCTTACACGAGCTTAAATGCTTCACCGCAAGCGCTGAACCATCCGGAAGAAGCGCCTTATACGTTGTTCCAGTCCTAGTGGAAACAATAATGTTCCCTGAGCTGAAATTATTAGTTGCAGCCATCAAATCCCCAAGTTTAACCTTAACCAAAGGCTTCTGAAACAAAGAAACTTGAGTAAGCTTATGACTACGAAGTCTCTTCGCCAAACCGCTAACTCCTACTTCGGTTAAACCGCTTCTTCGTCTTCTTGTCCATTTCAAATGGTAATACCACCAAATCCCAAAAGCCAACAACATCGACGCAGCAGCACCAAACACACCAGCTGCAATGATAATCGCAAGATTCTTCTTACTCAATCCACCGCAACTCGACAAAGGACGACCACAAAGACCTTTATTCCCCTTAAAGTCATCAGAGGAATAACTCGGTGAGCTAAAGAACACAGGAATGCGACCTGAGAGATCATTATTAGCAACAGAGAACCTCCCTAACCTCCCTAAAGCCGAAAACTGAACCGGGATTTGACCCGAAAGCCGGTTATCAGACAAAACCAAAGAGTTCACAAAGCTACACTTAGCTAAATCAGGAGGAATCTCACCATTCAAATCATTATTCGACAAATCAAGAGACACCAAAAACGGTAACCAATTACACAACTCTTTAGGGATATTACCAGACAATCGATTACTAGAAAGATCAAGTTTTTGTAAACTCGCACAGTATTGAAGAGAATCTGGGATTTTACCAGATAAACCCATATCACGAAGCTCAAGATTGATAACCCTATTCTCTTGATTGTTCCAACAAGACACACCAACGAAGTTACAGAGAAACCCAAGAGTTGTGTTGTCGAAGTTCCATGATTTCAACGCGTTTTGAGGATCGGTGAGAGAGGTTTTGAGTCCTCTTAAGCATCTTATGTCGTCTTCATCTGCAGCCATCACAGGACAACAAAAACAGAGGAAGAAGATGAAGAATAAAGGAAGTAACTTTCTTGGTTTTGAGCCGATCTCTTCCATTGATGATGAAGTTTTTTCTTTGGGTTTGGATTAAGAATTAAAGATTTGTGTATAAGTTTGCAGAGAGACAAGAAGCCTGTAAGTCAGACGTGTTGAACGGTCTTCGCAAGGATTATACAGTAGTCGTCGACTTTGATGTCTTTTTTATTTATTTTTATTATTCTTTGTTCATTCTTGTGACTAGGAAAATATAGTAATTTTTTAATTTAATGTATTCAAAGCAATTATAACGAAATTCCATCATTGTCCACTCTTTTTTGTTTGAAAAAAATTTATATACTCGAGTAGTTTTTTTTTCCTTTAGTTGACTTGTCTTATAAATTGATCATTGTTATATAGGGATTTATACAAAAAAAAAAAAACTTTTTAACTCACCCATTTTTACAACTTTATCCATCGTCGAATATTAATCTTACGAAGTCTAAATTAATACGCAATGCAATCCTTATTCGCTACCATCAAGTTCGTAAAATTTTGACAAATAATATATCAAATCGAAGCCCTCGCGATGAAGAGTTCAACTCTACCTTTAGAATTTAAAAAACTAATATATGTGACCGGAAAAACGTTTACAATATAAGTATAAAGGTTATATTGCTTTTTTTTTTGGACTTCGTATGATTAATCTGCATTTTTCGGAGATGGAGGATAAAGTTGCAAAAACGAACGAGTTGGAGGATTTTTTTGCACAAAACCCTTCTATATAAACACAATATATGTTTGTTAAATTAGTAAATTTTGATTACTATAAGAAATTTTTTTTCTTGCCAAACAAAAGGAATTTGTGAATTATTTATATTAAAATATAATTTATTTTCCTTTTTAACTTGTTTTATAACTGATGTTCTTTACATGGATTATTTTGCTTTAGCCCTTAATTAATGAATCAGATTAAAAAAAGATTTAGTTAACTTTAAAATGACTTTTGCCGTTAACTATATGCTTGTGTGAACTCAAAAAAAAATGTTTACACAATTTTTTGGCGTGTGGCATTTTTATAACAATAAAATGACATGTTTAATTTGGTAAAGATATTAAAATTATCATTACATAGAAGAATCAATAATGTTTTGAACAAAATAAAAAGAAACAATTATGAATTTGTTATTTTTTAGAGTGACATTTATGGATTTGCCATTTTTGTTAAAATTTTATGGATTTGTCATTTTTCAGGCTATAAAAATACAATTTAACATGTATTTTATCCGTTATGTTCAGGTTTAGTCGGTTTATTAGTTATTAGGGTTTAGTATTTATTATGAAATATATATTTTAGCAAAACAAAATCGTAAATTTGAACATTTTTAAGTGTTTAAAAATAATAAATCCGTAAAATTTTAGAAAAAATGACATGTTCGTAACATTTGTCTAAAAAAAATTGTATTTTTCCTAAGAATCCTTGAATCTATGGATAAAAAGACACTTAGAGTTTAATTCCATTATCAAGATATCTGGATAGACGTCATTATATTTACTAGATTTCACACTTCTAAAAACACTATTTGCAATTATTAGTCCAAAATTTGGATTACACACTATTTGCAATTATTACTCCAAATGATATATGGAGTATTTGGATTACACACTATTTGCAATTATTAGTCCAAATGATCTATTTGGATTACACACTATTTGTACTTATTAGTCCAAATGTCATTGGATAACAATGTTTTAGCCATTATATAAGAGATGGTTACTTATTCTTTTTTTCTTTTTTTACTAATGAAATGTGTGTCTCCAACATTAATCCTAGTGGACAAGAAGTTGAATTATGTATACATCCTTGAGGATGATCCAATTGGATTAGGAGAGACAAATTTGCATCTTAGTGGAGTTTGTGTATGATCTTTGCTTAGATTCAAAAATGAATATATGCATATGTATTTTAATAATCGATACTATTATTGCATATGTGTTCGTGTGGTGTTGTCACCGTAGACAATTTGGTGAGAGCAAATGGGGTTTAGTGACGTTTAGATGTGTATGGGTTTGGTCTGATCAAATATGCACTTTTAAATTAAACAAGTAGGAATTTTCAGGATATTATTTTAAATAGTTTTTAACTAACCTACCTATATACGAACACAATTGCTATGAATATGATAGGCCCATCCATATATTTTGATGTGAATATACCTTAGCATAATTATCTCCCACCCTAGTGGCCTTCGTTTTTCAACCAACGAAACTTTCAACAAATTAATTGTGTCTATTACTCAAGTGTTTTTTATAATTTTATAGATGCACTAAAAACTTCTATATTATTCTATTGTATCACTTTTGGTGAAAAATAAAACTTGTTATAAGTTGGTTGATCATTCGACGTCCTCAAAATGGTCGTTTTGACAAGATGCTCCTTCTGGCTCAAATCAAATTTAGAATAATGTTGGTGTCCGATCTCGTCATCAAATATACATCACAAAATATATTTTTAATGGTGTATGATATATTGTTGATTAATTATTTTTATATTTTTATTTTAAAATAAAATTTGTCACAAATTAATAATTTTAAAAATATAACGAATGCTTGCAGCAACAGTCAAACGAACAACACAACGACACATAAACGAATAATATATACTGACGCCGTCGTTTTCGCAGAATCGAAGTAAGATTTTACAAATTAAAGAGAGAAAGTATTTAAAACAATTTATAAACAATATTCCAAAGGATTTATGTGTCAGTGTGTCATTACTCATTACATAAGGGATTTTGATTTATTTATTTTCGTAAAGTTTTTAACAAACTTTGATTTGTAACGCTATATGTAATTAAAACGTGAATTTCTTGCAATTCGAAACAAGAAAGAAATGACAAATTTCGTAATTTACGATTAATATTTATTCGTAATTATCCAACCAAACCAAAGTTTTGTCAAATTATAAATATTTTGATTCTTCTAATTCAGTAATATTTTTTACTCAACTCGGAAAACCGAAAAGACATACAAATGATAAAAAAATAATTGAAAATTTGATTGAAGACACTGAGAAGTGAATACAGATGTGCTACAAAACAATACATGTTTTGATAGATAAGATAAATAAACTTATTTATTGATCATTACTGAAAAAGATTCAAAAATTTAAATCAAGTACACGTTTTTGATAGAGTTTGAGTCATTCCATTATGATTTTATTCATTTTTTGCTATTATAAATTTTTTGTATTGACAAAAAAAAATTCTTTGGTCTCCTGAAAAATTTCCAGTAAAAAATAAAATAAAATAATAATAATTTAAATATTTTTTAAAAAGAAAAGTGTATGACGTGGCGGTTGTGATTCATGGCTTATCGAGAAGCCTCTTCTTTAGTCAGAGGGTCCAACGTGAAAATAAATGTTTCCATTAAATTAAATGCCAAAGACGGATCTTCTTCAATTGAAGATTCTCGTTGAATTCGAGATTGAACCCGACCCGGATCCGAATCCGAATCCAACGCCAGCTCTCAACCCACTTCGGTGCTTCAATTGCCGTCAACAATTTCTGTTGTTTACCGGAGAAACATCTCAAAATCATTCGAAAAATTCGAACTTTTTATTCCGCTCGATACACGATTCGATATTGTATGATTTTGATCCCGGTGAAAGTTTTACTGGATCAGATTTCATCAGAGTTTCTGGAAATTGATTTGATCGACGAGAAGCAATTATGGAATTTGGGTTTTCTCGAGAGTGAAGGATGATCCAGAGAAGAAGACTGGAACTTTCAAAGGATTGATTTTTAAACAATCATGTGGCTTTCCTTCTTAAGACCCAGAGATCGATTCTCCTTAGCCGAACTCAGGTTTCAATTTTTGTTTTGATCGTCTTCGATTTTGCTACAAGTTTCAATTTTTGCGATTTATTTCTGTTGGGTTTAATTTCAATTGTGGTTGAGATTATCTTTTGGTTGTGAGTTCTTGAGAGATTTTGTGAATTCTGGCAAAAAAATGGTTCTTTTAAGGAACTGGTAGACTCTTTGGTATTAGAATTGGTAGTCTGCAATTAGTTGCTAGGGCTTTTGGGAAGTGGAATGGTTGATGTGTTGAGTAGTGGTGCCATTGTAGGGTAACTATATAAGTTCATCTTCCCCAGTTTCAGGGGTCAAAGGGACTATCTTGACCTGACCATAGGAGAATGATTTGTTTGCGGAAGTTCATTGAGATCGTAGTGCTACGACATTAGTTGTTCGTTGTTATACCAGATGATGATGAAACGTAGTAATTGTTGAAAGTTTGGTTTTGTTTTTTATATAGGTATTTGACTGACCAGCTGAGAAAGATTCAGATAGTGAACGATGCTAATAAGGTTAGTGGACATAAGTCTTTGCATTTTAGCAAATCCCTTGGCATTGTTGTTTTGTTAGGCTTTGATGTTTGTTTACCGGGTGTCATTTTTTGAAGGATCTCGTTGTCGAGGCACTGAGATCGATTGCGGAGATATTAACTTATGGTGATCAGCATGACCCCTTATTCTTTGAGTGAGTCTTTTTGCTAATTATCAGTCAGTACCTTTAGATTTTTCTATTGGCATTTGTTAATATTTGCCATTGTTGCAGATTTTTTATGGAGAAACAAGTAATGGGAGAGTTTGTACGTATTTTGAGGGTTAGCAAGACGGTAACAGTTTCCGTACAGTTGTTGCAAACCATGAGTATTATGATCCAAAACCTAAAAAGTGAACAAGCCATCTGTGAGTTCATTAGATGCATTATATTTTTCTATGAGAATTCTCATGATTATAGTCTATTGATGATTTTCCTTTGGAACTCCTTGCAGATTACTTGTTCAGTAACGAATATGTAAACTATTTGATAACATATACATTTGACTTCCAACACGAAGAGCTTCTATCTTACTACATATCCTTCTTAAGGTACATTTTCCTGCTGATGTCTCGGCTTCAGGAAGTACTTACCGACTGTGTCCGATAACTGTTTTGTTTGTTTTATGTAGAGCGGTTAGTGGGAAGCTAAACAAGCATACAATATCGTTGCTTTTGAAGACCGAGAACGTGAGTATTCTTGTAGTTTCATGTTCCTTTAACTTTTATATTCCTTTATGGATTTTCCTGCCATATTTTAATTCTGCGTTTCTGCGTCTAGGATGTAGTAGTTTCTTTCCCCCTTTATGTCGAAGGCATACAATTTGCATTTCATGAAGAGAACATGATACGCACTGCAGTTCGTGCCCTGACTCTTAATGTATATCACGGTCAGTCAGTTCTAATAGTTCTTTTGACTTTTCACTTGTATGATATACGTAATCAGAACTTTTAGCAAAATTTTTGATGCTTTTTAATTTGTTTTTGCAGTTGGTGATGAATCTGTGAATGATTATGTAGTTAGTCCACCGCACACCGAGTACTTTTCAAAATTAATTTCATTTTTCCAAAAGCAATGCATGGATCTAAGTGCAATGGTGTTGAACACTCTAAAGTAAGACTCAGTGCAATTTCATTTCCCAGGGAAATAGCTTGTAAAATTGATCATTACTTATCACAAACCCTTTTCATCTACCTACTTAGTTTGTTTCTGTATGATCTGGGTAAATTATATTATGAAAGATTTTCATATTATTCTTGCTACAGGAGCCCATCTCCGGATTCAGGTGGAAAATTGTTTTCTGCCGTTGATGGGATTGAGGACACCTTGTACTACTTTAGTGATGTTATCTCTGCTGGCATACCTGATATCGGGAGGCTGATAACAGATCACATTCTGCAGCATCTAACTCTTCCACTTCTTCTCCCGTCTTTATGCTCCGAGGCTGTAAATGTACAAAATATCACCTTTTTCCTCTTAATTTTATTTTCAGGGGTGATTTATTTGTTCCTTTGGGATTTTTTTTACCCTTGTGGCCTTGTTAGGTTTGACTATTTGCTAGAGTACCATTTTTAGTTCACTAAAGTATTGCTTTTGTGATTATTTCAGGATATATCAGTTGATCCTGTCACTTCTCTCTACCTGCTTTCATGCATCCTGCGGATAGTTAAAATCAAAGATTTGGCAAATATGACTGCTGCTACTCTTTTCTGCCCTGTAAAAGCATTCATTTCAAGTTCCCTGGTGAAACCTAATAACAGCTTGGCTCCTGAACTCCTTACATATGGAAATGGGCATCCAGACAAGGGTGTTACTGAGGAGGCAGATCAACAGTGTTCAAGCACTGCAGTCATGAGTGAGGATGGAAAGTCTCACGTTTGCAGTGAAGATACTCCGAAAAGTATCTTCAACAATTCTCATATGACGTTTAGGTAACATGTTAGCAAATAAGACCGTGAATGAAGTTGAGATAGTTGCTTTTTACACTCCTTAAGCTACGTATGATGCTGTCTCAGTATTGTCCCTTTTTAAACTTTTAAGCTGATGATGTTTTTTTTCTTTTTTCTTTTTGTAACTAGGGAGACTTTACTTCAGTATATTTCTGAGGGAGATGATGTACAAGCTCAGGGTTCCTTGTTTGTGCTAGCCACTTTGCTGCAGACAAAAGGTATTGCCATATTGGCAGTGGCATTGTACAGATTCTTCTCTCCTTTTCTTGTTTTGACATCTTACATTCTGATTTTGGTAGAACTTGAAGAGTCAATGCTAGATGCTTTTGGTATTCTTCCTCAGCGTAAGCAGCACAAAAAACTTTTGCTGGTGAGTTTCTATCATTATCCTTTATTCTTGTGCATAATATCTTTTCCAGCAAAGCCAGGGCAAATCTCATCTGCATGGATGTTACTAATACCTTTTACTGGACCATCTACTATAGCATGGACCAAAAAATATGGACAACCTTTTTTTCTTATTCAAAACTTAATTGGTAGCTATATCTGACAGCAATCTTTGGTTGGGGAGGACCCTGGTGAAGAACAATTGTTTTCACCGCGAAATGGTTCTATGAGAGATGGCTTAAGTAGTGAACTTGATTGGTATCTACGGAGGTTGGAGGTACTTCACTGCATCTCTTAAACTCCATCTCTTTGGTGCAGTGTTATTCTGTGATTGACTTATTCGTTCAAGTACCTTCAACAGGAGCAGTTTGGAGTGTGCTGTTCATTGCCTGGGGCTGCAAGGTGCCCCCGTGTACATAGACATCAGGTAAATTATGAATGTGAACCTAACGTACTAGCCGAGCTTATTCTGAAATTCCAACTGCTAAAGATTGGTTCTTTTACATAACAGTGCAAAAGTTATTGTCTTAAGTTAATAACAAATATGGTGTAGGTGGTGGATACATTGGTCACTCTTCTCTGCCGAGAAAACATATCTGCAGAAACATTATGGGATGGAGGATGGCTTTTACGCCAATTACTTCCTTATAGCGAGGCAGAATTTAATCGCAAACATCTCAAGATGCTGAATGTATGTTGCTTTCAAGATTTTTTTGGTTTGACACTGTTTCTCTTTCCCCTCTCCCTCTCTTGATTATTTACCAGTTTCCTGCTTATGGCAGGTTTCGTATGAGAAATGCAAAAGTGCCCTTACCCGGGAAATTAAAGGTACCTGGCCTGATCTACTTATCACAGTACTGCTTGATGAGTGGAGAAAGTGCAAAAGAGGTAAGTAAAGAAGCGAATTTTGGATACGTTGGATTTTGATTATAAGAATATGTTCAATGAATCTGATACCAAATCTTTTCTGACAGTAATCGAAGCTCCATCCCCTCAAAAAGAGCCTAAATCTGTTCTTCTCCAGCTGGATAGATCCTCTTCTAATGGTAGAATATTTATTACACATTTTGCGCAATTAGCTGATAACAAATGTGAATGATATGGACATTCCTTGTTGAAACCCTGTTTATGCAAACCATTAACACCTGATAATCTTTTATAGATAACGCTGTTAGCGAATCATCATTCACAGCAGGTGAAAGAATGTGCGAGGTGGTAAAGGTATGTCAATTTCTCTTTATATTTCTATCAGCGCTTGTTGTTCAGACATTTGATAATCAATCCTTTCCTCCTTAGGTTTTCGTACTTCTTCATCAACTCCAAATCTTCTCGCTCGGTAGGCCCTTACCCGAGCAGCCTCCTATTCATCCTCCAGCCGACCGATCTGAAAGTTCTCGTGCCACAATTGCTGGTTTGGATGTTTCAGTCCCCAAACCTGGCACCGAACTGAAGCTAGGTTAGCACATGATGCTTTTATGCTTGTCCTACTTACACCATCTTTTCTCTTGTATCTATTAGAACTCCAGTTTGATTGATTTGTCTCAGTATCTGTAGTGAATCTAATATTTGCAATTTCCTGGTGCAGTTGATGCTGTACCCTGTAGGATTGCCTTTGAAAGAGGCAAGGAACGTGATTTCTCGTTTCTAGCATTATCATCTGGTGAGTCTGGGTGGATTGTCCTTGCTGATCCAGATAACGGAATTGTCCGTGTAACCGCACCTTTAGCCGGCTGCAAAGTACGTAATCACCTTTGCCATCTTCTTATTTAATGAAAATGCTTGTGAAGATCACACAGCAAGCACCGAAAGATAAACATTGTAAATGATCTATCATCTTTTGTTTGTTTTTTTAGCCCCGAATTGACGAAAAGCACCCAAAATGGCTACACTTGAGAATCCGACCATCTACATTACCGTTGTTGGATCCAACAAAGCGAGGAGTCTATGAGAAGCTCAAGTCCAAAGGCCTAGTAGACGGTAGATGGATTTTAGCATTCAGGGACGATGAATCTTGCCACTCTGCTTACTCAATGGTTGCAGGTGAGATCGATCAACAATGCAGCGAGGTAGAAAGAAGACTAAGACCATTGTTTGACCTAGAACGAAACCAGAAAGAAGATCAATGAAACATCAAACTTTCGATGCCTTCATCGACTTTGTCTTGGTCGGGTTGAGATCTCTCATTCAAAAGTTTGGTATTGATCTTCCCCATCTTGAATATACAAAACTCCAGGCTATTTAGGAGCAGCTTCCATGATTCTTTCAACGTACCCAGTTTTCAGGTGCCTTGTTTCACAAGTTTCGTGTGCATCATTTTTTGTTTGTTTGTTTTTGTTTATTAATTTTTTTTTTTTGTAATAGTGATCTTAATGTAACATCATTGTATAAAATACCATTTGCTTCATCAACATATCCTCTTAACGACCATACCTATGTATCAACTATCAAGACATTGTAGTTTGCAACATATGGAGATTCTCTCATTTCCATCAATGAGCTCCAAAAGAAACAAGCTTTTTTTTTTTTTTTGGGCTAAACTAAACAAACTTTATTCAGCTGATGTGTTTGTTAATTTTGCTTAAGAATTTCACACCTAATTTTGCTAGAATGATCTTCAAAATCTCGTAATGTGATTCGATAAGACGGTTGCAGTAGTAAAGTACGAAATCAAACCAATCCTTATGTATCAAAGATAAGCTAAAACTTTGTTTTTTCACACACTAAGCAAATAAGCATAGACAAGCAAAGTGTAGACACAATACATTAAGCAATGCCCTTAATCCGACGTCGTTTCATGCCTTCGATATAAAAACACAACGACGTCGTTTTTGCATTTATTCTCGTTTTCAAATAAATCCAAAAAATGCGAAGGGTAAAATAGTAATCTTAGAAAAAAGCATGTCAGTTCTTAACCGACCACTCCACCACCGGTGAAAAGACGACAGCTTTTTTCTTCTCTTCGGCGGGAGAAATTGTGACGATGGAAGAGTCCGATGTAAAAGACTATCTTGTGTTTTTGGTTTCTTTAACGAATAACGATCTGGGTTTCTCATTTCTTGTTGATTACGAGCTTCGTTTTTACTTTTTTTGTTTGTTTGTTGTAGAAAACGACAGCTTTAAAGAAAGCTTACGCAGAGATGATTCTAAACACAGCGAAAGAATCAGCGGCTAGGGTTATCGTTTCCGAGAGAAAATCAGCTCAGTTTCATCACGATCTTCACGGAACTAAAGACGAAGCTCTTCGTTTACTTGTCCGATTAAAACAGATGATTGATGCTAAGGTAAAGCAATCTTCTTGAGATAAAGTTGTTAGCTTTTTTTACTTTCTTGTCTCTCTTGTGTTAGATAAAGTTGTTAGCTTTGTTGTTATTCATTGATTTAACAGACGATTGAAGCAGAGATTACATCATCAAACCAGCAACAACAGATTGATGTGCTTGAAGCTCAGCTTCAAGAAGCTGAAGATATTATTACTGATTTAAGGTCAGAGTTGAGATGGGTTAGAGATAAATTGGAGAAAGCTAGGAAGGATCAAGACACCATTTCTGCTCCAGAGGTTGTTGTTGGAAATGTGTATCAGAGCTCATTAAATGATGATGAATGTTGTGGCAATGAAACCATTTCTGCTACAGAGGTTGTTGCAAGTGACTCTCTTTTGATACAGAGCTCATTCTATGATGATGAATGTGGAAATGACAGAATGCTGTTTGATGGGTTGTGTGTTGAAACTTCAAAGGTTTGTGAGTCTGAATTGGATGCAAATATCGGAAACAAGAAGCTTGAGCTGTCGAGGAATGGGTGTACACAGAGGATTCATGCTTTGGGGAGTAAAGCATCTGTTTCTGCAAGTGAAGAGGAACGGCGCATAACTGAAAAGGAAAGTGAAGAAAACTTGAGCTCAGGAAACACAAGATGTCTTGTTCTTGCTCTTAGAGCCAAGAATGCAGAGGTGATACCGTTAAAGCCGTCAAATTCACTAGGTATCAAGAAGTCCCGCAAGTTACAAGGAAGGAGAAAGACAAGGTGGAGTAAACGAATAGCTTCACTAGTTAGGTCCCAAAGTACCAAGACATCCTTGGAAAATGCAGATGGCGAAGACTCAATGGAGACACATCTGTCGGTAGAGAATGAGGAGGTTGATGCACTTAATGCATGTAAAGGATTGGAAGAACATTTGCAGCATAATGCTGATGGTATCGGTATCATCCGTGAAGAGAAAAGAAGCAAGTATGTGGAACATTTGGATGGTTTAAATCATACTGATCATGTGGTGGAGGATGGTGAAAATAAGGCAGATACACCTAAAAATGAGACTAAGATAAAGCCGCATCCTTGTTTGGATCCTGTGTTAACTTCAATTGTGGATCCAACGTCAGGATCCAAACATGCTACTGTCATCAGTGTGAATGCAACAAATCGATCAACAGATAAAGACTTGAAATCAAGAAAAGAAGACGTGTTGGTAAAATGTGAAGGTGAAGAAGATAGTGTGGTTCCAACTACCAAAATGAGCTCTGATCAGTTGGTCAATCCATGTTCTGATTTGAAAGCTACTGCAGTGGTATCAGATCAAATCAGTGAGTCTCCGAGAACTGACGGAAATCGCCTTGTGAAGTATACATTCCAAAGGAAACGCAAAAGGGATCGTTAAACCAAAATGGATGGTGCAAGGGAACTAAAGTTTTAAAGCTTAGGATTATGTATTTATCCATCTTGACACCTTATTGTGATAAAAACCAATGTTGTTTCTTGCTTTTGAGATTCCACCTCTAGTGACATGAGGGAGAATCATAACCAATATGTGAGTTTTGAAAGTGTTCAAAAGCCCATTAACCTCGAACAGAACCATTAATTTGATAAAAAATAGTCATATTTTTTCTAGACACACCAAAACCAATAGAGTGAATTTGTGCATTTGTGCAGAGGTAAAAATGGGGTATAAAATTAGGAAATAGACAATAGGGAGGTTTGTCTCTGACGACGTCCAAAAAACGATTGAAAAGGGGTTTAGTTTTGTCAGTTATTACAAAAAAAACCAATGCATATTTTGTCAATGCGCGTGGGGGAGAAGGAGAAAAATCTGACATTTAATAAATGCTCAACAGTTGAATTGACCTTTACGCGGCAACATATAGAAATAAGTGACGATTATTAAATGCGACCGGCTTTAGTTTGAATCTATAACGAAAACGTGTGTGCAGAAATTACAAATTTTAAACCACTAACTTAATTGCGTAGATATCTATTAATAAATTTGGTTTTATATAGATCGTTATATAACTCTATGAAAGTGCATGCATATGTAACTAAATTTATAGATAACTATTAACTCTTCAACTAATTAGGACATGTTTAACATATCGTCAATCTATGCTCTTTAGATCTGCATCTACGCTTTGTAGATCTATATGTGGAGGTCCAAAAATTGTGATAAATCCTTATTTGTATCGTGAAAATTGTCTCTTTCGGCAAATAGATGTACCATCTAATTCTCTAGTAAAACAGTGTGAATAGTAAACACGCCGATGTATTTCTGCTTGATTTGAATGAATTCGAACAGAATTGAGAGAGTAAAAGAGAGAAATATGAACTAAATTGGGAAATAACCCAACACTTGCGTTCACCAATCATACACTTCATTGTCCATAAAAGTCCTTATACTTTTGTGTGTAGAGATGTTAGACTCCGTCTAAGATCAGCAGTTCACATTAGTGATGTATCATCATTTGGTAGTGTACAAAAGAATCATATTCATGAGAAGTTGTCCCTATATTTCTAAGAATCTATATTCTTGAGAAGTATATACTATTATTAAATTATAAAATTTAAATTTTTTTAATGAATGAATCTATATTAATTTTAAAAGTCGTCAGTAAATTTATGTTAAATAATTTTGAATAAAAATTGTTTAATGCAATTATATATCAATATACATATAAGTATATAATATTTTTTGGGATTAGAACATTTGCACAACAGAAAAGGCATGTGTTTGGGGAAGAAGAACAAACATGGGGCCACACACTACCATGACTCCATGAGAAAAATAACATGCCAGAGAGGAGCAGGCGTGCAATGTGTTTCAATTATTATATTTTATAGTAAAATTGTTATTCGATTTTTCAACTAAAAAAGGTTATAGTTACATTTTTCCAATTCTGCAAAAATGTTCCCTCCTCTCAGCTTAGCATGGAGGTCCCATTAAACTTAACTTTGAGTAGCTAACACTTCTCTATTTTTTGTAAGATTTGGCAAAAATTGCAAGCTATCCACAAGCCATACAAGAGTTTATTTTAAAATATATTTTCTGTTTAAACTAAATATTTACAAAATACAGTAAAACCTCTATAAATTAATAATGTTAGGACCAGAAAATTTTATTAATTTAGAGAGGTATTAATTTATCAATAAATTAATAGTTATTAATTTATAGAGAGATTTTCCTAATTTTGTAATTCTGAAAAAAATTCTATCCAAAAATATATATTTTTCTTTATAAGCAATATCTTTTTAAAACCAATTGCAAGTAGAGAAACAATTATTAAGTTTAAACAACAACACAAACTTTTTTCGAATAAGAAATTCATATTTCATTAATTTTTTTAAATATAATATTTTACATATATATTATAGTAATTATATATGACATATATAAATTATATCATATATATAAATTTATATCATATATATATATATATATATATTAAGTTAAATATACATATATATATATTGATAAGTTTATACAATTATTAATTTATGATATAGATGGTACCATATGTTTATATGAGATTTTCAAAAAAATTATTATCTTATTAATTTATCGATTTATGTCATATTTTACACTGGTCCCAACTCGGGACCGGAAGAATTTATTAATTTAGAGAGGTTATTAATTTATAGAGTATTAATTTATAGAGGTTTTACTGTATACATATTCATATTAATAAGTACATATATTTAAACTTCAACTAAAACTAATGATAAAAACATAAATATAACAAAATACATATGTTTATTATTTACGTTTTTGTTAAATAAATAAAAGGCTATTAATAATGTTCTAAACTTTTGTGACTATTCTAGCGGTGCGGAATGGACTAATCCGCGGACAATCTACTCGATTGACAAGTCTAATTTTGAGCTATTGCATGTATTAACAATGTGGAAATTAATTATCTTAGTGATTAACTTTAATAATTATCATAATTATAAGAAGACTATAAAAAGTATCCCAGAAACTGAGGTGAACCAAAACCTGCATAATTTAAAATTATTTTTATTCCGGAAACTAAGATTGAAAAATAAAATTCTGTAAAAAAAAACGAAATAAATTTTTATATAGTGGAAGTTGAAAATGATTGGTTTTAAGGAAAATGGTCCCAAAGAGAAAAAAGGGAAACAAGAAAAGCAGACAAACATAAGAAACAGAGGAAATCAGAAAAGCCTGAGAAGAAAGTAATAATAATATGTCTAGAATAAGAGCAGATTTGAAGGGCATGCTTGTTCTTTGTCTCCTCCACCTTCTTCTTCCTTCTCCTTCTCATGTCTTTTCATTTTCAGTTTGTTCTTTCTGTTCGCCATTTGGTCTTCCACAATCGGACCCACCAAATTCTTGTTTAGGAATCTTGAAATGTAGTATAAGAATCGATCGGACGAAGAAGAAAAGAAACAGAGCAAAACAGAGCTAAAGAGAGACAACAATGGAGATGAGGAGAGACATTAGAGTGGAGAGGAAGGAGGAAGAGAACATGTGTACTTCATTGTTGACTGCAGTTGTTGTTCTTTCAATGGCTTGTCTTAAACACTTTTCTTCTGTATCGTATTTGATCGAGCAATGGCGTTCTTTGGTCTTTCTTCTACTCAATGTCGTTCTCTTAGCCGTTTACTTTACCTCGACTCGTCCTAACCCTGGGGGGACTCATGATTTCAAGACTCGTCGAGGAGGTAGATTGAGGATGATGCGAGAGAAGAAGAATAAGAGTAAGAATAAGAAGACAAGGATGGTGGTGGAACCGGCTTGTTCTGATCAAGATTTCTTAGTCGTTGAGCCAATGGAAGTGATCAAGAAGTGTGTTTTAGTGGAGGAGACGAGAAGGGTTTGTCCTGAATTCAAGGAAACCGTGAAAGATTGCTTGTTTCACAAGAAAGAAGTAGACTTTAAAGGAGAAGAAGATGAATTCGAGCCAGGGAGGTTATCGAACGAGGAGCTAAACGAGAGAGTAGAAGCGTTCATCACGACGTTTAGACAACATTTGGTGCTTGATGCGCGCAGAGGTAGAGATAGAGAAACCGACGAGAAGATGAGATCAAAAGACTCTGACATTAGCTTTTTAGGTCGGGAAGTCGCTTGTTCTTCGGTTTAAGAGTTTCTCTAATCTTTGTTTCTCTTAAAATTCGTTCGGTTTTGTTCGTTCTTTGGCTTCGTTTAGTATGTGAGTTTGAGCTAATAGCTCAAAAGATCGCATGATGTAATGTCATAAGAACACAAGACTATATTCAAAACTTTTACATAAGAACAAAAAATTGAAAAATATAACCTTCTTCTATGTAGAAATGAATAATAGACTTTAACTGGTCGGGTTATGGAGAACAACTCAATTTGTTTCGTGATGAGCTTAATAATACCGGAATGGAGCTTAATAAAAGAGAAGTCTAATCAAAAACAGAATATATATTTTTTTACATAAAAAAAATCGTGTAAATCAGAGAGATTATCTTACTTTATATATAAATATATATATATATATATATATATATATATGTATATATAGGTGATGTTGTTTGTAATTCGATTTGCTAGACTATGGAGAAAAAAAAATGTATCATTTATGTTCTCTTATTTCGCAAACTATTAATCAAATTACTTTAGTGATTTATGTATTTATATCTCTATACTATTAAAAGAGAAGTACAAATGTAAATGGGTCGGGTCAAAATCAGAAAATTGACCCGAAATTCTGAAATCGGATTTTTGAAAATTTTTTGGAATATAAATTCGATTTAATAATGAAAAATCGAACTAAAATCAAATGTTTATGGAAATCAAATAAAATTTGATTGTACTTATGGTAACTAATTATAAAATCATATTCCAAACAATATTATACATTAATTACGTATAATATATTTGTTCATATACTTTTGGAACTAATTCCATAATAATCAACGTTTTTCACATTAATTTTGCTTATTTTAGCGAGTTATCATTAATTAAAAGAAATCTTACTTGCTTCTAGAGATTTCTAGAAAATTTATCACAACTAACCCATCTATTTTATAAATTAAATAGATTTTTTTTTATTTTGGTCATGTAAATTAAATAGATATGAAATATATGTAACTAATTTTAATTTAATTAGATTAAATCGAAATTATGGTATTTTCATACTTATAGCTTACCAAAGAAGTTTAATTTTCAAATTATAAAGATTTCTTGAATATGATTTTTAGAATTATTCAACAAGATGATAAATATTTATTAAATTTTGTAAATCATGAAAAATATTAATTATTTTTTAATCATTATATTTCACCTTTCAATCTCTCATCTAACAAATAAGATACATATTCTATTATTCCTATGTCCAAACTCCATTGTGTTGTATGACTAAATAATATTTATATTAGAGCTGTCAAAACGAGTTGATTCATCCCGTTAAGCCTGTTTTGCAATAGGCAAAATATATTTTGGCATGTAGTTAGTCTGTCCGCACGACCCGCGGGTAGCATATATGAAACACAAACCCGTCGCGCGAATGTATGCTGATTTGCGGGGTTATCCGTGGATTTTTTTTAAATAATTTTAGAGTAACCAAAATTTAAAGAAATAAATAAATTAGAAAAAATTTAGAGATTATAATCTTATATATCATTATATTTATAAATATTATAATTTCATTTATTAAAAGTTGTTTAAACTACCACATGTTGAATAAATTATATTTTTATCAATAAATACTATCATGCGGGTTGATCCGCCAACCCGCGGATGAAAACCGATGACCCAATGCGAATCAATCCATGTGGCCCGCTTATTTGCGGGTTTAATAAATTTTCCCAAATCTGCTCAATAGTGAGATGATTTGGGCTTGACCCGTGGTATTGGACCTATTTTGACTGCTTTAATTCCCATGATTCGTCTAATTTTTGAATTCTAAAACACAAAATTCCATTTTGTAAATCATAATTAATATGATTGGTTTAATTATAAACAATTTAATATTTTCTTTACAATTTGTTATTAGGAATATTTATAAGTACACTACACGATTCGTTCTATTAAAAACATGCACAATATTAAAATCAACGTATGTAAATCAATATTCTCCCGCGGTGGACCGCGGATCCGATCCTAGTTTTGAAGGAAGAAAAGAACTTGCAGAAGTGCTGTTGTGTGGTTCTTGTATCTATGGAAAGTATTTGTTGAACAATTTGTGATAATTACAAGTAAAATAAACCATTGTAGTATGTGCAAGTCCACGAACATAACTAGCATAGGGAATTGCTAGAAGTATGTATTTAATAACGCAACAAGACAAAAAAAGAAAGAAAAAAAATGACCAAAACCAAAAAAGAATGACCAAATAAAATTCCATGCATGTGCGTGTCTAAGAATCTTTATAAATGACTGAATACAGTATATAGTAATTGAACATAAAAATTTAAAGATTTTTAAGGGATATAATTAAATAAATATACTAATTAGGATCCATAAGGACAATTAATCACACACTTTATTATATGAAACTCTATAATCTATTTGAACTTATGTTAACTAAATAACAAATAGTCAATTACTAGTAAGGATTATATGCGAGAAAAAATTAATGAAAATTTTATTTAAAATAATTATTTCTCTTCCACGAACCTATAGTTTTTTGTTTCAATTTAAATGAGGTTTCACTAATTTTAGGTGTTATAATATGTTTACTTGTTTATCCCTATTTATCCATTTACTCATTATAACACATGTAATAAATGTATCTTGGAGGATACGATAGAGATTTTATTTGATTTTTAAAATAATGTGCAAAACCTCAAAATATCATCTATTATGAACCAGTGTTCTAGAATGCGCTATACGATAGGCGTACAGTGGGTATACGTCTGTTTATGCGGGGACTATACGGTGGATATTTTTTTGTTAAATAAATAAATATATATATATATATATATATATAATAATAATAATAAAATATAAATATAGTAACATGATGAATACTATGCATGAATACAAAAAAAATTAAAATTTTCAACTTTACAAAATATTTTTAAAATTTTAAATAACTAATAAGCATGAAAATAATAGAAAATAATGACAATAAAGTTATTTATAGTTAATTATTATGATTAATTTTTTAAAGCCAAACTAATAATTTTGTTAAATCATTTTTCCGAACATTAATAAAACGACATAGTTTGTGTTTTTGAGCATTTTAAAAAAAAAACGCCGTATATGCGGATTTCACCATATATACGCCGTATAATCGCTGTATATAAGGACCTATAGATTTCACTGTATTAAACAACTGTATAGCTATAATACAGTACGGCTTTCCACCGTACAACTTATATACGGCCATACAGACCGTATTTACTGTTATGAACATATAGTGAATAAAGATGTTATGCGAAGACAGCTAAAGTCAATGATAAACTGATGATATGTCTGGTTGAGATTATGGCTACAAATGGTTGTTTTAAATTGAATGGGTTGAATATATTAAGTTGGAAAATATTGGGTTGAAAATCATTCAATCCATTCATCTACAAAATTGTAGTTGAATGAGTTGAACATTTTTGCTGTAGAATTTGTTCAATTTTTGAGGTTTTTAAGTTGAATGGGTTGAATTCTTTTTTCAACTTTTTCATCTCAAATGGTAAAAAATTAGTTGAATGTTCATTCAACTCTTTCAACTTGGTATTTTGTGTCAACCATTTGCAGCCTATATGTTTAAAATGCTTAAATTAGTATTTTTATTAGTTGTATAACCAGTGACTTTATAGTTGGTCTTTTACTACTCTAAAACGTTTTCTTTAAATGAAATATAGAGTTTTTCCACGCAAAAGATAGTATAGATAAAATTCTCTGGCCCTCAATTGAGGTTTCTCAGAACTTAGTTATAGCTACATGTTTCATGAGAGATGTTTTAGCAGATACTTCCTCCGTCCTACGAAGATAGATTTTTTAGAAATTTCACATTCTTTAAGAAATAATGTATAATGACAATTTTAACCTTTTAACATTTTAACACATTTTAAGAGTATATTATTTATTGTTGTTTAATAAGGGTAAAATAGGTAAACTGTTTTAAATTTGACATTGGAAACACAAAACTTCTATCTATGTGGGACAAATTTTTTTCCTTAAAAATTCATCTTTGTGGGACGGATGGAGTATCATTTACTGATTCTGTTTTTAAAAAACAATAATTTTAGTGATTCTATGAAACATATTTCAAGAAATTGTCTATAAAGGAAAGAAACCGGGAAACATGAAAGTATTTGAGGTTCATATAGATATTAGATTTGAAATTTAATTTACTAGCTTAACTCATACTATTACTAAAACAGAATTTCCTTGTTCTTTTGTTACCTACACTAAACCTGGTTTGAGGAACCGTCTACGTTTAGCCGGATCCATGTTCTGAAATAATAGATAGGGCTACGGAGCGCAAAACCAAATATATTTGTTTTTTTGTTTTTTTGGTTTAAATGTTAAGAAGCAAAAGATAAATATTTCTAAAGTTACAGATAAAAGTTGGGCAGTATAAGCTAGGTAAATGAAAGGAAAGAATATATATTAGAGTTGGTATTAGAAACTTAAAAAAAGGGTACTTGTAAAAATTGAGTGAAAAAATATTTATTTTAAAAATGAACTACTAAAAGATTGAGTATAAATGTAATATATTTTTGTTAAATGAATCTAGTAAATATTTTATCTTTTCCGACGTTGACGTGGTGTGGAGTATCTTCAGGCATTGTAGTGGTGGCCCTTTCTCGGCCGACGGGAGATTTTATAACCGATTTCTTCGGGTTGAGGACACTGGAGAAGTTGCAGTGGAGTCTCTCGCGACTCAACCGCCTGGTGGATGCTGCGATTACTGCAGATAACGCTTAAGATTGATGGGTTTTCGGTGGGTAACGGTCGATCTGGTTTAAATCTGAGATGGTGTCCCCGGATTACTGCTTTTGAGGGTTTATCTGAGTCATCGTCCCTCTCAAGTCGCCGTGTTTTGCTTACACCGGACCGGATTGAAGATTGATTTACCTCGGAGAGGATTTCTGGTTCACGTTTTATGTAAAAATCTAGTTTGCCTGAGTCATTGTCCCTCTCAAGTCATGTAAAATTATAACATGTTACCGAGAAATATCAATAAATGGATTTGTTATTTTCTTAAATATTACGTTTTTCATTGTCATAATGTGCAAATACTCTAAAAGTAAAGTGAATAAATAAATTAGAATAGAGTATTTGATGGTATTAAATCACACATCTCATAATAATATACTCCGTAATTAATGTTTCATACATATTAAAAGACCAACGGTCTCCCTTTGTTTCATATAAAAGTCAGGAAGACGTGAACAAATAACATAACACGATAAAATCAAATACTCTATTCTAATTTGTTAACTCTTTACCACAAGAGGAGAGGACCTTTTGCTCTTGAAGAAAAGGAGACAAGACTGAGAACTGTAGTTTTGTTCTTTTCTTTGAAACAGAAAGGATAAGGAGACTTGGAGGAAGAAGATGAAGAGTTGGGGAAGCATAAGATCGATATTCATGCATGCGGACGGTGTAGATTGGATATTGATGGCGTTAGGGTTAATCGGAGCTGTTTGTGATGGCTTCATCACTCCTGTTATATTTTTCATTTGTAGTATATTGCTGAACAACCTCGGTGGCTCCTCTTTCGATGATGAAACCTTCATGCAAACCGTTTCCAAGGTCTTTTCTCTCTCACTCTCTCTCTCTCTTTCTTCAATTTCCTCTTTGTTTTCTGTTTTGGTCTTTAACTAGACATGACATATTAACAAAAGAAAAACAAAAAAAAAGAAGTAAATATGAAAAAACCAGTGTTCTAAAAAGCGGTCTAGGCGGTCGCCTAGGCCCCGACTAGGCGCTAGGCTCTCATGCGACGCCTAGATAACCGCCTTGACCGCCTAAAGTTACATAGATCTTATTTAATGTATTTTTTCAATTTCAATTAGAGTTTTATTTATATATATATAGTTATAAATATTCATATATTATTTAATATAAATATAAATAAATGTTTTATCTAGTTTTTGTTTATAATTTCATAATTTTAAGTTTTATATAACTTTTATATATAATATCATATTTATAATGTTTTATGTTATAAACGTCTAAACCGCCTAAAAAATCGCCTAGGCCCCGATTAGGCGTTTTAGGCGCTAGCTAGACACTGGGTCACCGCCCGCTTAGCGCCTAGCGCTTTCTTGAACACTGGAAAAAACTATACCAAACATGGCGTCATACTTTAAAACATTGTATATATTAATAGTATATATCACTAATTGTCAACGCTTTCGAGACGGAACCATGTGAACCATGACGTAAAATGCCACGACCGTGTTTAAGGAAAAGAACACTAATGTATCTTCCTTTTGTTTTATTTTTTGCGCATTGGGTAATTAACAGAATGCTGTAGCTTTGCTTTATGTGGCTTGTGTAGCTTGGGTGATATGTTTCATTGGTAAGTCTTAATTCATAGACCATTTTTCTGTCCCTTAAAAAAAAAACTCCTAATTTGATGCATTTCAATGTAACTAAACAATATTTAATTTTGTGGATGGTTTGCATATTTATTAACAAACCAGAAGGATATTGCTGGACAAGAACCGGGGAGAGACAAGCGGCAAAAATGAGAGAGAAGTACTTAAGAGCAGTGTTAAGACAAGATGTGGGTTACTTTGATCTTCATGTTACAAGCACTTCTGATGTTATCACCAGTGTCTCTAGTGACATCCTAGTTATTCAAGACTTCCTCAGTGAAAAGGTCTCATCTTTTATCTATCATATTGATCTTGTTTCTTGTTTCTAATCAAGTTTTTTTGATGATTTTGATTTCAAGCAGTTACCAAACTTTTTGATGAATACATCTGCATTTGTCGCAAGTTACATAGTGGGTTTCATATTGTTGTGGAGACTCATAATCGTAGGCTTCCCGTTCATCATCCTCCTCTTGATCCCTGGACTAATGTACGGACGTGCCCTCATCGGCATCTCGATGAAGATACGCGAGGAGTACAATGAGGCTGGCTCTATAGCTGAACAGGTCATCTCGTCAGTTCGAACCGTCTACGCATTTGGTAGTGAGAAAAAGATGATCGAGAAGTTCTCAACTGCGCTTCAGGGGTCGGTGAAGCTTGGGTTAAGACAAGGGCTAGCTAAGGGAATCGCCGTTGGGAGCAATGGTATCACTTATGCTATTTGGGCGTTCCTGACTTGGTATGGAAGTTGGATGGTTATGAACTATGGCTCCAAAGGTGGTACCGTCTCCACAGTCATTGTTTGCGTCACCTTCGGCGGCATGTAAGTAACTATCTTTACAGGCTCTTTTGTTTTGCGGACACAAAACAAACCATCTTGTAGTATCTTCATTGTTGGTGTCTTACATTTTTTCAGATCACTTGGTCAAAGTTTGTCGAATATCAAATATTTCTCAGAGGCATTTGTAGTAGGGGAACGAATTATCAAAGTGATAAATAGAGTCCCTGATATAGACTCAGACAACTTGGAAGGTCAGATTCTGGAGACAACTAGAGGAGAAGTAGAATTCAACCACGTGAAGTTCGCCTACCCGTCTAGACCTGAAACCCCAATCTTTGATGACTTATGTCTCAGAATTCCATCTGGGAAAACTGTCGCTCTGGTAGGCGGAAGCGGATCAGGAAAATCAACCGTCATATCACTTTTACTAAGGTTCTATGACCCAATCGCTGGAGAGATTCTCATTGATGGTTTGCCTATTAATAAGTTGCAAGTGAATTGGTTGAGATCGCAAATGGGTCTAGTTAACCAAGAGCCAGTGCTTTTCGCCACATCGATAAAGGAGAACATATTATTTGGTAAAGAGGACGCATCCATGGATGAGGTAGTGGAAGCTGCCAAGGCTTC
Organism: Arabidopsis arenosa; assembly: GCA_905216605.1. NCBI lineage: Eukaryota > Viridiplantae > Streptophyta > Magnoliopsida > Brassicales > Brassicaceae > Arabidopsis > Arabidopsis arenosa. The sequence continues at coordinate 3,177,284 of LR999455.1, read as the reverse complement.
AAATGCACATAATTTCATATCTCAATTCCCCAATAGTTACCAAACTCAGGTTATATTCCTTTTTTTTTTTTGAACTTCTGTCGTTTTTTTTTTTAGTTTTATGATGAGGACATATATTTGCTCTTTGTAAAAGGTTGGAGAAAGAGGAGTACAACTATCAGGAGGCCAAAAGCAGAGGATTGCAATTGCACGAGCAATAATTAAATCACCAATAATTCTCCTTCTAGATGAGGCAACAAGCGCATTGGACTCAGAATCCGAAAGGGTGGTCCAAGAAGCCTTAGACAATGCCTCTGTTGGCCGTACAACTATTGTGATTGCCCACCGCCTCTCTACTATTCGTAATGCGGATGTTATTTGTGTAGTCCATAATGGTCGCATTATAGAAACTGGATCACACGAAGAACTCTTGGAGAAGTTAGATGGTCAATACACCTCTCTAGTCCGTTTACAACAAATGGAGAATGAAGAATCAGATCGTAACATCAATGTAAGTGTGGAAGAGGGCCGAGTATCGAGTTTGAGCAATGATTTGAAGCATGGTCCAAAAGAATTTATTCATAGCACGAGCTCAAGAAATGTTAGAGAATTTTCTGAATTGATTCTTAAGGATAGGAAGTCACTGGTGCCATCTTTTAAAAGATTGATGGCAATGAATAGACCAGAATGGAAACATGCATTATATGGTTGCTTAGGTGCAGCTCTATTTGGGGCCGTACAACCAATTTACGCGTATTCTACAGGGTCAATGATATCAGTGTATTTCCTAACTAACCATGATCAGATCAAGGAGAAAACCAGGATCTACGTGTTGTTATTTGTCGGTCTAGCTTTGTTCACTTTCTTCTCCAACATCAGTCAACATTATAGTTTTGCGTACATGGGCGAATACCTAACAAAACGTATCCGAGAACACATGCTTGGGAAGATACTAACGTTTGAAGTCGATTGGTTTGACAAAGATGAGAATTCGAGTGGTGAAATTTGCTCGAGACTAGCAAAAGATGCTAATGTGGTATTTCTTCTGCTTTTCTAATTTGAACTTCAATGAAAAATATTTTATAATCTATTTATTGATCTTGTAATGGTTTGTTACTTTGTTATACTAGGTGAGATCGTTGGTTGGTGATCGGATGTCATTGCTGGTACAGTCTATATCGGCAGTGAGCATCACTTGTGCAATTGGTTTGGTCATCTCTTGGCGATTCTCCATCGTGATGATTTCGGTGCAGCCAGTGATTGTCGTGTGCTTCTACACTCAACGCGTTCTGCTCAAGAGAATGTCGAGAAATGCCAACAACGCCCAAGATGAAAGCAGTAAACTATCTGCAGAAGCTATCTCAAATATTCGAACCATCACAGCTTTCTCGTCACAAGAACGGATCATTAACTTACTTAAAATGGTTCAAGAAGGTCCACGGAAAGATAGCGCCCGCCAATCGTGGTTAGCAGGAATTATGTTGGGGACTTCACAAAGTCTTATAACGTGCGTTTCGGCTTTGAATTTCTGGTATGGCGGTAGACTAATTGCTGATGGGAAGATGAAGTCAAAAGCATTCTTAGAGATATTTTTGATATTTGCGAGTACGGGTCGGGTTATTGCCGAAGCTGGGACCATGACGAAAGATCTAGTCAAGGGATCAGATACGGTTGCGTCAGTGTTTGCAGTATTAGATCGCAACACAACCATTGAGCCGGAGAACCCAGACGGATACGTCCCAAAAAAAGTAAAGGGACAAATAAGATTTCTCAATGTGGACTTTGCTTACCCAACACGGCCTGATGTGATTATATTTCGGAACTTCTCCATTGAAATCGAAGATGGTAAGTCGACAGCGATCGTCGGTCCAAGCGGGTCAGGAAAATCCACAATAGTTAGCTTGATCGAGCGGTTCTACGACCCGTTAAAAGGTATTGTTAAAATCGATGGTCGTGATATAAGGTCGTATCATTTGAGGTCACTTCGTAAACACATAGCTTTGGTTAGCCAAGAGCCAACATTATTTGCTGGGACAATACGAGAGAACATCATGTACGGAGGAGGATCTAACAAGATCGATGAGTCGGAGGTTATCGAGGCAGCAAAGGCAGCCAACGCTCATGATTTTATCACATCCCTATCTGACGGCTATGACACGTATTGCGGGGACAGGGGAGTGCAATTGTCTGGTGGTCAAAAACAGAGAATAGCGATCGCTCGAGCGGTTCTAAAAAATACATCAGTATTGCTCCTTGATGAAGCTACAAGTGCTCTTGATAGCCAATCGGAACGCGTGGTGCAAGACGCGCTTGAACGTTTGATGGTTGGGAGGACAAGCGTTGTGATCGCTCATAGGCTTAGTACGATCCAGAACTGTGACACAATCGCTGTTTTAGATAAAGGAGAAGTTGTGGAATGTGGGAGCCACTCGTCTTTATTGGCAAAGGGTCCAACGGGAGTTTATTTCTCACTGGTCAGTCTTCAGAGAACTCTCTGTTGAACTTGAAGGTTAGATGTGTATCAATACGTCTCTTTGCCTAAAACATGAAGCACGTTTCCATATAGTTGTATTCTTTCAAATCCTGATATATTTGATGAAAACAAGTGACGTAAAGAAATAGGAAAGTTATTGGTTCCATGATCATCTATAAGACAATGTGATTAATTGGTTCAGATTATGAATGATAACACAATTTAGGACACAAAATAAATCCGTAATTTCCGCAATTCTTTAATAAAACTTGAAACAATAATTCTCACGAAAATTTAGATTCCATTATTTTGTTTCAAAAACCATGAGGATAAATATGTATAACATGAAAAAATCATAATGACATCCCAATACTTGAATTTAAGCAATTTGAATTCTCTATAGTAGAAAGAACTATTTGGATCCAAACAATTGATCAGCTACATCATTTGTACTTCCCTCATGATTTAGGGGTGGGCATTTTAACCATTGTAACATATTAGCTTGGGGAAAAGGAGATGGCTTCTGGACTATTCGTCTAGTGTTCCTTATCATTTAACATAGACTAGGTGAATATCCGCGCTACACGCGGGTTGTTGTTTTGAAATTGTTAAAAATAAATTATGTTGACTGTTCTTTGTTGCTAGTTTATGTTATAATAAAGTTAGATCTATTTTATGTAGTTTAGAATTTTGTGGTTAGATTCATTTGTGACACAAAATATCAATTATACTTTTTCATATATAAATCTATTTATCGATATATCTAAGATTCTAATCCTTTTCACAAATATAAATACATACAAAAATATATAAGATATATTGATACAATAATATATAATTATGTTACCTATGTGGTTTGAAACTTGTCTAAGTTTATTCTAAACAAACAATTCCTTCTTTCATACTCTGTCCTGATATAGTACTCAAGCCACGCACATCATGATAGGCTCATGATTAAATACTAAATTGACATAATTTGAAAAACATATGTATAACTAACTATTCTTTTGCTTCAAGAGTTCCTGATATAGTACTCCAGCCACACACATCATGATAGGCTCATGATTAAATACTAAATTGACATAATTTGAATAACATATGTATAAATAACTATTCATTTTCTTCAAGATTTTTCTTATGAAAAAAAAACAAAACGAAAACAAAAAATTGAAGAGTCATTTAAGTCAATATCTTTAATTCTATCCCCATGCATTTGCATATAGCCATATAGGAGAGATTGGCGTGTTTTAAATTCCTTAGTATGTCTAACGTCTCAAAGGTCTCTTATTTGAAAAACCTTGATGGTTATTGTCAATATTACTAACTTCCCATAATGCACAAAAATGAAAAGAAAAAAGTTCATATAATCATATGTGGACCACAAAACATAAGAACGTGTTAGGTACCAAAAAGTTGAATTGTAAATTTTCAGTCATTGTCGAGAAATAACCAATGATAAAAAATTAGTAAAAAAAGAAGAGAATAATAAAAGTAATGTTTGATACATTAATATGATTTTTATTTTATTTTGAAGAAATCAATTAAAAATGGTATTGATAGAAGATTTAATGCAATGGATGACTTTTGAGTTTTTACTTAATTCTGTTATTTTTTATTTAAATAATGTAAAAAGACACATTTTTTTTATGTGATGATGTAGCACTCATATGGAGAGAGTTAACCAATTTTCATAGAAATGATTCATCATGTGTCAAATTGTTTTACAAAAATTTTAAAAATCATTCCCACCCCAAATTGTAGATTATATCGACGAATACCCAAACCTCTACCTCCCCCCTTTTTTTCCCTTTTTTTCTCATGGAAACCCTTTTCCGATCCAGTCTCATTGGTGTCTTTCCTTAGCGTCGGGGAGTGCTCACGAGGATAAATCTTTTGCTTGTATTTCGGACTAAGTGTGATTCTGATGATGTGATAGGGTTCCGGATAAACCTTTTGCTTGTATTTCAGTTGCTAGAGTACGTATCTATGCTTTCTAGTTATTCTCGAAAACACAATGCTCTTTCAAGAACAAATCTCAAATTATAATTGAACATTATCAACTGTAGACTAAACTCATTTACATATTTTTGCAATAAAATGAATAATATTTTTTTAATAAGTCCTTTGCAAAAAGATTGATGAAACTATTTCTTTGATATTGTTTAGATTTGTGAATAATGTTATAGAGAGGAATTGAAAAAGCCATGTGAGTTTGTATTGTACGATGCATCTATTATTGTAGTTGTAGTGATCAGTACTAAATCAATATTGATGTTATATAATTATTCCCTAAGACATTACGTAAAGACAGCTAACGTCAATGATAATAAATGACATGTATGATTAAACAATATTTTTGTTTCTAAATTATCGGAATGGTCTTTAATTAATTGTATGCCTTGGTAGCCGGTACGTCAATCGTTGGCAAAAATCTCTAAAAACTCTGAAGAATAATCGATCGAGTAAAAAATTCAAACGGTCGGGTAAAAATCGAAAACTGCCGAGAAAAAACTCGAATCCTCGGTAGACGGTAGCCATATTGTCATTCGTTTGTTCACGTTACTTTAATTTTTTTAATATATGTGATTTTGGTCCGAATCTACTTTCAGAACAAGGATCCGGTAAATCTTAGTTCTTCGATTCGAACAAGGCTTATAATGAACTACTTTTTTTTTTTTTTTTTGTTAAAGGACTTGGCTTAGTGAACTAACTACGTACAATGATCTTTTGTAATATCTAACATCTTTACGTTATGACCAAATTTTCAATATATCTAATTGAATGCTAAACGCTTTTACAATAGTACATTAATTGTCTTTACGTATGACACAAACTGTGGTATTTGGTGGTATTATACAAATGTTATAAGAGCTTTTAATATATATTAAAAGGCCTACGGTCTCCCTCTGTCCCGGCTGCTATATAAAACTGCAGGTTGTCGTTTCCCAAAGGTCAAAGTGTCGTTTTGGTCTCTCTCTCTTTCTAAACAAAAGAGAAAAATGGGTAAAGAAGGTGAAAAAGAGAGTGGGAGGGACAAGATGAAGAGTTTTGGAAGCATAAGATCGATATTCATGCACGCGGATGGTGTAGATTGGATATTGATGGCATTAGGCTTAATCGGAGCCGTTGGTGATGGCTTCATCACTCCTGTTGTAGTTTTTATCTTCAACACACTACTGAACAACCTTGGTACTTCCTCTTCCAATAATCAAACCTTCATGCAAACAATCTCCAAGGTATTTTCTCTCTCTTCTCATGTGGTCTTTAATTTCTGTTTTTTTTGTTCTCGCTTTATTTTGTTAGTAGACATGACAAAGTAGACCAAACATGGCGTGATACTTAACTTCTTTGGCCTCATTGGTTTATTCATCCGGATGTGCATCTAGATCTAGCATCTTTATTAAAATATCATCATTAGATGTAGTAGACGACAAGAAAAACAAGGAATCAACCTTGAAAAAAAAAATTCATAAGGAAAGAACACTAACGTTTTATTTCTTTTTGCACATTGGGTAATTAACAGAATGTTGTAGCTTTGCTTTACGTCGCTTGTGGATCTTGGGTGATATGTTTCCTTGGTAAGTCTTTATAGATCATGTTTCTTTAAACATATTTTTGTTCATATAACAAAAGTTTTGTATTTTGTGGATGGGTTTAATATGTAAAACAGAAGGATATTGTTGGACAAGAACAGGGGAGAGACAAACATCAAGAATGAGAGAAAAGTACTTAAGGGCAGTGTTAAGACAAGATGTGGGTTACTTTGATCTTCATGTTACAAGCACTTCTGATGTTATCACCAGTGTCTCTAGTGACAGCCTCGTCATCCAAGACTTCCTCAGTGAAAAGGTCTCAACTTTGCATCTCTATATATCGTTTTAATAATTTTTTTAAAAACCATTTTTTAATGATTTTGATTTTAAGCAGTTACCAAACTTTTTGATGAATGCATCTGCGTTTGTCGCAAGCTATATAGTGGGTTTCATCTTGCTATGGAGACTCACAATCGTTGGTTTCCCATTCATCATCCTCCTTTTGATCCCTGGACTAATGTATGGACGAGCCCTCGTTAGCATCTCAAGGAAGATTCGCGAGCAGTACAACGACGCTGGTTCTATAGCCGAGCAGGCTATCTCATCAGTTCGAACAATCTATGCATTTGGTAGTGAGAACAGAATGATAGGGAAGTTCTCAACTGCACTTAAAGGGTCGGTGAAGCTAGGGTTAAGACAAGGGCTAGCTAAAGGAATTGCTATTGGGAGCAATGGTGTCACTCATGCTATTTGGGGATTCTTAACTTGGTACGGAAGTCGGCTGGTTATGAACCATGGCTCTAAAGGCGGTACTGTCTTCGTAGTCATTAGTTGCATCACATATGGCGGCATGTAAGTAATTATGTTTAGTGCTCTTTGGTTTTCTTGACACGAACGAAACCATTGTGTTGTCTTAACCTTTGGTATCTTACATTTTTCAGACAACTTGGTCAGAGTTTATCAAATCTCAAATATTTCTCAGAGGCATTTGTAGCATGGGAACGAATTTTAGAAGTGATAAAAAGAGTCCCTGATATAGATTCAGAAAAATTGGAAGGTCAGATTCTGGAGAGGATTGAAGGATATGTGGAATTCAACCACGTGAAGTTCAACTACATGTCTAGACCTGAAACCCCTATCTTTGACGATTTATGTCTGAAAATTCCATCAGGGAAAACTGTGGCTTTGGTGGGCGGAAGTGGATCGGGAAAATCGACCATTATATCGCTTTTACAGAGGTTCTATGACCCGATCGCAGGAGATATTCTCATTGATGGTGTGTCCATTAATAAGATGCAGGTGAAATGGTTGAGATCACAAATGGGTCTTGTTAGCCAAGAGCCAGTACTCTTTGCCACATCTATAACAGAGAACATATTATTTGGTAAAGAAGATGCATCGATGGATGAAGTAGTGGAAGCTGCCAAAACCTCAAACGCTCATACTTTTATTTCTGAGTTCCCTCTTGGTTACAAAACTCAGGTTATATTCCTAAGAACATAATGATTATAGTTTATTTTCCCTTTATTTATATCTTTCAAAGATGATGGTAAAAACGCATGTTTTGCTTTTCAAAATAAAAAAAAAAAGGTCGGGGAGAGGGGAGTGCAAATGTCGGGAGGCCAGAAGCAAAGGATCGCAATTGCACGAGCGCTAATTAAATCACCGATAATTCTCCTTCTAGACGAGGCAACAAGTGCTCTGGACTCCGAATCCGAAAGGGTAGTCCAAGAAGCCTTAGATAATATCTCTATTGGCCGTACTACTATCGTTATTGCCCACCGCCTCTCTACTCTTCGTAATGCTGATGTTATCTGTGTAATCCAAAATGGTCACATTGTCGAAACCGGGTCGCACGAAGAGCTCCTGGAGAGGATAGATGGGCATTACTCTTCGCTAGTCCGCTTACAACAAATGAAGAATGAAGAATCAGATGTTAACATCAATGCAAGTGTGAAAAAGGGCAAAGTCTTGATTTTAAGCAACGACTTTAAGTATAGTCAACACAACTCTCTTAGTAGCACAAGCTCAAGCATTATTACGAATCTTTCTCATTCGATTCCTAACGATAATAAGCCGCTTGTGCCATCATTTAAGAGATTGATGGCAATGAATAGGCCAGAGTGGAAACATGCATTATGTGGTTGCTTAAGTGCAGCTTTATTTGGGATCATACAACCAATTTCTGCATATTCCGCGGGATCAGTGATATCAGTGTTTTTCCTAATGAGCCATGACGAGATCAAGGAGAAAACAAGGATATATGTGTTGTTATTTGTTGGTTTAGCTATATTCTCTTTCTTAGTCAATATTAGTCAACATTACAGTTTTGCATACATGGGTGAATACCTAACAAAGCGTATTCGAGAACAAATGCTCTCAAAGATATTGACGTTTGAAGTCAATTGGTTCGATATAGATGATAACTCAAGTGGTTCAATTTGCTCCAGGCTAGCAAAAGATGCTAACGTGGTATGTCTTCTATTTTGTATTTATTTGAACTTTAATAAACAGTATTTTTAACATTTCTTGATATCTTAATGTTTTTGTGATAGGTGAGATCAATGGTTGGTGATCGAATGTCATTGCTGGTACAAACCATATCGGCAGTGAGCGTAGCTTGCATAATTGGTTTGGTCATTGCTTGGCGATTAGCCATCGTGCTGATTTCAGTACAGCCACTAATTGTTGTCTGCTTCTACACTCAACGTATTCTGCTCAAGAGCTTTTCCGAAAAGGCCACCAAAGCCCAAGATGAATGTAGTAAATTAGCCGCGGAGGCTGTATCAAACATACGAACCATCACAGCCTTCTCATCACAAGAACGGATCATAAAACTACTAAAAAAGGTTCAAGAAGGTCCTCGTAAAGAAAGTGTCTACCAATCATGGTTAGCAGGGATTGTGTTGGGGACTTCTAGAAGCCTTATAACGTGTACTTCGGCTTTGAATTTTTGGTATGGTAGTAGACTAATCGCTGATAGGAAGATGGTGTCAAAAGCATTCTTTGAGATATTTATGATCTTTGTGACTACGGGTCGGGTTATTGCTGATGCTGGAACCATGACGACAGATATAGCCAAGGGATTGGATGCAGTTGGGTCAGTGTTTGCAGTGTTAGATCGTTGTACGACCATTGAGCCAGAGGACCCAAGTGGATACGTCCCAGGAAAAATAAAAGGACAAATTACATTTCTTAATGTGGACTTCTCTTACCCAACACGACCTGATGTGGTTATATTCGAGAACTTTTCCATTGAGATCGAGGAGGGGAAGTCAACAGCGATAGTAGGTCCAAGCGGGTCAGGTAAATCCACAATAATTGGCTTGATTGAGCGGTTCTATGATCCGTTAAAAGGTATTGTGAAAATTGATGGCCGCGATATAAGGTCGTATCATCTAAGATCGCTTCGTAAGTACATATCTTTGGTTAGCCAAGAGCCAATGTTATTCGCTGGGACGATCCGAGAGAACATTATGTACAGAGGAACATCTGACAAGATCGACGAGTCGGAGATTATCGAGGCAGCAAGGGCAGCGAACGCTCATGATTTCATCACATCACTATCTAACGGGTATGACACAAACTGTGGAGACAAAGGAGTACAATTGTCTGGTGGTCAAAAACAGAGGATCGCAATTGCTCGAGCAGTTTTGAAGAATCCATCGGTATTGCTCCTTGATGAAGCTACTAGCGCTCTAGATAGCAAATCAGAGCATGTGGTGCAGGACGCGCTTGAGCGTGTAATGGTTGGAAGGACGAGCATTATGATCGCACATAGGCTTAGCACAATCCAAAACTGTGACATGATCGTTGTTTTAGACAAAGGGAAAATTATCGAATGTGGTAACCATTCTTCCTTGTTGGGAAAGGGTCCAACAGGCGCTTATTTCTCATTGGCCAGTATCCAGAGAACTCTCAGTTGAAAGTCAGATGTGTATAAAATACTCTCTTTCTCATGGAAACAAAAGTACTGTAATTGACTGTTTAAAGTTGCTATGAGTTAACACATTTCCCAGTTGAATTGTTATTGGTCCCATGCTAATAAAAATAATTGTAGCTCCTCGAGGTGTTTTCGTTTTGTCTATGAAACAGAAAAGAAGGAGAGTTGGTGAAAGAACATGGAGAATAGGGACAACATAAAAAGCGGATGATGTGGATTGGGTACTAATGGGGTTAGGTTTCAATCGGATTAAGTGTTCAGGAAATAATGTAAGGGCCTCTCGAGTGACAGTGTGATAAAAACCGATAGCAGTTATATAGGTTGAGAAATGTTTGAATAATGGGGAATCCAGCCGCTCTGCTCCATATATCAATAGGCCAAAGTCCTAAATCCGATCAACATCTGATCTCTCTAGTTTCGCCGAAAAAAGTTCGTTGACGTTTTCATAAAAATATTTTGGTGTTGATAGAATATAAATCTTTCCAAAGAGGAGAAGATTTTGGTGTTGATGAATCTCTGCAAAGAGGAAATAGTGCGTTGTCGTTCTTGATCGATCGATGGTATCATAATAGCAGCCAAAGCAAGTGTTCCAATTAGTTTGCATAGGTTCCTATCTGAGCTATATTGAACTTTGGGATGTGTTTCCAAGGACTTGGAATGTAAGGAGGAAGTTCTCATTTTGGAAGTCTTGCATTGGCTTTATATGAGTGGTTTAATATCAAGAACGTGGCTGATATGTACCTATACCTTCCCAGTTGAGTTGTTATTGGATTTGTTAGTTGTTAATGTAAGGAAAACCATAGCTAATTGTTTGTACTTTTAAAACCGGTGACCGTGACTAGGGAGTTGGGACTACTGTTGTTAGCTTCATCATTGCATATTTAGTAAAATTTCTAGACAAGTTTGTTTTTTTAAATCCAGAGAGGTGAAAGTAAATGTCTTACCATGTTGAGACCCAAGTAAATCAATCTTACCTCAAGCAACCACAAGATTGGCTTTTATCTAAGACACCTCCATATCCTGCAAAATATAACAATGTTTTAAACATGACAGCTTGCAGGAAAAATATCAAATAGAAACGAAAAGCTCAGTCTACTGTATTCAGAAATATTTGAGAGTACAATATAGTCATGTTGAAAGATACTACTCTTTCACAACTAAGAGAAAGCCTGTTCTCTGATCATCATCATTTTCTTCAATATTGTAAGAAAATGTAGAAGTCGAAGTGACAAAATTCGAAAGTTAGACATAACGCTTCTTGACATCGTAGCTCCCTAAACAAGCTACAACACATGTCTACATTCGTTCAGGGTGAGGACTCCAGCTAAAATGAAGCAGAACATATCTACCGATATACGGAGTCTTTTCTTGACAATACGGTTAACGAAGCACTATCAGTAAAAATTGGATGATCAATAGAGTACAAAAGTCTATTTATGAGATAGACATACTTGATCTCCCTGAAGAAGTAAGTTCAAGACTTCCAAATTTTCTGCCTGGCAATGTTGGCATCGGCATCTCTTTTGCAGCTCCTCCCCAAGTGAAGCGAATGTCTGTTCCAACTCAGAAGCCTGCTTGTTTTCTGTCAAGGAAACTATTCTTTTGAAAGAATGGCAAATCAGAAATGAAAGGTACAAGCACTGGCTTGCTTTATATCCTAGCAAAAGAATGGCTGGCTGCAGAGTGCAGGCTGTATTAAAAAACAGAACTAGTTGATGTGAATGTGATAAATGATTACTGCAACCGTAGTTATCAGTTTATAAATCATGCTTCACCAGCTAACGGGATTAAAGGATATCTAGCGAGAACTTGCACTGAATTCGTTTTGTCTGTTATGGCCTCCATGAGTGACATTTTCTTCTCATAGTCATCGAGCTCCTTCTGCAGCTACAGATAGGAACACCGAATTATCAATCCCAATTTGTTCTCCTCATAGAATGATTAAACAACAATCTAAAACAGGGAATGGATAAGCTAGCAAAAGGTATTTGAAGCAGCAAAGTTTACAAATTGACTCCTATATTTCCATTTTACCTGTTCTTGTATCTTCTTCTCCGCCAGGTATCCTTCTTTCTCTTTTGCTAATTGAGAACTTAAATCAGATAGCATTCCCTTGATAGCTTCTGAATCCGCTCCAGAACTATCCTCAAAAGCTTTGACATCTGCAATTATGAAACATATCCAAAAGCCATAATCTCTTAATAGACAGTGAAAAATAAAACAAGAAGAGTAACTGCAAACATTAGCTACTCACTTGGTGTTATGCCAGTACTATCATCATTGCCAAAAGTCGAATCTACTGTTTTTTGGAACTCCCTATTACCAACCAAGCAACTTAAGATGGTCTGCAACAGCATACGATGAAAACGCAAAGAAAAGAAAATAACCTTATCTCCTTGTTCAGTTCTTCCATTTGGCTTATAAACTGATCTCTGTATATCATAAAGAGTATAAGCAACCACCAAACAAAACCAAATTTTGAACTAAACTAATCAAGATATTAGAAAACAAAAATCACCTGAGTAATCCTTCCTTGTTCTTTATTTCGCCAACAATCAAGTCATCAACAAAAATTCCAGAATATCAAACGATGATATCAACCAACCATAAGCACTAAAAACTCAAAGAAACAATGTGTAGCCAAACCTTAAGAGCATCAACTTCACTGCCAATAGTAGAAACTTCATCCTGAAGAAGACCAATCCTTGCCTGAGATTAATAAAAAGCACAGTTTCAATCTCATTAGGCACCAAAACTTGTTAATCATCCCAAAAACCAAGTAAATATAAAGAAAATCAAAACCTCCAGAGATTGAATCGTAGCATCGTTCAAAGACAATTCAACTTCATAACCATTAAGCTCCTCTTCCGCCACTTCTTTGATACGCTTCGCATTCTCAACTTCTGAATTCGCTGCTTCGATTTCCAATTGCAAAATCTCGATCCTCTTCTTCAATCCAACAACTCTTTGCTCTTAATTTGAAAAATCACCAACAATCAGGACGATAAATTCCCCGATTACAGAGACTAAGAAGATCAAAATCGCATAATATCAACACAAAAATCAAAAATAACCAAAAAAGCATATCATCTTCTTCAAAATCTGTTCGATTATGTTTCAAATTGCTACTAAACATCTTCCGATTTCTTCTTCGTCGCGAAAACGAACAAAATGTATGAAGGATCTTACCTCCGCGAGATCTTTCAGAGGTGAAATCGCGGATCAGAGAGAGAAGCTGCTTCTGTGTGTCGATTCCCGCCATGGTTCAAGCTCTCTCTACTGAGAAAATATCTCGGTACCTTTCTAAAACTGTTGGCGTCTTTGTGAGAGGCGAAGTAATGAGAAATCTCGGCCCATATTTATAGAGGCCCAAAATATCAAAGCCCAAATATCGTGAGGATATTAAATTCGGTGCTTTTAAGTATTTTAAGAACTTGTAAATAAAATTTGTAATTTTTAAAGTTTTATTTCCCAAACGGATACTAATTAGGGTAGTCCAAATAATTATAGGGAGACTCACAAAAATGCCCCTTTTTCAAAACCCCTTCTCAAAAATGTCCCCTTTTGGCTGTCCATTTTTAAAAATACCCCTTTTTATGTACAAAATGACTAAATTACCCTTCTTTTAATAAAAGATATCACAAATATATAAGGAAATATAACAAAATTAGGTCCACAAAATACAAAATATTTTTTGGCGAAAAGTGATCCCGCAATTTTTTCCGCCAAAACACTTGTAAAAACTTGTAAAACCTTTAAAATACCTTGTAAAATTTTCCCGTAAAATTTTTTCCCGCCAAAAAAAAAATTTTGCGGGAAAAGTGATTCTGCAATTTTTTTGGCGGGAAACTTTTTTGGCGGGAAAAGTTTTGGCGGGAAAAATTTACAAGGTATTTTAAAGGTTTTTTACAGGATATTTATAAGGTTTTACAATGTATTTTAAAAGGTTTTACAAGGTATTTATAAGGTATTTATAAGATATTATAAGATTTTACAAGCTATTTTATAAGGTTTTACAAGTTAGAAGGTTTTACAAGTTTTTTATAAGGTTTTACAAGTTATAAATACCTTATAAAACCTTATAAGTACCTTGTAAAACCTTTTAAAATACATTGTAAAACCTTACAAAACACTTGTAAATACTCTGTAAAACCTTTAAAATACCTTGTAAATTTTTCCCACCAAAAAAATTGCGGAATCACTTTTCCCGCAAAAAACGTTTTTTGGCGGGAAAATTTTTTGGCGGGAAAAATTTTTACGGGAAAATTTTACAAGGTATTTTAAAGGTTTTTACAAGTGTTTTGGCGGGAAAATTGCGGGATCACTTTTCCCGCCAAAAAATATTTTGTATTTTGTGGACCTAATTTTGTTTCAAATAAGGGTAAAATTGTCATTAAAAATTAAAAGAGGGCAAACTTAAAAATGGACTCTCAAAGGGGGCATTTTTGAAAAGGGGTATTGAAAAATGGGCATTTTTAACAATTTCTCATAATTATATGTCCCAACTCGTATCTGGTAGAATAAAATTGTATGTGTTATTTTTGTTAGAGCGCGAATGCGGAATAAACAAAAGTTTCTAAATCTTACTCCCTCCGTAATTATTAATCCAAATTCTAGAAATAAAAAATTGTTGCAAAAAAGAAACAAATTTTAGGTTTTCTAGGCATTTATAATTAGTTATTAATGATGGATTGTACACTTCAAAACAAAAAAATTTGAATAATATTGGTTTAAATATGTGGAAAGGACTGAAGTTTCTTTTGTAAACACTTCTCCTCCTAATTGGGCAACCAATCAAGGAGTTATTTATAAATTAATGTGTGGTTGACAATATATATATATATATATATATATATATATATATATATATATATATATATATATATATATGTGGAAAGGTTTTTTTTTTCAAAGCGTTGTGGAAAATTGTTAATCACAAAAATTATCAATTTATAGTCAATTTTAGTATGTTTTCTTAATATATGTAAGAATTCTAAATATGTTTTCTTAAATTTTAATATGTGTGAAAAACCTAAAATTTGGATTAAATAAGGAACAGAAAGAGTTTATGATATAGAGTCTAGTTTGTTTGGTCCAAGTAGGATTTATAATCGGTCATATAGTAAAGATTCAATTCAAGATGGGTTGACAAAAACCATCAACTCAAGAGAGTAAGGTTAGAATTCAACATAGAAAATTAGAATTGTGTTCTAAAGT
The DNA here is from genome assembly GCA_905216605.1 of Arabidopsis arenosa. NCBI lineage: Eukaryota > Viridiplantae > Streptophyta > Magnoliopsida > Brassicales > Brassicaceae > Arabidopsis > Arabidopsis arenosa. The sequence continues at coordinate 3,162,139 of LR999455.1, read as the reverse complement.
AATTTATAAAAAATTCATTCATTAACAATTGATTTTGAGTTAAAATCTCATAAAACTTTAATATGGTAAAACGGCAGAAAAATGTTGAGTTTCCCTACGTCTTGTCAGTGAATGACAACTCAAAAACATGATCATGCAAGTCATGCTCACTAAAAGGAATTATAGAGAGTGGACGAGGAAGGTGAGAATTGATATTTAAACTAGGTTTAGTCAACGAATTAGTGATAGCTCCCGAGGGAGGTTTTGGAGGATGGGGAAGATTGCTTAATGGCGAACATTATGGTTATGTCACAAATTATAAATACCATTGAACATCGACTTCGAACGACCATAACACATCGAGAGATAACCAAGGAGCATTGGGATAGACTCAAAGCTTTTTTCAAATGTCGCTCATGCTGACTGTATGACGATTGGTTTCATGCTGCAGGTTCGAAGCCTACTTATGACGATTTTTTCATGTTTTTTTAGTCACTTAACACGTCAGCCGCACAACGCCACATCATCACAACAATATATGCTTAGTCATCGGAATTTAAAATTTGACAGACACCGTTAAAGTCGATGTTGGTTTTGGCCTATTGTTGATAAGTTCAGGTTGTAAATTTGAATATCTGTTCAGTTCGGGTAGGAAACGACCACTCGTTAGAGTTCATGTATAAAACGCCGCATGAGAATAGATCGAATTGATTTTGGCCGTTTTCCCCATTTACAGGACCGAACGGACTTCCCATTCCGAAATAGACAGGCTACGTTTGATATGTTTTGTATTCTCGTGTACTAACATATTATGATTTAACCCGCGGTACACCAGGGGGCAAAATTGTATTTTATATAATAATTTATAATTTATTCGATTTTTAAATTCATACTATAAAAAATTATTTCTCATTTAATTATTTATATTATAATTAATATAGTTGAAATATATAAATATTGTTTTTGAGTTGTTGTATTTATTTACTTAAATGTGTTAATTTGTATTGATGTACTTAGAAGATTTGTAGGTATAGAAGTGATATAGTGTTAATATTGGCAAGCATTCATAATCATGGACTATTATAATAGTTTGATATTATTTTGTATCTAAAAAAGTTTACCCTGGGGTATATTGCGGTTCGATTTTTTAAAACTAAAAGACTTTAAATTTTAAGTTATATTTTTTTTTGTTAATATTGTTTGGTTTGTTATGTGTTTAAGGTATTATGATTATGTTTTTATTTTTAATTCTAGGATTGCACCCGTGGTACACCGTCCTAAATTAATATCGACCCAAACTCGTCCCACCATATAACCTCGTGACATGAAATTAACAGCATTTTGTTATTTTCTTTTTAATAATAGTTTTATTAAAACCATAGATAATTGGAGTCAATTTAAAATATTTCTTTAAATGGTTCTCATAATATATATCTATATAAAATTTTAATTGTTATAGAGTTCAAATATTAGTATAAACTTTTTATAGAACTGAATATTATAAATACTCTAAAACTTTTTTAAAAGTTTAAATATTTATAAATATTTATAATGTTTAAACTTCTAATAAATTTTTATAAAGTTTAAATATTATATTTGAAACTTCATAAAAGTTTTATTTTAAAAATATTTAAAACGTTTTATAAAGTTGAATTATAAAAAAAAATTTAAATAATTATAATATTTAACTTTAAATAAAGTTTAAATATTTATAATATTTTGAAACTTTTTAAAATTTTCAATTCTTTAAAGTAAAGAACCGGAGTAAACCGGATAACAATTTCAATTTTAACCATTGCTCAATTTTTTAAGTAATGTGAACCATTGTACACATATTTTTTTGTTCATCGATTGAGTAATATATGTCTGTTTTAAAATTTTTGAAAATAATTTGTAATATTAATTAATAGATAAACATTTATGACAATATCACTCTCTTGTAAATAAGTATCAACTTAAAGATTTATTTCATATTTGTACTTCGAAAATGTATATATAGATGTGACCACCTGTAATATAACTACGAAATTAATAATAAAATTTTAATTATATGGTAACTTCTTTTTTTGTTGAAATATGTAATTTATATATGTATCAAAAATAGGGGATATATACAAATGTTTGAAAGAGAAACAACTTACGGAAAACAGAGCATATTAAAGAATACTAGAACAGAGTAGATAACGTAGCAAAAGCTAGCAATTTGTTTTTAACAAAAAAAAAAGAAGCTAGCAATTTGATTATGGGAAACATAGATCCCGAAGACTTTACTCTTGGTCTTCAGTTACTTTGCGTCTAAAATCACAATTATATAATTTTCATTATTAAATTAACAATTAACATACACTATTTAATTCAATAACTCTCAAACAATTAACATGCATTACATTTTTACATACTAACACCAACAAAAAATCAAAACATAATTAACTAATCCAATAATAAATAATAAATTTTAAAAATTTGCCCCTGGAAGTTAGCACCGGGTATCCAGGGGCGGAGGTATATGGTCTTTATAGGGTCAATTGACCTCTATGGATTTGTACAAATTTTTAATTTACTTGTAATTTTGTAAGCAAAATTCAGAAAAAAAAAATTTTGTGGTATTTAACAACGAATAACCGAGAAGAAAATTATTACTTTGAGGTAAAAAAATGATTGCCAAAAGAAAAATGTATATTTTGTTATATTACTAAAATTTTATTAACAAAATATTTCTTATGCTATATTTTCTTATAAAATTTTGGTCATATAACAAAATATACTTTGTGGTATATTATACCAAAATTTTATAAATAAATTTATAGACTATTTTGTGTTATATTACAAAAATATATACCAAAATTTTGTTGTATAATTTTTTTGTGGTTTATTTTGTTATATTATTTTTTGGTATATTTTTAAGTAAAATTATGTAATAATTTTTGAATAATTTTTTTTTTATCAAAAATAGATCAATAAATAAAAAGCAAAAAAAAAAAAAATTGAAATTTTTTTTGGTCAACATCGGTCAACGCCGGTCAATGCTGGTCAATGCCAGATTCCGGCAACTGAATCACTGGAATTAGATGGTTATGGTGTTTGCAACATAACTTATGTTAGTTCGGGGACAGTGGCGGAGCTACATGAAGAGTAAGGGGGTCAGATGACCCCCATAAGATTTTGAAAATAATCATAATCCTTAAGTGATTATGACCCAAACACACATGAAATGGCTGGAAATCTCTATATTGACCCCCATTAACTAAAGTTTACATCCTTTGACCCCCATAAGAATAATTCATACCTCCGCCACTGTTCGGGGATGTCCGTATGTAATGTCAATATTTCGTGTAGTTAACGAGACATTTTTAAAGTCTGCATGTGTGACTATGTGATGGCGTATCTTTCGCGTAGCTGGCAAATATTTTTCCTTTAAAATATGCTTATTGACCCCCATAAAATATTGTTCAAAACAGAATATAAATTGACCCCTGCCAAGACAATGGCTGCCTCTGCCACCGCCGGGTATCAATCTAATACATATGTCCATTAACTAACATCTCTTATGATCTGGTGGACATCTTTTGCCCAAGCTGTTAGTGATAATAGTAAGTTATATTTCTTCCAACGATTTCTTAGTATAAATCCACTTTTTAGTCGAACTATATACAGTGGCGGATATGTAACTATATCAATCCCTATGTAACTATATCAATCCCCAACTTTTCAATCCAAGTGAGAAAGGTGTTTAAAGACTTTTAGGTTTCTCTATATTTTTACATGTTTTAAAGACTTTGTCGGTCGACTCGAGACGTTACATAAACATTTTAAACGATAAATAATAAAATAAATGACATAACTTATCTAAGATGTGGTGAATGAGGAAATAGTTAACCATACGTAATTTATATTGCATCTATCTCTTTAATAGTGGGCCTTATCTCTAACTTCATCATTCTAACTTTTTTTGAGTATGTACTTTTCTATTGATTACTTAATAAAATCAAGTCTTAATAAAATCTGAACCACAAATTTCTTAGTATAAATCATACTTGGTGGTGGAAATCATAGGTTATAAACATAACAGTAGTGACTAAGCATTTGATTATAAATATGTCACTTTCATAATGTATCTTTCTTTGTTTGTTGTTTCACTATGGATCCGCTTTTACCATCTTCTTGGGTGGCCAACATGGAATCTTTAAAGGAAGGAGCATTTTCTAAAATTATAAGCCAAAGAGATTAGTGATTAGTGATTTACTATTTTCAATCAAACATTTAACTTAAAACAACTCTCCTAGAGTGATTGTCTAAATAAGAGAGAAATATGACTACTCATCAAGAGAAGACTATACAATAATTTTCGAGAAAAAGGGACTTATCTTCAAGACACTATTACAAAATCAGCTGATCTACATGGCCTGTCTCAAAATCTTGACAATTTATGCCACGAAAAATGATATTCGAAATTTTAAGTGCATACTTTACTTCGGTTTAAAAGATGCACAAAGCTTGTTGGAATAAGCTGGAAGCTGTTCCAGACTTAAGGAGTAATTAGCAAGAAAATCAGCTGATATGGACTTTGGCGCTAACTGAAGACATGACGTAGAGAGCACGAGGAATGGAGTTAGCTAGTTAGGAACAAATATATCCACAAGAAGATATGGAGAGATCCAGGATCCAAACCACTAATCTAGAAAGTTCTCAACCCTATGAATATAAAAAGGGTTGAACACCTTGTTTTTATTCTTTTTTGCCAAGGTCTCAATTCTATAGGTTTAACTAATCTGTAAAACCTGATTATTCATTCTAATGATATTTACATGCGTAGCAAAAAAAATATATAAAAAGCGTTGTTGAGAAACTTGATAGGGTTAGCCGTTTAAAGAGAGAAAAGATAGAGCAAAGTTTTTTTCTTTAGTGAAAAGATAGTGCCTGTGAATGAAAAAATACCAAGTTTCTCAACAAAACTTTGAAACATGAAAGAATACCAAGTTCATACACAAATTCTACTTTGCAACTAATTTACTACCTTAAAAACCTTGACCTCATTTAATATTTTTTATATTTTTGTTAGCTAGGCCATTATAACCCTGGCCCACGAGGAGCTGTATAAGTTTTACCTAATTAAATTAAGTATTTCATGGTATAAAACACATGGTTTAACAAATAATATGATATATCAAATGGCATCCCTCTGTCTCAGCTACTGTATAGAATAAATAACATAACTCTTGAAAGAAACATACAAATCTAAAAGAAAAGAGAGAAGAAGATGAAGAGGTGGGGAAGCATAAGATCGATATTCATGCATGCCGATGGTGTGGATTGGATGTTGATGGGATTAGGGTTCATCGGTGCTGTTGGTGATGGCTTCATCATGCCTATTCTATTTTTCATCACAGCCATGCTGCTGAACGACCTTGGTAGTTTCTCTTTCAACGATGAAACCTTCATGCAAGCTATTTCCAAGGTCTCTCTCTATCTCTCTCTCATATATAGCTTAATTATTCGTATTTTTCCCGAGCTCATAATACAAATTTAAATAATTATTCGTATTTTTTATTTAAATTTATAAATTTCTATAGTTATTTTTTATTTCATTAAAATATAAATTCAAATATTTAAGTTCATTTTCCAGAGCATATGCAATGAATATAATATTTTATAACTAAAAAAGCTAGTGTTATTTCTAAAACCTATAAACAAATTATACACTTCATTTCATAAAGAGTATCATTTTGAAATTATTTAAATATACAAATACACCTATCTTTAATCTACTACTAATTGAATTATATTAAGAGAAATTGTTAAAAATGCCCCTTTTTCAATACCCCTTTTCAAAAATGCCCCCTTTGAGGGTCCATTTTTAAGTTTGCCCTCTTTTAATTTTTAATGACCATTTTACCCTTATTTGAAACAAAATTAGGTCCACAAAATACAAAATATTTTTTGGCGGGAAAAGTGATCCCGCAATTTTCCCGCCAAAACACTTGTAAAAACCTTTAAAATACCTTGTAAAATTTTCCCATAAAAATTTTTCCCGCCAAAAAATTTTTTTTGCGGGAAAAATGATTCCGCAATTTTTTTGGCGAAATTTTTTTGGCGGGAAAAATTTGCAAGGTATTTTAAAGGTTTTACAGAGTATTTACAAGTGTTTTTGTAAGGATTTACAATGTATTTTAAAAGGTTTTACAAGGTACTTATAAGGTTTTATAAGGTATTTATAACTTGTAAAACCTTATAAAAAACTTGTAAAACCTTATAACTTGTAAAACCTTTTAAAATAGCTTGTAAAATCTTATAATATCTTATAAATACCTTATAAATACGTTGTAAAACCTTTTAAAATACATTGTAATACCTTATAAATACCCTGTAAAAAACCTTTAAAATACCTTGTAAATTTTTGGCGGGAAAATTTAACGCCAAAAAAATTGCGGAATCATTTTTCCCGCAAAAAAAAATTTTTGGCGGGAAAATTTTTTGGCGGGAAAAAATTTTTCGGGAAAATTTTACAAGGTATTTTAAAGTTTTTACAAGTGTTTTGGCGGGAAAAATTGCGGGATCAATTTTCCCGCCAAAAAATATTTTGTATTTTGTGGACCTAATTTTGTTATATTTCCTTATATATTTGTGATATTTTATATTAAAAGAAGGGTAATTTAGTCATTTTGTACATAAAAAGGGGTATTTTTAAAAATGGACAGCCAAAAGGGACATTTTTGAAAAGGGGTATTGAAAAAGGGGCATTTTTGTGAGTCTCCCTTATATTAAATCAAATACAAAGGTTGTTAGCTTGATAAGGGGCAGATTTGGAAACTTACAAAAGTTACATTAAAATTATAGAATACTATAAAACAAAAAATGATGTATAAAACGATGTTTTTGTGAAATTGATCGAGAGCGTATATTTTTGCTAGTTCACAATAGCCAACTTAAATATAAATATTTGCAATCTTGTTTTTCATAATTGTGCTGAAATACAATAAATTAGTTGGTGCCTATTATTAAAAAAAGAAGTTTAAATATAAATATTTGCAATCTTGTTTTTCATAATTGTGCTGAAATACAATAAATTAGTTGGTGCCTATTATTAAAAAAAGAAGTTGAACTGAAATATAAGGAAAAGAAAGTTAATTTTAAATAAATGATAAAATTTTAATATTTAAGTGAGTTGACATAACAAGTGGTTCGCAGTCTATTGATGTTTTCTAAGATTGTTCAAACATCGCGTTTCTTAATTAAGATATTTAGTTAGAATCTCCCTTGGAAGGAAGTTAGACCATCTCCAATGTATTTCCCTATTTTTAATTCTATCCCTATAATAGAGGTAAGTTTTCTCTATTTTTACTCCAATGTGTTCTTCTATTTTTTTCTCTAAAAAGTTCTATTTATAGAGGAAAAAATAGAGATTATCTATTCTCACCTCTATATATAGAGAAAAAAATAGAGATCTCTATTTTAGAGGTGAAAATAGAGGTGGGTTGGAGCAAATTTGTCTCTAAAATAGAGTTAGAGGCAAATATAGAGGTGGGTTGGAGATGTTCTTAGACAGAAACTTGTACAAATCTTAGCCAAGAAAATTAACCTTAACAAAAAAAATCAAAACTAGACTTATATAGATAGGAAAAAGTACTAATATATCCAAGTGTTTCCTCTTTCAAAGATGAAACCTTCGTGCAAACCATCTCCAAGCTCTTTTGCTCTCTCTACTTTTCTCAAATTATTTGTTTTCTGTTTTTGGTTTCTATTCTCCGTAAGTAGATATGACAAAGTAGACCATACATAGCTTGATATATACTTCACCTCTTTTTCTCACTTACCTTATGACCATATATCTATGTTAGGTTAAGTATTCCATAGTTTTAAGACGGCCGCGAACTTGTATTAAATGCCACAACCGTTGAGAATACTAATGTGTCATCCTTGTTTTTGCAAATTGGGTAATTAACAGAATGCTTTAGCTATGCTTTATGTGGCTTGTGCATCTTGGGTAATATGTTTCCTTGGTAAGTCTTTATAGATCATGTTTCTTTAAACATATTTTACCAAATTAATATTCATATAACTAATTTTTGTATTTTGTGGATGGGTTTAATATGTAAAACAGAAGGATATTGTTGGACAAGAACAGGGGAGAGACAAACATCAAGAATGAGAGAAAAGTACTTAAGGGCAGTGTTAAGACAAGATGTGGGTTACTTTGATGTTCATGTCACAAGCACTTCTGATGTTATCACTAGTGTCTCTAGTGACAGCCTAGTTATTCAAGACTTCCTCAGTGAAAAGGTCTCGTCTTTTATCTATCACATTGATCTTGTTTCTTGTTTTTAAATAAGTTTTTTGATGATTTTTATTTCAAGCAGTTACCAAACTTTTTGATGAATGCGTCTGCGTTTGTCGGCTGCTACATAGTGGGCTTCATTTTGTTGTGGAAACTTACAATTGTAGGCTTCCCATTCATTATTCTCCTCTTGATCCCTGGACTAATGTACGGACGAGCCCTCATTGGCATCTCGAGGAAGATACGTGAGGAGTACAATGAAGCTGGTTCTTTCGCCGAACAAGCCATCTCGTCGGTTCGAACTGTGTACGCATTTGGTAGTGAGAAGAAAATGTTACTAAAGTTCTCAAATGCGCTTCAAGGGTCGGTGAAGCTAGGGTTGAGACAAGGGATAGCTAAAGGAATTACCATTGGGAGCACTGGTGTAACTTATGCTATTTGGGGGTTCATGACTTGGTACGGAAGTCGGATGGTTATGACCAACGGCTCCAAAGGCGGTACTGTCTCCACCGTCACAGTTTGCGTTACCTTTGGTGGCACGTAAGTAATTCTGTTTTAAGGCTCTTGGTATTTTCTATCACAAAACAAACCATCTCGTAGTTTTGATATTTAGTATTTTACATTAAGCAGAGCACTTGGTCAAGCTTTGTCGAATCTCAAATATTTCTCAGAGGCGTTTGTGGCAGGGGAACGTATTATCAAAGTGATAAAAAGAGTCCCCGATATAGATTCAGACAACTTGAATGGTCAGATTTTGGAAAGTATAAGAGGAGATGTCGAATTCAACCATGTGAAGTTCAACTACCCGTCTAGACCCGAAACTCCAATCTTTGATGATTTGTGTTTGAAAATTCCATGTGGGAAAACTGTGGCTTTGGTAGGCAGAAGCGGATCGGGAAAATCAACCGTGATATCTCTTCTACAAAGATTCTACGATCCAATCGCGGGAGATATTCTCATTGATGGTGTATCCATTAATAAGTTGCAAGTGAAATGGTTGAGATCACAAATGGGTCTGGTTAGCCAAGAGCCAGTGCTCTTCGCCACATCGATAGAGGAGAACATATTATTTGGTAAAGAGGACGCATCTATCGATGATGTAATGGAAGCTGCAAAGGCCTCAAATGCTCATAATTTCATTTCTCAGTTCCCTCATGGTTATAAAACTCAGGTAAGATTCATATTTTAACAAATTGATATTGTATTTTTTATAGTTGGATTAAGACATATATTTATTTGGATGTTCCTTTTTATTTTACATACAAAGGTTGGAGAGAGAGGAATGCAAATGTCTGGGGGTCAGAAGCAAAGGATCGCAATTGCACGTGCGATAATCAAGTCACCCACACTTCTCCTTCTAGACGAGGCGACAAGCGCATTGGACTCTGAATCTGAAAGGGTAGTCCAAGAAGCCTTAGACAATGCCTCAGTTGGACGTACAACTATTGTTATTGCTCACCGCCTCTCTACCATTCGTAATGCTGATGTTATATGTGTTGTCTCTAATGGTCGCATTGTAGAAAGTGGATCGCACGACAAGCTCATAGAGAAATTAGATGGTCAATACACTTCTCTTGTCCGCATAGAACAAGCGAAGAATCAAGAAACAAATGCTTACATCAGCGTAGGTGTGAAAGAGAGTCGAGTCTCGAGTTTAAACAAAGATTTGGAGTATAACCATAGAGAATCGAGTTCCAGCATTGTTACAAATCTTTCTGACGTGGTTCCTAAGGATAAGAAGCCGCTTGTTCCATCGTTTAACAGATTGATGACAATGAATAAACCAGAGTGGAAACATGCATTATATGGTTGCTTAAGTGCATCTCTCAATGGGGTCATACAACCAATTTATGCATATTCATCAGGGTTCATGATATCGGTATTTTTCCTAACGAGCCATGAACAGATCAAAGAGAACACAAGAATTTATGTGTTAGTATTTTTTGGTCTAGCTCTATTCACTTTTTTGATCAGTATCAGTCAACAATATAGCTTTTCCTACATGGGAGAATACCTGACTAAACGTATCCGAGAACAAATGCTCTCGAAAATACTGACGTTTGAAGTCAATTGGTTCGACGAGGAAGAGAATTCAAGTGGTGCAATTTGCTCGAGACTAGCGAAAGATGCTAACGTCGTATGTACATGTCTTCCGCCTTATTAATTTGAACTTCAATGAGCAATATTTTTATATCTTGATCTTGAAATGATTTGTTATGATAGGTGAGGTCATTGGTTGGTGAACGAATGTCATTGTTGGTACAAACCATATCAACAGTAAGCATAGCTTGCACAATTGGTTTGGTCATCGCTTGGCGATACACCATTGTGATGATTTCTATACAACCAGTGATTGTTGTCTGCTATTATATTCAACGTGTTCTGCTCAAGAACATGTCGAAAAAAGCCATCATTGCTCAAGATGAAAGCAGTAAATTAGCTGCTGAGGCTGTCTCTAACATCCGAACCATCACAACCTTCTCATCACAAGAACGGACCATGAAATTACTCGAGAGAGTTCAAGAAGGTCCTCGAAGAGAAAGCGCCCGCCAATCATGGTTAGCAGGGATTATGTTGGGGACTACGCAAAGCCTTATAACGTGCACCTCAGCTTTGAATTTTTGGTATGGTGGTAAACTAATCGCTGATGGGAAAATGGTGTCAAAAGCATTCTTTGAGTTATTTTTGATCTTTAAGACTACGGGTCGGGCTATTGCCGAAGCTGGGACAATGACGACAGATCTAGCCAAGGGCTCAATTGCAGTTGACTCAGTATTCAGAGTGTTAGATCGTTTCACATTAATTGAGCCAGAGAATCCAAATGGATACATCTTGGAAAAAATAAAAGGGAACATCACATTTTTCAACGTGGACTTCGCTTATCCAACACGCCCGGATGTGATTATATTCAACAACTTGTCCATTGAGATCCACGAGGGCAAGTCGACAGCGATAGTAGGTCCAAGTGGGTCAGGTAAATCCACGGTAATCGGGTTGATCGAACGGTTTTATGACCCGTTAAAAGGTGTTGTGAAAATCGATGGCCGTGATATAAGGTCGTATCATCTAAGATCGCTTCGTCAACACATAGCTTTGGTAAGTCAAGAACCAACGTTATTCGCTGGGACAATCCGAGAAAACATAATGTACGGACAAGCATCTGACAAAATCGACGAGTCAGAGATTATCGAGGCAGCAAAGGCAGCAAAGGTTAGATATACTATAAATTAATATCTGTCTCACGCTCCTCTCACTATCTCCGCCTAAAACATGAAGCATGTTTTTTTTTTTGGTATGATCATGAAGCATGTTACCATGTAAACGTAAACTAGAGCAGAACCGTATATGATGTCTTTTCCTGACTATACGGTCAATAAAACTACAAAAGTCTATATATGAGCCTGAACTAGAGACTAGCTTGCTTCAACCTGTCTAAAAGAAATCTGGTAGGTCTATATGTGATTGACGCTTTCTATTAACTCTTGAGATTTTGGTTAAGGTTTATTGGTTTTTGTATTTGTACACGGATACATCAGACTATATGTTCCATATAAGCCCATAACATAAGAATGTTAATGCATTTGGTTCCAGTAATTTCATGGCATTTCGAAAATGTTATATAGAGATGAGAAAAATAGTTTGTAAGGGTAAACATTTGATCTCCCTGAAGAAGTAAGCTCAAGACTTCCAAATTTTTTGCTTGCCAATCTTCATTCTGAATAACACTAATCCTTGCCTGAGATTAATCTCATTAGGCACCAAAATTTCTTAATCATCCCAAAAACCATGTAAAATCAAAGAAAATTAAAACCTCTAGAGATTGAATCTTGGCATCGTTCAGAGAGAATTCAACTTTGTAACCATTAATCTCTTCTTCTGCCAATTCTTTGATACGCTTCGCATGCTCAACATCTGAATTCGCTGCTTCGATTTGATCATCTTCTTCCATCCAATAACTCGTTGCTCTTATAAAAAGTAGTAGGGATTGAACGGCGGGACGATTTATTTATTTTTTAAATCATGAGTTTTTAAAATTTTATGATTATGTATTATACAATTGAAATAGTATGATTTTGTAAAACATTTATATTTAATAGTTTAAGATAAAGATGTTTAGACTTTATTTGTAAAAATATAGATACGAAAACACACTTTTCATTAAGTAAAAGATTTTTAACATTAATTATAAAATAAAAAATTTCATATAATATTTCACAATTAATAATATAGATATTTAGAACATTTGGTTAAGATTTAAAATTGTGATTCTTTTTTTTTTTAATCGTTTTGAATCATCATATAATAAATAAAGTTTATAAAGATCTCAAAAAAGAAAATTTCATATATTGTGATTCAAAATTTTAAATACGGACATATATTACGCAATTAATGAAAAAAATGTGTGGTCAACGTCCCATATTGGCTAAAATGTTTTGACAATGATTCAGAATCATATTATAAATAAGAACAAAATGAATTCAAATCCGAAAGAGAACGAACTTTAACATAATAAGCATCCAAATTTAAAAGTTTTTATACGGTTTAATTCGGTTTTTTTAGTTAAAATGTTTATTTTTATCGTATGTTGTAAATTTTAAGCTTTTAAAAAGTTTTGGATATTATAATTAATATATTTTAAATCAATAAAAGTTTATAATATTATGAATATTTGAACATATAAAATTTTTTAAATAACATGGGACGTGTTATATTGTGGGACAAGGTTATATTGCGGGACAAATTTGAATCACCGTTAATAAAATTTTAAAATATCATTAACCCGCCGCTTGAATACGGATTAAATTTTCATTTTATTATTTTTAATACCACCAATATTAGACATATAAAATTAGCCTGATTTAATTAAGATTGTATAAAACAAAAATCAATAAGCTATTTGTTTTCTTTGGTCAGAAAATCAGTTTATACTACTCTGACCTTTTTAATATATAATTAATTTAGCAATTATATAGTAAACAAAAATGAAATTTCTCGCCTACAAATAATTAACTATAGAATTTAAAGAATATTATTTTAAGATGACAAATTAAACATATATTGGGTTCTCTCATATGGTTCTCATGAAAAATAATTTCAAAAATAAATCAAAACATGTTATAAGAAGAGAGACAGCTCTCTTGTGAGAGCTTTTGAGATGCAAGAGAGACGATGACGTGGCGTTATACCATTGGTCGATTTTTAGATAAAACAAGGAAAAAGAACCGAACCAGAACCGAAACAAAAAGAACCGAACCGGAACCGAATCGGAACCGAACCGAAATTTTAAAATACTCAAATGGATCCTAAATTTTAGAACCAAAAGAACCAGAACCGGAACCGAACCGAACCGAAATATTTCGGGTACCCGAAAATATCCAAAATATGAGTTTATATCAGAAAATATTAGTTATTTTTATATCGAATAGCTTAAAATACCCGAAATACCAACAAATATTTGGAAAATATATCAAAAAATACTTAAAATATCCAAAAATACTCAAAAATATCCGAAAATACCCAAAAATATCTAAAAATACCTAAAAATATCTTAAAAAAATATCTAAATGGATCCTAAACTTCATAACCAAAAGAATCGGAACCGATCCGGAACCGAACCGAGATCCAAATTCAATGGATGGAGAGTAATCGATTCAGCTTGGATCGTAATTGGTAAGAGCATCTATGGAGAAAATTTCGCAACAATCAACAGAATAACTAATCATTTTTTTTTTTGCAAATTTATTTTCAAATGTATGAAATTATTGTATGTTTAATATGTTATGAATTGTAACATTTTTCAGTTTTATGAAATAAAATAATTAAAAAATAATTTAATTTTTTCCTGAGAACCCCACAAAGAGATCCTACCATTGGACTTTGCAAAATTAAAAAAATTTAACAAAAGTTCTCATCTCATAAATTTGAAAATTTTATTCTTAAAAAAATTGTGAGAGCCCATGGAGGGCTCTCACCATTGGAGATGCTATGGTAACTACTAGTCGGAGACTCAATTTGAGTTTATAAAGTTTTAAAATATATTTATAAGGTATATATAATGTATTACATACGTATAAAGATAGTTTATATGTTTTCATAAAGATTACATACATAGTTGGATATAACTTAGGTTTTTAGGGGCATTTTAATAAGATTTTAGAAAATGGGCATTTTTGAAAAGTGGTATTTGAAAAGAACATTTTTTAAACTTTCCGGAAGAATCATTATAAATATTAAATAATATATTAATGATATATTGCTATCTATTATTTTAAAAGATTTTGAAGATTTGATAGATAGTATACAATGCAATTCACGTATTAGGAAAAATGTCTGATAAATTGAAGTCTATTATTTTTGTAGTTGTTGGTCACCATCATATTACTACAATTAAAATAATAGACTGCATTTATTTTAATTGTAGTTTTTATCATCATCATATTACTACAATTAAAATAATAGACTGCAATTTATTACACATTTTTTAGTACGTGATTTGTATTGTACACTATCTATCAATTCTTCAAAATCTTTTAAAATAATATATTACAACATATCATCAATATATTATTTAATATAGACCGGATCTTTGAGATACGGAGCACAAAAATAAAACATGTATCTCTAAATTTAAACAGAAAAGTAACGTGAAGAAACAATTTAGATAAAGTATTTCAATTATATAAAAAGGTATAAATTTGAAAAGTTTATAAATCTTTATAAAGTTTATAATGTATTTCTCGATGGTCACTACTACTCGTAGACTATAAAGTCTTACAATATAATTATAAAGTATATATAATGTTTTACACACGTATAAAGATATTTTTAAGATGTTTTTATAAAAACCACATACGTATTTGGATAGATCTTAGGCTTCTAAAAGCATTTTTATAAGAGTTTAGAAAAAGGCAATTTTTTAAAAATGATACTCAAAAAGAAACATTTTTTAAATTTGCAAATGCAAATCACGTATTGCAGTCTATTATTTTTGAAGATTTGATAGAGAGTGTACAATGCAAATCATGTATTGCACTCTATTACTTTAAAATAATACTACAATTAAATTTAAAATAATAGACTGCAATACTTGATTTGCATTGTACACTATCTATCAAATCTTCAAAAATAATATATTGCAGTATATCATCAACATATTATTTAATACTGACCGGATCTTTGAGATACGAAGCCAAAAAAAGAAAAAATGTATCTCTAAATTGAAGGAGAAATGACGTGAAGAAATAATTAAAATAAGGAACGGTCGAAATTAGTTCTATTATGGAAACTTTGGAAAGCCCAGTTCAATCAATAAGATGTCGAATTGATGGATCTTGGAAATATTCGGATCCAACTATGGGTATAGGATGGTGGTGTTTTCAAGGAATCGATCAAATGATACTGCACGGTGCAAAGTGCCTTAGGAGATGTCCCTCCCCCTTCATTTGGAGATGGAAGCTTTAATTTGGGCTATGAAGAATATCCTTTCAAGAAGGATCGATTGTCAGGTGTTTGAAACAGATTGTTCGGAATTAGTCTCGATGATACAGTCACTTGAAGAATGGCCTGCTTTCTCAAATCAGCTGGATGAGTTTGGTTTACTCTGTGCCTTTTTTCTCTTCTTTTCGCTTATGTAATGTTAAAGCGGACTGTTTAGCCCGTTCTTCTAGACTTTTATTTTCTGATGTTACTTTTGTAGACTCTTCTCCTTCTAATTGGACAACCAATCAAAGAATTATTTATTAATTAATGTGTGGTTGACAAAAAAAAATGTATTTCATTGTATAAAACACGTTGTAACAATCAAACTTCAATATACAGTATTTATTAAAAGGTCAACGGTCTCCTCCTGTCTTGATTGGTATATTAAACGATCAAGAGACATAAAAAAATAACACTAAGAGCTGTTATTTCGTATTGGTCTTTTCTCTGAAACAGAAAGGGAGAGGAGAGCTAGAGGAAGAAGATGAATATAAAGAGTTCCGGAAGCATAAGATCGATATTCATGCACGCGGACGGTGTCGGTGTAGATTGGATGTTGATGGCACTAGGGTTGATTGGAGCAGTTGGTGATGGCTTCATAACTCCTATTGTATTTTTTATCTCCAGCATGCTACTGAACGACCTGGGTGGTTCCTCTTTCAATGATAAAACGTTCATGCAAGCCGTCTCCAAGGTTTTTCTTCTCTCTTCTTTGCTCTTTTTTTTTTCTCCTGAATATGGTATCTATTCTCTGTAAAGTACACAAAGTAGACCAAACTCCAAAATTGTTGTGATACTTAACCTTTTTATCGTTTTCTGATTCAGTTTATGACTTATGAGCATATATGTTAGGAATGACAATAAGTGTAAGAACCTAATAGAATATATAAGATCCACTAATCGTCAATTTGTTTTGAGAATGAACCACATTTAACATGAACGGCCACAACCGTTGAGAGTATAAGGAAAGAGAACTAATGGAGCTTTCTTTTTTTATGTACATTATATTGGGTAATCAACAGAATTCTATAGCTTTGCTGTATGTCGCTTGTGCTTCTTGGGTTGTATGTTTCCTTGGTAAGTCTTTATAGACCATGTTTCTTTCTGTTTGTTATCCCCAAAAAACATCAATTTGGTGCATTCAAATATAACTAAGTTTTGTTTAATATTAAACATCTCAAAAACAGAAGGATATTGCTGGACAAGAACAGGGGAGAGACAAGCGGCAAGAATGAGAGAGAACTACTTAAGAGCAGTGTTAAGCCAAGATGTGAGTTACTTTGATCTTCATGTCACAAGCACTTCTGATGTTGTTACTAGTGTCTCATGTGACAGTCTCGTCATTCAAGACGTCATTAGTGAAAAGGTCCAACGTTTGTCCTTATCTAGCGTTTTAACTTTTAATCATGTTTCTTGTTTGTAAACCGGTTCTTGATTATTTCATGCAGTTACCGAACTTTTTGATGAATGCATCTGCGTTTTGTGCAAGCTACATAGTAGGTTTCATCTTGTTATGGAGAATGGCACTCGTAGGTTTCCCTTTTATCGTCCTCCTCGTGATCCCTGGACTAATGTACGGACGAGCACTCATCAACATCTCAAGGAAGATACGCAAGGAGTACGATGAGGCTGGTTCAATAGCTGAGCAGGCCATGTCATCGGTTCGAACCGTCTACGCATTTAGTAGTGAGAAGAAGATACTAGCAAAGTTCTCAACTGCACTTCAACAGTCAGTAAAGTTAGGGGTAAGACAAGGGCTGGTTAAAGGAATCGCCATTGGGAGCAATGGTATCACTTATGCTATCCGGGGGTTCATGACTTGGTACGGAAGTCAGATGGTTATGAAACATGGCTCCAAAGGCGGTACTATCTATGCAGTCATTGTCTGCCTCACCTATGGCGGCGCGTAAGTAACTATATTCAAGGCTCTTTGGTTTTCTATGCATCACCTATGTAATCTTGATCTTTGGGATTTTACTTTTTTCAGAACACTTGGTCGAGGTTTATCGAATATCAAATATCTATCAGAAGCATTTGTAGCAGGAGAACGGATTATGAAAGTTATGAAAAGAGTCGCTGTTATTGATTCAGACACTTTAGAAGGCCAGATTCTAGAGATAATTAGAGGAGAAGTCGAATTCAAAAATGTGAGGTTCACCTACCCGTCTAGACCCAAAACCCCAATCTTTGACAATTTGTGTCTAAGAATTCCATGTGGGAAAACCGTGGCTCTGGTGGGTGGAAGTGGATCGGGAAAATCAACTGTGATATCGCTTTTACAGAGGTTATATGACCCAATCGCAGGAGAGATTCTCATTGATGGTGTGTCCATTAGCAAGTTGCAAGTGAAGTGGCTGAGATCACAAATGGGTCATGTTAGCCAAGAGCCCGCGCTCTTCGCCACATCAATAGAGGAGAACATATTATTTGGTAAAGAGGACGCATCCATGGATGAAATAATGGAAGCTGCAAAGTCCTCAAATGCTCATGATTTCATTTCCCAGTTCCCTCTTGGTTACAAAACTCAGGTTAAATTCACATTTAATATGGCTCTTCTTTTTCTAATAGTTTGATGTTCATGACGTATATTTGGTTTTCGTGCAAACAAAAAAAGGTTGGGGAGAAAGGAGTTCAAATTTCGGGAGGACAAAAGCAGAGGATCGCAATCGCACGTGCAATAATCAAGTCACCAAAAATTCTTCTTCTCGACGAGGCAACAAGCGCATTAGACTCGGAGTCTGAAAGGGTAGTCCAAGAAGCCATAAACAATGCCTCTGTTGGTCGTACAACTATTGTTATAGCCCACCGTCTCTCAACCATTCGTAATGCTGATGTTATATGTGTAATCCACGATGGTTGCATTGTAGAAACAGGATCGCACAAAGAGCTCATGGAGAGGTTAGATGGTAGATACACTTCTCTAGTCCGCTTACAACAGATGGAAAATGAAGAATCAGACAGCATAAATGTGAACGAGGATCAACTCTCAAGTACTTTGAACAATGACTTGAACTATAATCCAAGAGACTCTGTTCAAAGCACGAGTTCAGGCATTGATACATATCATACTGATTTGATTTCTAAGGATAAGAAGCCGCTTATCCCATCATTTAACAGATTAATGGCAAGGAATAGACCAGAATGGAAACATGCATTATATGGTTGCTTAAGTGCAGCCTTATATGGGGCTGTACAACCAATTTACGCATATTTTTCAGGATCAATGGTGTCAATGTTTTTCCTAACAAGCAACGACGAGATCAACGAGAAAACAAAGATCTATGTGATGTTATTTGTTGGTCTAGCTCTATACACTTTTTGGGTCAATATCATTCAACATTACAGTTTTGCCTACATGGGCGAATACTTAACAAAACGTATTCGAGAACAAATGCTCTCAAAGATATTGACGTTTGAAGTCAATTGGTTTGATGAAGATGAGAACTCGAGTGGGGCAATTTGCTCAAGACTAGCAAAAGATGCTAACATGGTATGTCTTCGAGCTTATTAATTTCAATTCTAATGAAGAATAATTTTACCATTTCTTAATTTGAAATTCTTTTTTATGAAAGGTGAGATCGCTGGTTGGTGAACGAATGTCATTGTTGATACATACCATATCAGCAGTGAGCATAGCTTGCACAATTGGTTTGGTCATCGCTTGGCGATTCAGCATCGTGATGATTTCGGTGCAACCAATGATTGTTGTGTGCTTCTACACGCAACGTGTTCTGCTCAAGAGCATGTCGAAAAAGGCCATCAAAGCTCAAGATGAAAGTAGCAAACTAGCTGCAGAGGCTGTGTCTAACATACGAACCATCATAACATTCTCTTCACAAGAACGAATCATAAAACTGCTTAAAAAGGTACAAGAGGGTCCTCGGCAAGAAAGCATCCACCAATCATGGTTAGCAGGGATTGCACTGGGGACTTCACGAAGCCTCATAACATGCACTTCGGCTTTGAATTTCTGGTACGGTGGTAAAATGATTGCTGATGGGAAGATGGTATCAAAAGCATTTTTTGAGCTATTTTTGATCTTTAAGACTACAAGTCGGGTTATTGCTGATGCTGGGACCATGACGACAGATCTAGCAAAGGGCTCGAATGCAGTTCAGTCAGTGTTTGCAGTGTTAGATCGTTCCACAAGAATTGAGCCAGAGAATCCGAATGGATACCTCCCAAAAAATATAAAAGGGCAAATTAGATTTCTCAATGTGGACTTTGCATACCCCACACGACCTGATGTGACAATATTCAAGGACTTCTCCATTGAGATCAACGAGGGGAAGTCAACAGCGATCGTGGGTCCAAGCGGGTCAGGTAAATCCACAATAATTAGCTTGATCGAGCGGTTTTATGACCCGCTAAAGGGTATTGTGCAAATTGATGGACATGATATAAGGTCGTTTCACCTGAGATCACTTCGTCAACACATAGGTTTGGTTAGCCAAGAGCCAACGTTATTCACCGGGACAATCCGAGAGAACATCATGTTTGGAGGAGTATCAGACAAGATCGATGAGTCGGAGATTATCCAGGCGGCTAAGGCAGCGAACGCTCACGATTTCATCACATCATTAGCAGACGGTTATGACACAAATTGTGGAGACAGAGGAGTACAATTGTCTGGTGGTCAAAAACAGAGGATCGCGATCGCTCGAGCAGTTTTAAAAAACCCATCGGTGCTGCTCCTCGACGAAGCTACAAGCGCTTTGGACAGCCAATCAGAGCGCATGGTGCAGGACGCGCTCGAGCGTTTGATGGTTGGGAGGACAAGCGTTGTGATCGCACATAGGCTTAGCACAATCCAGAACTGCGACACGATTGCTGTTTTAGAAAACGGGAAAGTAGTCGAATGTGGGACACATTCTTCTCTTTTGGAAAAGGGTCTCACGGGCTCTTATTTCTCATTGGTCAGTCTCCAAAAAACTCTCTGTTGAATACACGAAGTCTAAAACATGAGTCACATTTCATGTATTCTTTCAGTGAAAGTTTAATTATTGTAGCCAGTATACTTTAGGGAAGCTAGTGACATATAAAAAAGGTAACAGTTACTGATCTGTGTCATACTTGAGTGAAAAAAAGTAATGTAATTGACTATTAAAAGTTGGTATGAGTTAAACACATT
Source organism: Arabidopsis arenosa (assembly GCA_905216605.1). NCBI lineage: Eukaryota > Viridiplantae > Streptophyta > Magnoliopsida > Brassicales > Brassicaceae > Arabidopsis > Arabidopsis arenosa. The sequence continues at coordinate 3,141,278 of LR999455.1, read as the reverse complement.
GCCGAGCTAAATTGATATTGGTTCCATGCTAATAAAAAGATATAAGGAATTATCACGAGAAAAAGGGGACTGACTTGATCGATCGATGGTAGCATACAACAGCGGCCCGAAGGAAGTGTTCCAATTAGCTTGCAGAGGTTCCTATCCGAGCTATATTGAATCTTGGAATGTGTTTCAAGGACTTAGAAATGTAAAAAGGAAGTTCTTGATATGAACCAAAGCCTTAGCCTTAGCTCTTGTTATCGGACCCGTTGCTTAAGCTTAAAGAACAAAGAGATTTAAAGCTAGCTTCCTCTTAACCCTAAGCTCTCTTAACCCTAAGCTCTCTTGGAGATTAAGGTTAATTCTTGGAAGTTCAGAATTCTTATTAATCAAAAGAGGTCTTTATATAAGACCCGTACAAGCTCTTTAAAAAGTAAAACCAAAACCTTATTCTATTTTAAAAAGGAAATTACTTAATTGCCTTAATGCTAAAGAGAAACCAAACATAAAACACTAAACCGTATCAGTTCTCGTTTTGGAAGTCTTGCATTGGCACTATATGAGTTGTTGAATCTAAAGAACGTGGCTGATATGTACACTATCAGTTGAGTTGTTGTTAGATTTGTTAGATGTTAATGTAAAGAAACAATTAGCTCATTGGTAGTACTTTTAAAACCGGTGAACATGATCAGTGTTATAGATACTAGGGACTACTGTTGTTTGCTTCATCATTCCTATTTTAGTAAAAATTTCTAGACAAGTCTGTTTCTTAGATCTTGAGAGGTGAAAGTATATGCTTACCATCTTTCAGACCCTGAGTAAATCAATCTTCCCTCAAGCAAGATTGGCTTTTAACTAAGACACCTCCATATCCTGCAAAATGAATAACATGAAAAGCTTACAGGAAAAAAAAATCAAATAAAACGAAAAGCTTAGTCTACTGTAATCAGAATTTTTTGACAGTACAATCTAGTCATGTTGATTGTTGACAGATACTACCCTTTCTAAGCATCACCGGTCTCTTCACTAATAGATAAAAATGTACAAGTCGAAGTGCCAAAAATTCGAAAGCTACCCATATACAGAGTATGGTTCTTGAAATCATAGCTACTCAAACACATGTCTACATTCTTTTAGGATGAGAATTCCAGCTAAAATGAAGCAGAACATATACATATATATATATATATATACATATATATATATATATATGTATATATATATATATATATATATATATGTATATATATATATATATATGGTGTCTTTTCTTGACTATACAGTTTACGAAGCATTATCAGTAAAAATTGGATTATCAATAGAGTTCAAAAGTCTATTTCATGAGCCTAAACTAGAGACTGTCTGCTTCAACCTGTCTAAGAGAAACCTGGTTGGTCTACATGTGATAGATACCTTCTATCTTAACTTTGAGATTTTGGTTAAAGTTTATTGGTTTCTGTAATATGGTTTAGACTAACAGATATCAAATAAGTTTTAGAAAAACTAGAGAAATGGAAAACGTCTGAAGATGATAAGACCATTGTCAACATTCCATATAAGCCCATAAGATATGAATATAAAAGTTTTTGGTTCCAGTATCTGGATGGCTGTTCGAAAAAGTTATTTAGAAATGAGAAAAATAGTTTGTAAGGTCAACATACTTGATCTCCCTGAAGAAGTAAGCTCAAGACTTCCAAATTTTCTGCCTGGCAATGTTGGCATCGGCATCTCTTTTGCAGCTCCTCCCCAAGCGAAGCCAATGTCTGTTCCAACTCAGAAGTCTGCTTGTTTTCTGTCAAGGAAACTATTCTTTTGAAAGAATGGGAAATCAAAATGAAAGGTACAAGCACTGACTTGCTTTATATCCTAGCAAAAGAATGGCTGGCTGCAGAGTGCAGGCCGTATAAAAAAACAGAACTAGTTGATGTGAATGTGATAAATGATTAATGCGACCGTAGTTATCAGTTTATAAATCATGCTTCACCAGCTAACGGGATTAAAGGATATCTAGCGAGAACTTGCACTGAATTCGTTTTGTCTGTTATGGCCTCCATGAGTGACATTTTCTTCTCATAGTCATCGAGCTCCTTCTGCAGCTACAGATAGGAACACCGAATTATCAATCCCAATTTGTTCTCCTCATAGAATGATTAAACAAAAATCTTAAAAAGAGAATGGATAAAATAGCATAAGGTATTTGGAGTAGCAAAGTTTACAAAAGGTAAAAGGTATTCCAGTACCTGTTCTTGTATCTTCTGCTCAGCCAGGTATCCTTCTTCCTCTTTTTCTAATTGAAAATATAAATCAGATAGCATTCCCTTGATAGCTTCTGAATCAGCTCCAGAACCATCCTCAAAAGCTTTGACATCTGCAATTACAATCATATCCAGAAGCCATTCTCTCTTAATAAACAGTTAGAAATCGAACAAGAAGAGTAAACTGCAAACATTAGCTACTCACTTGCGGTTATGCCAGTAGTATCATCACTGGCCAAAGTCAAATCTACTGTTCTCTGGAACTCCCTATTACCAACCAAACAACTTAAGATGTGTAGCAACATCATAAGATGAAAACGCAAAGAATAGAAAATAACCTTATCTCCTTGTTCAGTTCTTCCATTTGGCTTATAAACTGATCTCTGTATACCACAAAAAAGAATAAGCAATTTAACAAACATAACCTGAGTATACGTCAAGAACTAGACCTTATTAAGATGTTAGAAAGATCAAAATCACCTGAGAAATCCTTCCTTGTTCTTAATTTCGCCAACAATCAAGTCATCAACAAAAATTCCAGAATATCAAACGAAGATATCAACCAACCATATATAAGCACTAAAAACTCAAATAAACAAAGTGTAGCCAAACCTTAAGAGCATCAACTTCACTGCCAACAGTAGAAACTTCATCCTGAAGAAGACTAATCCTTGCCTGAAAAAAAAAGGCACAGTTTCAATACAAATCACTCCATATAGAACTAGCATTACCTAAACTTCTTAATCATCCAAAAATCAAGTAAAAAAGCACAGTTCAATTCGTGATTAGGCAATCCAAAACTTGTTAATCATCCCAAAAACCAAGTAAAATCAAAGAAAATCAAAACCTCCAGAGATTGAATCGTAGCATCGTTCAAAGACAATTCAACTTCGTAACCATTAAGCTCCTCTTCCGCCACTTCTTTGATACGCTTCGCATTCTCAACTTCTGAATTCGCTGCCTCGATTTCCGATTGCAAACTCTCGATCCTCTTCTTCAATCCAACAACTCTTTGCTCTTAATTCAAAAAATCACCAACAATCAAAACCACATGAAGATCGAATCGCATAAAACTAACGCCTATAACTCAAAATAACCAAAATGCATATCATCTTCTTCAAAATGTGTTCGATTTTGTTTCGAATTTCTGCTTAAACACCTTCCTATTTCTTCTTCGTCACGAAATCTCCAGAAAACGAACAAAAATGTATGAAGATCTTACCTCCACGAGATCTTTCAGAGGTGAAATCGCGGATCAGAGAGAGAAGCTGCTTCTGTGTATCGATTCCCGCCATGGTTTCTTCGTGTGTTCAAGCTTCTCTCTACTGAGAAAATATCTCAGTAGCTTTCTAAAACTGTTGGAGTCTTTGTTAGAGGCGAGATAATTAGATATGTCGGCCCATATTGGTAGAGGCCCAAAATATTAAGCCCAAATATCGTGAGGATATTAAATTCGGTGCTTTTAAGTAATTTAAGAACTTGTAAATAAAATTCGATAATGCTGTTAAAAAAAGGAATTATTGCACATTTAGGCACTTTCCTCAACTTATTTGTGTCTTTAGGCACTTTCAAAGGAGAAGGCACTTTGCCAAATCAAATTGTCCAATTTGCCCTCTTAACTACAACTCTCTCTCTCGTCACCATCTCTTTCACCTCTTCTCCAAGAAATTCTGGGGTACATTATTACATGTTTTATTATTCTGTAATAATAATTTATTCAGTGGAGTATACCCTTTCACCTCTTCAACCTTGGCGTTCGACACTTTTAATTGAACCATTCGTTCACCGTTGTCTCTATATAAATATTTGCGCATGTTACGTTTTAATTTGAGCACAAAAAAGTGTTGCCAGATTCAATTTATCTATAACTTATCCCTTCACGTGATTAGGTGATTGTTATATAATTTTCTAATTGATTCTTTGACTATTCCTTTCTCATTAAAAATTACAACTACAACCAATGTGACACCATAGAGAATGTTCTTCGTAGTATCTATTGTACACTTATAATTTTAGAAACATACAACTATGATTTGTATAAGATACTGATACTTAAAAAAATAAACAGTATTATAAGTATGGAGACAATGAGAACCAAATGTGCGATTATGCCGTATAGGAATATGAGGACAAAGTCTCACTATCCATAATCCAAGTCATAATTTAAAATGAAACCCTTAGATTGTAAACACACATTCGTGTTATCTTCGTTTGGATAAAAAAATACTAGAAAGTGGAAGTGAATTTGACCAAAAAAATAGTGGAACTGTGATTTTGAACAGCTTAATTTACTTTCTATATGGACATGATCGGATCTGGTTAATTCTGACATTATTTCAAAGCCTAAACATTAGTTCAGTGTTCCGTTTATGATGGGCTAGATTCGACATTTTTTTATTGTGTAAACAAGATTAATGAATTTTTCATGCTTCTATCGGCTTTCTTCTTTGTCTTTCATGCTTGTATCAGAACAAAACCTCAAGATGTATAACCATACATATCCCTCATGCTTGACTAAATGTTATAAAATGATTGGAGTGTCTATATACAAGTGAACAAATGGTCAGCGAAAAATGGACGCTTTTCGTGATTGGTGATTTTCATTTATGTATAAACTTCTGTCTTGGTATGAAACGACGACCATGTGAGTCACAAGATGACCATATGGATTGCACAGCTTGGACAAACATCAATAAACAACGTATATGGTATGGATCCATTTTATAATGATGGTAGTGTCCATTCACAAGTGAATATTGGTCAAAGAAAAATGGATGGTGTACTTTTAGTTGTCGATTATCGTGCATGTATAAATTTGTGTATTGATATAAAACGACCATGTGAGTTACTAGATGACCATTAGGACTTGACTTCTTGGACACTCATCAATGGAAGATTATGATATATTGTATGGTTTTGAGTATTGGTTTACGGTTTAAAATCTAGTTTATGTTTAAAGATTATGATTTTAGGATATAAGGTTGAGTGGAAAAGGGTTAGGTGTTAGATGTTTAGGGTTTAGATTTAAAGTTTAGTGTGTAGTTTTAAAAGAATTTCTTAATGTTTTAAAATGACAAAATGTTCTATAATAATCGGATGGCCTACTATGTGTTTGGATTTATATTGTTGACGAAGTTAGATATCGATTTGGGTTTAGTAGATAGGGGGTAGGGTTTAGTGTTATATTTTAAAGAGTTAAATATCAGTTTGGGTTTAGTAGGTAGGTCGTAGGGTTAGTGTTATATATTTAAAAGAAATTAAATATTAGTTTGGGTTTATATTGTTGACGAAGTTAGATTTCGGTTTGGGTTTAGTATGTAGGGGGTAGGGTATAGTGTTATATATTTAAAAGAAGGTAAACATCGGTTTGGGTTTACTAGGTAGGGGGTAGGGTTTAGTGTTAAACTTTAAACCGAATTTTCTTCTCGTTTTAGGTTTATATTGTTGACGAAGTTAGATATCGGTTTGGGTTTACTAGGTAGGGGGTAGGGTTTAGTGTTAAATATTTAAAGAAGTTAAATATCGGTTTGGGTTTAGTAGGTAGGGGGTAGGGTTTAGTGTTATATATTTAAAGAAGTTAAATATCGGTTTGGGTTTAGTAGATAAGGGGTAGGTTTTAGTGTTAAATATTTAAAGAAGTTAAATATCGGTTTGGGTTTAGTAGATAGGGGTAGGGTTTAGTGTTATATATTTAAAGAAGTTAAATATCGGTTTGGGTTTAGTAGGTAGGGGGTAGGGTTTAGTGTTATATATTTAAAAGGAGTTAAATATCGGTTTGGGTTTATATTGTTAACGAAGTTAGATATCCGTTTGGTTTACTAGGTAGAGGTAGGGTTTAGTGTTATATATTTAAAAGAAGTTAAATATCGGTTTGGGTTTAGTAGGTAGGGAGTAGGGTTTAGTGTTATATATATAAAAGGAGTTAAATATCGGTTTGGGTTTATATTGTTAAAAAAGCTAGATATCGGTTTAGGTTTAGTAGGTAGGGAATATGGTTTAGTGTTATATATTAACAAGAAGTTAAATATTGGTTTGGGTTTAGTAGGTAGGGGGTAGGGTTTAGGGTTAAACATTTAAACCGAATTTTCATGTCGTTTTAGGTTTATATTGTCGACGAAGTTAGATATCAGTTTAGGTTTATTAGGTATGGGGTAGGGTTTAGTGTTATATATTTTAAAAAAGTAAAAAAGCGGTTTAGGTTTAATTGGTTTTACAATTACTGTTTTGTATAGGGGTAAGTAAAGAAAAGCATGGTCAAGTTTAAGTGAACAAGTTATCATGATAAAATTGGTTTAAAAAAAAAACATAAGGGTAAGTAAAGAATGATGATTTTGACCAAAGAGATATTGTGTGGATAATCCATCTTGAATATATTGTCATGGATCGTCCGTTTCTTACCATATATTTGAAGGGTAATGGACGGATTCCTATGGTTGACAATCCGCAAGTACACGTACATATATGAAATTTAGGAGTGGAAGTGTATCCATGTAACATCGAACAAATGGATATATTGTAAGAAATGATGGTGTATTCATCTAGCGGCTTTAGGAGTGGAGGTGTATCCATGTAACATCGAACAAATGGATATAGTGTAAGAAATGATGGTGTATCCATCTAGCGGCGACCAAATGGATACGCATTTTAGTGTTTTTTCGTAAACCTATCTTGACATACAGGAGCCACCTTACCTACTATGTACTTAAGCAGACGATCTAATAGATCGGTGTCGCCGATCAGCTTCCTCAGCTTTTGACCTCAACTCTGACCTTAGTATCAAGTATGGAGTTTGTATTTTTCTCCTTCTCACTATCATTCTTAACATGGTTTTCTTAGCTACTTAGGCTTCCCTAGCAGTTTTCAGAGAAATTTAACTGCTTCTCATCTAATTTGAAATTACAATTGTTTCAAGTTAATATCCTATAACAAGCACAATTTCACAGAATCAAGGAAAATACAAAACACATAGCAAGTTATATAAAATTTTTAAATACAAATTCAAAGATTCGAGTAAAAACATACACCAATTTACAACAGTAGAAGTTTCATATAAACCGAGACTGATTTAAGATTCATAGAAACCAAAACTCCCCACCAATTGAAAGCACGGACATTGAAGCTCTTCTCCTCGCCAATCCACTAGCAACCAGAAACACAAAAGGCCTCGTATTTACTGCAATTCATTCCACTAGCAACCTCACATTTTCGCTTTCTCTTTGCTCTCACTATCTAAACTCTGAATTTCGATTTCAATGGAGTCACACGCGTGCTGTTACGCGCCACCGCGAATGTCGTCGGAATTTCGAAATTGAGACGACCAATCGGAGCGATCCACCATCAATTCAGCACTGCGTCGTCTTCTTCGTCGTCATTCTCGGTTAAACCAAACGGAGGAATCGGAGAAGGAGCGAATCTGATCTCCGGTCGTCAGCTTCGTCCGATTCTTCTTCTCGATTCGTCGGCGATCAACGGCGGAGTGAAAAGAGAGATTCTGAAACCGGTTAAAGCCGCCGCTGCTGAAGGTGGAGATACCGCTGTTGCTGAAGGTGGCGATCAACGGCGGAGAGAAAAGAGGTCTGTTTCTAGCTTAGTCGGTGTTGAATCGTTTGACTCGGTGGATCTGAACTCGTTTATTTCGCAGGGAAGCTAAAGTTGGATTCTTTGCCAAGAATCCATGGCTAGTCACTGGAATCTTCTATGAGAAATGATTTTCACAGAAGGATAAATCATAAACGATGGTTGTTTAATAGTGAGGGATTTGTTTCTAGAGACGAAGAGAGACATTTTTTTCTCATCAGATCTATCACATAAAAAAACAAAATTCTATTTATTTTGCTTTAATATTAGCCATAGATCTTAATGTTTATTTTTCAATCCAATGGTCTATATCAAAAACATCATAACTAAACTAGTTTGTGTTTAAATTGTTTGGTGGAAAAATAATTGAGACATAAGCTTAGTTAATGTTTGGCTCGTTTAAGTAAGAGGGTATAAAGGTCCAATTTTCCTTCAAAAAGATGAGAAAGTGCCTCTAGTTTTTAAAGTGTCTAAAGTGTAAGAACTTTCTCTATAAGTGCCTTAACATGCAAATCACCCAAAAAAAAATCGATAATTTTTAAAGTTTTATTTCCCCAAACGGATAATTATGTGTTATTTCTATAGAGCGAATGCAGAATAAACAAAAGTTTTTAAATCTTACTCCCTCCGTTTTTATTAATCCAAATTCTAGAAAGAAAAAATTTGATGCAAAAAAATACAAATTTTAGGTTTTCTATTCATTTTAATTAGTTATTAATGATGAATTACACACTTCAAACAAAAAAAAATGAATACTTTTGGTTTAAATATGTGGAAAATTGTTTTGTTTTTCTTTTTTTTTTTGTCAATGAGTTGTGTAAAACTGTTAACCACAATATCTGTGAAAAACATGGAATTAGGATTAATAAGGAGCAGAGAGAGTATATAATATAGAGTCTAGTTTGTTTGGTCCAAGTAGGATTTATAGTCTGTCTTAAAGTAAGATTCAATTTGAGATGGGTTGACAGAAACCATCAAGGCATCAACTCAATAGAAAATTAGAATGATGTTCTAAAGTAATTTATAAAAGATTCATTCAACGACAATTAATTTTGTGTTAGAATCCCATATAACTTTACTATGATAAAACGGCAGAAAAATGTTGAATTTCCCTACGTCTTGTCCGTGAATGACAACTTGAAAACATGATCATGCAAGTCATGTTCACACAAAAGAATTATAGAGAGTGGATGAGGAAGGTGAAATGACATTTGCGCTAAGAAGAAAGTAGAAACTAGGTTTAGTCGACGAATTAGTAAAATGTCCTGAGGGAGGTCTTGGAGGATGGGGAAGATTGCTTACTACAAGAAAACAGCTAACTACCGACTACAAGTGGCGACTAACAAAATAGTCGCCAATTTAGCGACTATTTTGTTACTCTGTGACGACTAATCTACGACTAATGACAATTAGTCGTTATTTAATCACCAAATAGCGACCAAAACCTGTAGTAAGTAATATAGTCGGTAAAAGGCGACTATTTGGCGTAGATGTTATGGTTATGTCGTAGATTATAATACCATTGAACATCAACTTCGAACGACCATAACACATCGAGAGATAAACAACTAAACAAGGCGCACAGCCGCACAGGGATAGTCTCAAAGCTTTTGTCAAACGTCGCTCATGCTCACTCTATATTTCACTAAAGAAAAAACTATACATATTGGACAAAAACCAAAGATTTTAAAGTGCTATGGAATGCATAAACCCCACAAAACTATAATGTACATATATGTGTTCCACTATCTATCGTCCAATATATTCCCTTAATTATCAAAATGTGTATATACAACCATACGAAAAAAAAACCACATGGTGGTGGGCGAGTGGTTCTCGTTTGGTTGGAAGGATCGCCCTGTTGGTCTAGGCCAGGGATCGATCCTCCCCAGACGCAGTTTCGCTCTCTCACTCCTGTGGCCACCTGGGAATTTACCTGCGGACTTGCTCAGGCGCCCCAGACCACCAGTTTATCAGGGGGCCCTTAAGTGGAGGCTTAAAAATCCCTGTGACGCGGGCTTAGGCCCAGTGGGCTAGTCAGATCACTGTGTGGTCTGGATACTGGGTTATCAAAAAAACCATACGAAAAAAAGGCCAAACAAAAGAGTTGATGGGACTGTTCTTGGAGAATCTGTGAAAAAAATAATTTACATAGGATTCACATAGAAGCCACATCGATTCCACCATCTGAATGTTTTATTTTTTTCGATGCTAGGACTTAATTACGAAATTGACTATTGTAAAATATATAATGGACAACACGTTGAAGTGATTAAACGTCTCCTCAAATAAACTTTGTTGGACATTGTTATTACTCGCCAAAAAGGTTTATATTTTCTTTCTTGTTTCATACTACTTCATGCCAAACAAGAGAATGTGCTATATAGCACGCACACGGAAAGAAAAGAAAAGACGAAACATAAATCATGATCAAATAAGCCCTATCGGGAACTTGCTTAAAAATAAGAAAGAGCAATTTCATGTAACACACACAAGAAAATTTAAATTTTTAAATACTTGTTTATATTGTCTTTATAAACGGTTGGATTACTCTAATACGAATTGGTGTAGTTCTGCAATTTATGGAATAGATAGTAAATTCAGTTGAACTTGCAGTAAATTTTGGTTTTATGTGTACAAATTGAATTTTATAATTTTGAAAAACCAAAAATCATGTTTATAAGTTTATTAAAACTTTTTTCTAAACAGTATATTAATTAGAGTGGTTAATAACTAAGTTAAGTGGATGCGGAAACAAACTAAGGTCGGGTATCGTATCCGTTTATGTGGTTTAAATAGCTGAAAAAAAAACAAGTTTTTTTTTTTTTTTTTTGTCAACCACACATTAATTAATAAATAATTCCTTGATTGGTTGCCCAATTAGGAGGAGAAGAGTTTACAAAAGTAACTTCAGAAAATAAAAGTCTAGAAGAACGGGCTAAGCAGTCCGCTTGAACATTACATAAACGAGAAATAAGAGAAAGCGAGAAGAAAGGGAAAGAGACACGGAGAAAACCAAACTCGTCTAGAAGATTGGAGAAAGCAGGCCATTCATCCGGTGACTGTATCATCGAGACTAACTCCGAGCAGTCTGATTCAAACACCTGACAATCGATCCCTCTTGAAAGGATATTCTTCATAGCCCAAATTAAAGCTTCCATCTCCGAGTGAAGAGGGGAGGGACACCTCCGAAGGCACTTTGCACCGAGCAGTATCGTTTGATCATTTCCTTGAAAACACCACCATCCTATACCCATTGTTGGATCTGAATTTTTCCAAGAACCATCAATCCGACATCTTATAGATTGAACCGGTCGTTCCAAAGTTTCCGTAGTAGAACTAGTTTCGATCGGATCCAACTGAGCTTCTTCCCACATTAATTTTTCACTCAAAGCATGATTTAAAATATCTCTGGGTTCAGATTGTAATCCCTTGAAAACCTTTTTATTCCTATCTTTCCAGATGAACCACAAAATCCAAGCATAACTGAAAGTTTTCTCTCCCCCATCTAGATTAGATGGTAACCTCCAATAAAGATAATCTAGATTTGAGAATTCCGAGGTTAGAGGAAAACTACCTATTGCCGTAGGTATATCGGATAATTCCCATATTTTCTGAGAATGAGTGCACTCAAATAAAGCATGGTTTATTGTTTCCTCTGCCATCTCACACCTTTTACAGAGAAAGTCACATTGGATCCCTCGATGTGCTAATTTTGAAGTAACTGCTAGAGATCTCGTAGCAATTTGCCATAAGAAATAAAAAAAACAAGTTTAAATATCTCAAATTTAAATATCTCAAATTTAACTTTTTTAGTTTGTATAAAATAATTTAAACGGCTAGTCAATATTTATAAATTCAGAAACACTAATTTTGAAAATATATATGTAAATGATCCATTAACTAATCACGTTGTATAATAATTGTATTTAATCCCTGAAGTCTCAAAACAAAAACAAAAACAAAAAAGAAGAATAATGTAAGCACTATAGATGTACGTTAAAAGATGATGATGATGATGTGAGGGTTGGTGGCTGTGAGGGAGAGATAGTCACTAGTAGGCCAAGTTGCAATTGGTGATGGACTGATGAGCCTTTTGCCACTTATGGAAACCAACATCTCTTATGATATCTTTTGCTCAAGCTGTTAGTGATAATCATATAGTTCGACTAAAAAGTGGAAATGGTTTTCATATAATTATTTTGTGTGTTAATAGTAAGTTATATTTCACCCAAAGATTCAAAATTTAGTTATTGATGAATATACATAGATTGACTCATGTTCATTTGTTAACATGATTCGTAAATTGTACCTTGGAAGAGGATTTTTATTATTTGACTGATGTTCCAGGATTAATTAAGAGACGGATCTGACAAATCATGCATGATACCGACGAACGTTGGGACATCCAATACCAAACTTTTCAATTGATTATCTTGTGGGCAGTAATTATCCAGTGAGAAAGGTTTTTTTTTTTAAGTTTTAGGTTTCTATATAATTTTTACATTTTTAAGGGCGTTGTCACGGATTATGGCGGTTGGGACGTTACATAAGATTTTTATATGATATATAATAATATAAATGATATAACCAAAACATAAAAATAGATAATTACCCTAATTATACATTGTGTCACTTATGTTTGTAGCATAGCTCAGCCGCACAAAGAAATAACATTGATTTCGAGCATCAAGTTCCGCAATGACAATTCCTGCATACATGATACATGTAAAAGTGCATATTGGCATGACATGACATGACATGACACTTTGGAGATAGAGGGTGTCTTTGTGATACAACTTATGTGGAGGATGAGAAATTAGTTAACCAAACGTTATTTCAATTTCATATGTCAATGTAAAAGTGAGCCTTATCTCTAATTTCATTGGTTCTAGTTTTTTTTATGGCGAATTCGATTTATTCAAATTTGGATTACTTATTTTGGAAAAAATCAGATGTTTGAAATTGATAAGGAAACCAAAAGGTTCATTTTTTGGTATCCCATATCGATTTCCGTGAGCCTCTACATATTTGAAGTCATATTATATGTGATTTTAAGGCTTGGAAGGAAGCTCAATCAACTGCCTCTTCAACGGTGGAAAATTTTCAAGTGGAAGGATTTTGAACCAACCATAGTTTTGTCTCTCTTTATTCACAGTTAGAAGCTTTACTTTTGGTCTTGCCAATCATGATTTTTTTGAGGGGAGAGAGTCTAGATTTTGAGACTGATTGCACGGAGCTTATTAAAATGATGCATTTTCTTGTTAATTGGCCAGTTTTCTCTAGTTTTCTCAATGAGTTTAGACTATTCTTAGGAATCATTTTGATTGTTTCTTTTTTTATTCTTATTTATTTCAATTTAAACTACATAACGGACTGTATATTTTGTTGAAAAATTCTTCAAAATACCACACTTTCAACTTTTATTTCGAAAAACATCACTATTAGTTTAATGTTCCAAAAATATCACCAAAGTTTTGGTTTTTCAAAAACACCACAAACACAGAATTTGATTTTCAAAGGTTAAGAATTTAAATTTTAGGTTCGGGTTAACTATTTAGATTTAGGGTATATTTTTAGGGGATAAGGTTTAGAGTTTAGAGTTTAGGGTTTGAGGTTTAATTTTGAAGGTTGAAAGTTAAATTTTAGTTTTGTGGTATTTTTGGAAAATCAAAACTTAAGTGTTATTAATAGAAAACCAAAACTTATGTGTGGTATTTTTGAGAATTACCCCTAGTTCAAAAACGTGGCCAAGGCGGCCGATTACGCGGCGGCTAGTCGCTCGGTGGCAAGAGACCGCCGAGATTAGGGTAAAATCGGAAATCTTGAAAAACGTGATTTTTGTACTTTTGAAGGTTGAAAATCATAGATACTTGATGAATCTAGCATATCTATCAATAAACAATAGAAGAAAACAAAGAGAAATGAAGAAAAGTGAGGAAAAAAATCAAGTGACGGCGGATTTAGGGTTACCGATCTCATTTTTCAAGAGGTAGAAGACATGGTATTTTGGTAATTTAATATCACTTAAAGCTAAAATGAATAAAATAGACATGTAATCGGAGTTGCTCCAACTCCCTACCGGATGTGAGGAAACTCGCTTATAACCACTGGACCAACTTGTGTTTTTTATTTTATTTCCACAAGAATAATATATATACAATATATACGTAAAAAATATAAACAACTAATCCCGATTAATCCCGTTTAATCTCTGATTTTTCGGCTAGGCGCTAGGCCCAGCTCGAGCGCCCCACTAACGCCTAACGATTTTTTGAAAATGGGAATTACCCTATTTTATATAGTATGTACTTTTTCTATTGATTACTTATTAAATTCCAATTAGAAATGTCTTATTAGAAGTGGAACTCATGGGTTATAAACATGGCAGTAGAAATGAAGCATTGATTATAAATGTCACTTTCATACTGTATCTTTCTTAGTTTGTTGCTTCACTATCGAGCCGCTTTTAGTATCTTCTTGGGTGGCAAACATGGAATCTGTAAAGGAAGGAGCATTAACTAAAATGTATAAGCCAAATGGATTAGCGATGTACCATTTTTTCAATCAAACATTTAACTTTAAACAACACTCCCGGAGTGACTGTCAGTTCAGTAAAAAATACATAATTAAATTTAAGTCTAGAATAAGAGGCTAAACAATATGCAATTTATCTAAATAAACAAGGATTAAGAGAGAGAGAGAAATCACTAAATTTTGCCTTGGAGTAAACTAAACTTACGTATAAAAAGATAGAGAGAAAGGACTAATCATCAAAGAGACTGTTAACAAAATCAGCTCTACACCGTCTCAAAATTTTTACAATCTATCTCAGGACAAATTTGAAATAGCCAAAATAAACACTTCAATTCCAAGAGAAGAGACTATGTGTTTGATATTTGACTCCCAAAGGCATTGTCTTATCATCCACCCGAAGATAAACATATCCAAATCATGGGGTGGGAACTGTATCCTTCCAAAAGCCATCTACTTGTAAAAAAGCTTTTAAGAACTTATTTTTAGATAACTATATCCCACACGTAAATGTGTTTGGGATCATTTGGACTTCTTTCCAAATTTTATAGTCACTGAACACATGGCTAATTATATTTAGTGGTTCCCTAACTACACCCTCGTAGACCTTTCCATTTATTCTTCTCCTAATAAACAATATAATTCATGGAACATATTGTGTTTGCTTCTCGACCCTCCATGTTCTGGGATCTCAAGAAAAGATAATCCAGATTTATATAAATCGATCTTGATGGGATCATATTTGATGCCAATGGGATTAAGGATAAAGCCTATGATTGTAAAGAATGAGGACATTGAAAAATTATATGGTTGGTCATTTAATCTTGTACACCACATCTATGATATATTGTGTCACAACTAATCCCTCTATTTCTCAATCAAAACTGATTATATATGGCTGGAAAAAATGCCCACTATATTAGAATGCCCACCTGAAAACCCAGCGAAAAAATTTCTCAACTCAACACACGGCAATATTTAGCCGGAAAATCGATCTGAAATATGCATTTCTAAATTATGCAAAAATAAAGAAAGCAATGTTAAATCAATTAGTAAAAATCATTGGGCAAAAGAAATCATCAGAAATCATGAAAACAAAGCATAGATTAATGGGATTGCATTAAGTAAAATCAATCTCCTCCCTCAAAATTACTTATCTAAAAAATGAAGTTCTTAAACATCAAACTCCCATTTGAATTTGAAGTAAGAAACAAGCAAGCATCAAAATCCAAGTTTAATTGGTTCAAAATGTACATTAACATAAACTCCCATTGGCTAAGGACATTTTTCTCACGTATGTTCTTTCAAGCAATTTAACAACACTTTCGATGCGTGAATTAAACCTAAGATTAGAATCTTGATGGCTAGTAAAGATTCAGCAATAAGAACAAGTAAACAACAGTAGATGAAGAATAATAAAATCAATCTGAATCAGACAAACAAAATCAATTAGTCATAAAATCCTTGTGAAACCCTAAAGCCAATTGAAAATTTAACTACTCAGACATATAAATGGTAAACACGAAAGCAATTAATGAAAAAAAAAAACATAATTAAACATAATTCATAAATCTTTTCCAAATTTTCATTAAAGTTTGGAGATTCTCTCCCAAAACCTTTTTAATAAATAAAACCATAAACATTCCTCTTTAAATGGAGTTGGATTTTTTATAACAAAAAGAAATCGAATTGGGTCAGGTAATCAAAATGGGTTAGAGACCGCTCGGTCCCAACTTTTCTTCTTCATATACTAGTCAGATCGATGATCTGTCTTCACTAAACGTGCATAATTTTTGAACCGTTGGTGCAAATGACCTAAAACAAGTGCCGAAACCAGTGGCAAAGCTGACTCACATATCTATTGTGTATCCAAAAATCAACCAAATCTGATATCGACAAGCCTTTGAACGGGTGATAAACTTCTTACACTTATGCATGACCTTGCATGCATGTCTAAATGAGTGTTTTTTCCCAAAGCGGTTTATTCTGCTTAACCAACCTAAAACTTGTGAAAACTCGATAAATTACAAAAAAGACTCTAAATACACTTTGACTCGATAAAAACTCAATCAAAGATAAAAACTATGGTTAGAAACCAATAAATATGTAGTATATTATACTCAAGACATTCAAAATCTTCTAGGTGGTTTAATTTCTTCTTTAAATCTTGGGACCCCTAATGTCACATTTTTGTTACAGAGTTCTAGTCCACTCAAACGAAACATATTTATTTGTTTTAATCCCTTACACCAAATATATAATTGAGTTTTAGACCGTTATCGATAAGGCTTAAAACTAAATTTCCACTGTCTTCTCGAAAAATGACTTTATGTCCATCCAGTCATATTGAACCTTCTGAATGAATCATCAGAAAACCCTTTTATTTTTTTTAATCCTCCTAGATATTTTTATAATTATGTTAAAGTTGCATGCATAAGTTCATTGGAACCATCACTCATAGAGAGCACTTATCTAGAATGAGGCGCAAGTTTGTTAAGTTTCATGGGCTTCCAACTTAAAGCCAATTGGCAATGAGTGGAGTAACTTATGTCCCTTATATATTACTCAAGTCCGTTCACATCTTTCCAATTTGGGATTTTCCTCCACACGCTCCCTCAAGATAATGGCTCTTCTAACCATGAATCTCGACATAATCCATCCCATCGAGATAATGCTCTTCTAGCTATCTAGCTATCTCGACAGAATTTTGAGTCTTCCTTTGTTCCATCAATTAGAAGGGGTGATCGGGCCACTTTTCTGGACCAGATTAGCAGGTCAGCGTGTGTTCGGGTTCTGATATTATGTTAAAGTATTATGGGTTTACAACTCAAAATCAATTGGTAATGAGTAGAATAGCTAATATCTCTTATATATTATTCAAATTTCTTATCTTTCTCCGCAAACTTTGGTCTGATCAGTTTTTCATTTTGCGCAAACAAAATTTTTTTTAAAAGAAATAATTTCATCGTCCGAAAAGATACAAAATCCAACCGCAGCAATCTGCACAAAAACTGATATTTTATTTTCTTTTTTATCTTAACAATTAATGTGTCAAACTATGATAAAATTAAATTGTGAACTTAAAAACAATGTGTTCCCCACCAGTTTTTATTTTTAGTGTGCCACTAAGTTTGTATGCAATCTATTAATCATTACACTTTGGCAAATTTTCATAAAACTTTATTCTTCTTATTGTCAAATAAAAAAAAAAACCATTTTTATCCTTCACTTCATTAGTTATCATATGATCGAATCCTAAGGAAAAATATGGATCCCTAAACATGTTAATAGTAGTTGATAAAAGTTTGGGTTCACGAGTTTGTAAACCTCTTCTTTTAATTAAAATTCAGTTGACGACCGAAAAAACAAAATCGAAAATACTTATTAACGAATATATAAGGTTGAATAATTTTGAATTGCATTGATTTTCTTTCGATTTCGATGGTAGCATAAAGTTATACATGGTGTATATAATTGTATAATTTTTAATCTAAATTTTTTATCTACAATTAATATTTAAAAACTTAATACAAATGCTAATTTATTAATCAATTCATAAATAACTGTCTATCGAAGGACTGGATTGTCCGAATATTTCATGTGTATAGGGAGGCTAACCGCCTCGCAGACGGGTTAGCAAACTATGCGTTTACTCTTCCTTTAGGTTTACATTTGCTTAATTCTAGACCGGATTGTGTAACCTCGATAGTGTTTGAGGATGCTAATGGGGCTACATTTCCCCGGAATGTTGCTTTGTAATTTCTTATTTTATTTTGAATAAATTGTGGGGGACATTTTGTCACCCACCCTTCCACCAAAAAAAAAATCAATTCATAAATAAACAAAATATTTCCCTTGTTTTATAGAAAATAAATAATTTGCACAACAAAGTGATTTGAGAAATTTCATAGGGATCAGTGAACAATTTAGAACTAAATTAGATACATACGTAGAAAAAGTTTCGATAAATTGGAGCCACATTAAAAAAAAAAATAGATGATTTGATCATCAACAAGATTGCAAAAAAAAAAGAAAAAGAAAAAAACTAATTAGAAAGTAATTTACAATCTTGTTAGAAGACCAAAAATAGGTTTCACAGGTCGGTAACAAATAAATGATTAAATTGCCACATCGCATATCAGTCGTAAATGTACTACTAATTGTCTAATTTACAACTTATAAGAGACTGGTATTAATATTTGCAAAATACTTTCAAATAAGCAGCCTATTTGTCACTTTATAAGAAGTCGCATTTTTGCCAGAGAATCTTATTTGCGACTAATTTGCAATATAATTTTCTTAATATAAATTATATGTCTCCGCTGTTATTTTATTAATTAAACTAGATCATCACCCGTACTAAAGTACGGGTTGAATTTTATTTATTACAAAATTTATATAATATATATATATTAGAACTAAGTTTTAATATATTATAATAGTAAGTGAAAAAATATTAATTTTTTTGTCAGTCCCTATATACAATATTAGAATAAATATTGAATTTTTTCTATAATACTCAATTATGGATAATTTTTTTTTTAAGATATGAAAACGGAAAATAATTTTATTTTTTAAAAAGTAATATTTTTTGAACAATGAGTTAATTTATGTTAACAACCACAAAATAGGATTGCATATATTTCAGTTAGATCAAAAATTAAAATATCATAAATGAATCGCATATAAAACATAGATTATTTTGAATTAATTAAGAAAATTAGCTATTATTTATTTAGAAAATTCTTTTTCAATTTATAATTCTTTGGTTGTTGAAATAGAGATTTGTTTGAGCTAATCTAATTACAGAATTTGTTTGAGATTTATAATTACGGAATTTACCAATTATTCGCATAATCGAATATGTTATAAACATATATTTAGTATATAATAATACCAAAATCAACCCGTACGTGGAGTCTATATTTTTATTTTAGAATCTCAATATTTCATTTTAAAATATTGCGTGCACAATCTATTATTCATTAATTCTAAAATTGCTTGCGGAATCAAATTTTTAAATATTTAGAGGTGTCAAACCATATTTAAATGTTCTACACTATTTTTAAATATTCCAAATTAAAATCTTTAAATTTTTTTTGTAGTTTATAAAATTATGAATTTCAAAAAAACAAATTATATGAAATTAAATATAACTATTCAAATAGTTATAAGGATCAAAACTCATTTCATCATATAATATATTATATTTAACCCGCTACCTATTATAAATATTTTTAAAAATAATCAAATTAGAGTATTTATAATTTAAACTTTTTGAACTATTAAGTATTGATGATATTCTCTAAAAATATCAAGTAAAACTTATTTTAAATGTTGCAAATTAAAATATTTGAATTTTTATTGTAGTATATAAAATTATACATTTCAAAAAAATAAATGTATGAAATCGAATATAAATATTCAAATTCTGACCCGGAATTTTGGTTGACTTTATTTTTGTGTAAAAGAAATATATTACTCAAGTCTAAATTTTTGACCCGTTTAATTGTTTCCTTTATAGATTGAACAATTTATATGCGTTTTTAAAATTTCAAATCTTGGCATATGCAGAAAAAAAATTACATTTTTTTATTATGTAGATGATATGATGATTTATTTGTTTCATATTAATATAATCATATTAAGATGAGAGGTGAAGTTTAATGATTAATAACAAATTAATATGGTGAGTTAGATATCAAATCTTATATGTTCATTTTGATTGGTCATTTAAAAAAAAAAAAATAATAACAGATTTTCGTTTTATAATTTAATTAAATTAATTAAATGACATAAATTAGTATTTTACTTGTTTATCCTTAATAAATTGAATGAAATTTGTTCTAAAAGAAGATTTTTGTAATGGCATTCTTAAGTAAATTCTTACAAAAGAAAGGTTAGTTAAGGGCATCTTATAAAGTGTACTCCCCAAATAATAGTATAGGATCATCATTTGGTTTTATTTTATTAATTTAATGTCATGATTTGGTTAATATTGTTTGCTTGGGATGGAATGTCATGATTTTTTATTAGTCGATTATTTTATTAATCGATAAATTAGTTTATCGATATATAAAATAGATCCGAAAATCAATTTGGAATGGGAAAATATATCGATTATAATTTTCTGGAGGTTATACTGTATTTAATTATCCTTTAAAAGTTTCTGGTCAATTTTAGTATAGTTTGAGGTTTT
This sequence comes from Arabidopsis arenosa, assembly GCA_905216605.1. NCBI lineage: Eukaryota > Viridiplantae > Streptophyta > Magnoliopsida > Brassicales > Brassicaceae > Arabidopsis > Arabidopsis arenosa. Next base: position 3,120,731 of record LR999455.1, on the reverse strand, counting down.
GATCGAGTATATACATTGAAAACAAGTATAAAACATATATGAGACTTCTATTTATTTTAACATTTAATTACCCCCAAAAGAAAGATATTTTCATATTATTTGTAAAAGCTACCACCAAAATATTTTCTCATTACATACCATTTTATCATTCCGGTAGCTTTTTTTTTGTTTTGCTAATCTTTAACCAAATATTGGCTATTTACACTAAAATTTCTATGAATTTAAATGTTGTAAGTATGATTATTTATTAATTTACATAATTATTAAGTTATCGATATATTAGTTAACCTGAAAAATTAATTTGAGATGAAAAAAAATGTATCGAAATTATTTTGTATCTAATTATTCTTTAAAAGTTTCTGATAAATTTTTTTTATAGTTTTAAGGTTTTGATATATGTACAATTGAAAAGAAGTATAGCGTTACAAATATAAGTGTTCATGTAGATCTAATAGATAGTATCATATATATGTACATTGTACAGTACAAAGAAGTCAACGTTTACACTTTCCGTGATAAGAGTTTTTAATTATAATATTAAATTATACAATAACTCAGAACTTGGCATGTCAATTAGACGAGCAGAAAAAAACGTCACCACATACGTACAATCCCTGGAGATCGAACACGGGAAGGTATCATTTGCCAACACAATGACTGTTTAATAAATTATATTATACTACACGATTAACATAAAAAATGGGCATATCAATTATTTGTTGATAAGATTATACTGTATATAGGAGAGATTTTATAATGGCAATATATAACATGTTAATTACAAGAAGATCACATTATTATAATATTTTTATGATAATACATTTACTCATATTTTATTTACAAAAATATTACTATGTATTTATGCAACTAGGAAAGAATTAAAATTAGGGAGACTCACAAAAATGCCCCTTTTTCAATACCCCTTTTTAAAAATGCCCCCTTTGGCTGTCCATTTTTAAAAATACCCATTTTTATGTACAAAATGACTAAATTAACCTTCTTTTAATAAAAGATATCACAAATATATAAGGAAATATAACAAAATTAGGTCCACAAAATACAAAATATTTTTTGGCGGGAAAAGTGATCCCGTAATTTTTTCCGCCAAAACACTTGTAAAAACTTGTAAAACCTTTAAAATACCTTGTAAAATTTTCCCGTAAAATTTTTTCCCGCCAAGAACTTTTCCCGCCAAAAAACATTTTTTGCGGGAAAAGTGATTCCGCAATTTTTTTGGCGGGAAAAATTTACAAGGTATTTTAAAGGTTTTTTACAGGGTATTTATAAGGTTTTACAATGTATTTTAAAAGGTTTTACAACGTATTTATAAGGTATTTATAAGATATTATAAGATTTTACAAGCTATTTTATAAGGTTTTACAAGTTATAAGGTTTTACAAGTTTTTTATAAGGTTTTACAAGTTATAAATACCTTATAAAACCTTATAAGTACCTTGTAAAACCTTTTAAAATACATTGTAAAACCTTACAAAACACTTGTAAATACTCTGTAAAACCTTTAAAATACCTTGTAAATTTTTCCCGCCAAAAAAATTGCGGAATCACTTTTCCCGCAAAAAAAAATTTTTGGCGGGAAAATTTTTTACGGGAAAATTTTACAAGGTATTTTAAAGGTTTTTACAAGTGTTTTGGCGGGAAAATTGCGGGATCACTTTTCCCGCCAAAAAATATTTTGTATTTTGTGGACCTAATTTTGTTTCAAATAAGGGTAAAATGGTCATTAAAAATTAAAAGAGGGCAAACTTAAAAATGGACTCTCAAAGGGGGCATTTTTGAAAAGGGGTATTGAAAAAGGGGCATTTTTAACAATTTCTCTTAAAATTATTTACGAAAATAAATTCATTACGTACAAAACATTTGTCATTATTTGTTACTGTGGATTATTTCAAATAAGAAGTATGCACATAAAAAATTTTGAAAGGGGAAAATGTAATCAAGTGGTTAAGTCTACTTGATTTCATCTTTTCCACCAGAATTCGACTCTACTAAATCGTAGACTTGTGTATTACTTGCAGAATTTGTAGACTTACGACAAACTAAGTTTGTAGCCTTATGTACTATTGGCAGAATTTTTTCGCATATTTATGATATATATGCATGGGTAGTACTATTTTCGTTCAATGGTCAGTTCGTTATTCTGCAAATTTCGAAATATTTGTTTAATGACCTAGAAATAAAGACGTAGGAGGTTACAACCCACAAAAAAAAAAAAAAAAAAAAAAAAAACAACAACAACAAACAACGACAAAACCAAGACAAGGCCTCAACGAGACCCGACTTCACAGAACCACTTCCAAATTAAGTCTAAGATGAGCAAAACCAATTATAAAGGACAATATAAACCCGCAAAATATATAAGCTAACGAAACTTCCTATGACGAAGTTAGAATACAATGAACTTAAAACCACAAGGATAACTCCCAAACTTTTAGTCGACGCAGTATATATGCATGCTCTATATATACATATGACGACACTTTAATAAATAGTAGTACTATTATCAAATTATAACCGTATCTCGGAATCTGGAGCAAAACTATATACTTATTGGATATAGTATACGACACATATAAAAGAGTAAATGATGTCAAAATAGTAGCTAGCAATAAATAAAAATGAAGAGTTGTGTTGTGAAAGGCTGCATGCAAGGCTGATAGGTACGCACATGACAAGCATAGGGAATTGCTCTCAGGTTTTAATGTCGCAAGAAGACGAATTCAATTCCATCCATGTGCTTTACTAGATACTAGTAGAATTATACCGCCTCCATTCTAAGTGATACCCATGAAGTTGTACATTTTATTAAATATTGATACATAAAATATCTAAAATGTTTTTCTGTTGTTCTTTTCTTTGGACGTCTTATTAGCTCTTTGTTTATCCCAGACTGATTATATATTGAAATACTAAAAATAAAAATAAAGGGATTTTTTGAAAAATATGTATTGGTGGTGATTTTATAGTTTTTCAAGAATCAACTAAACGAAACTCTATACGTAGAATAGAAATATCATTGGATAGGAGATTTTCTCCCTTAAATCTTCCTACGTTTTTTTCTTTTTTTTTTTGATAACTTAGAGTAAATCTCTAGGCTTATGGAGGAGTTCAAGACTAATCTCTGGGGAGAGGGTGTTCCACGGTAACTCGTTTATTAGTTTCTTTTTCTAAGTAATCTCGAGTGATAAATTTAAATTCGTCACCTAGTTTTAGATTTGAGGATTTTAGCCTACCAAAAATGTTTGATTGGATGCCTAAAAGAAATTATTAGATGACCAATACTCTCATAATGATGAAAGTTGATGTTAAAAATGTTAGGATTTTGATCCTAAACCCAATCTTTATAAAATCAATTAAGTCAAAAATAAAATTGCATGGATAATATATAGTGTTTCACACACAATATAAGAACTACGTCCACATTTCACTGCTACGAATCTCATTCAAATCGAGAGTTGCAATTTTTCTCGCTCTTTTATCTCTCTCGATTTTAAATCATAAGAAACTGTGACAATGGTCTAAACTAGAACACATCCTCTAATGAAAATAAGCATAAGTCTAAAATATCCACTGAAACGGATACACAAGATCATGCTCCTCAACTCAACAATTTTCATTTGGAAATTAATCATGATCATGTGTTATTTACTTATTTATAATGGTTCCTTTAAAATTTTAATAGTCGATATAATAAATAAAAATAATGTGTCCGCTGGAAATTCTCAATCTAATAATCTTATTAAGTTGCATAATTTCAATTTATTAAAACGGTATGTTTACAGAGGTGTCTGCAGAATAACCAGTTACCTTTTAACCATCAAATATTCGCTTTGAATTCGAGTCTAATTAAGCAATAAATAATTTACTATTTACGGAAGTATGCGGAAAAACCTATTACATTTTAATCATCAAATATTCGTTTTGACTTCGAGTCTAGTTTAGTAATTTACTGTTATTACTGAAAAGGGGTATGTGCAAAAAAATCAGAAACTTGCTAACTAATAAAAAAATAGACGATATGCATATGCTATAAGTAATTATATGAGACAAAGTAAAGTGGAGACACAAAATATAACGTTTGGTGGTGCAAGAGTTTCTTGAAATATATTACTTAAAACAGACCAAAACTTGATATTAATATTTTAAGGGAATTCATATAGGGATGGTATATCCTTCATACCAAAAAAAAAAAAAAAAAATTGATATATTCTCTCTCTCTTTCTATAAATAGCCGCCGGCTACCACATTTGATCGACGATATGTGAATGAAGCACACAACAAAAACATCACATAACAAAGAAATCCACCAAAAGGGGGGAAAATTAGTTTCCGCTTTAAATATTGCTGCACGAAAAGAGTACCTCTTATAGAAAGAGAGAGAGGGAAATAAACTCCTGTCGTTTCGCTAAGGTCAAGGTGTCGTTTTAATTTGGTCTCTCTTTCTTTCTCTCTCTCTTTAAAACAGATGAAAATGGTTAAAGAAGAGGAGAAAGAGAGTGGGAGGAACAAGATGAAGAGTTTTGGAAGCGTAAGATCGATATTCATGCACGCGGACGGTGTAGATTGGTTGCTGATGGGCTTAGGGTTTATCGGAGCCGTTGGTGATGGCTTCACAACTCCTCTTGTTCTTCTCATCACCAGCAAGCTTATGAACAACCTTGGTGGTTCCTCTTTCAACACTGATACCTTCATGCAAAACATCTCCAAGGTTCTCTCTCTTTTTATGCTAATATAATTGACAACTCTTTTTTTCTAATTAGATTATAAATTCTTTTCGTCAAGTTTTTTTGGATGCTTTGTTGTTTAGAATCCGTTGACATTTTTGTGAGAAAACTAACAAAATTACAAACATACAACAAATTGACTTCTCCAAGTCATTGTTTACAAGTTAACATCTATACTTCAATTTGACTGATGTTTATTTTATATTTTTTATTTGTGTAATTAACAGAATTCTGTAGCTTTGCTTTATGTGGCTTGTGGATCTTGGGTTGTTTGTTTCCTTGGTAAGCCTTTCTAATAAGTAATAATATTGTTTCCTTTCCTTTTCTATGTATAGTTGACTTGACCCCAATTAGATTAACACATTTTTTTATATGGGGATGGATTTTAATAGTTTTCATTTAAAAAAAACAGAGGGATATTGTTGGACAAGAACAGGGGAGAGACAAACAGCAAGAATGAGAGAAAAGTACTTAAGGGCAGTGTTAAGACAAGATGTGGGTTACTTTGATCTTCATGTCACAAGCACTTCTGATGTTATTACTAGTGTTTCTAGTGACAGCTTTGTCATCCAAGACGTCCTCAGTGAAAAGGTCTCTCTCACTTCTAGTTATATCTTTTATAACTCTAATCTTTATATTCTTGTGTTTCTAAAACAATCTTTTATATTTGGTGTAGTTACCGAATTTTTTGATGAGCGCATCGACGTTCGTTGGAAGCTACATAGTTGGATTTATCTTGCTATGGAGACTGGCAATAGTTGGTTTACCTTTCATTGTCCTCTTAGTGATCCCGGGCCTTATGTACGGACGAGCCCTCATAAGCATTTCGAGGAAGATACGCGAAGAGTACAATGAGGCTGGTTTTGTAGCTGAGCAGGCGATCTCTTCAGTGCGAACCGTCTATGCGTTTTCTGGGGAGAGGAAGACAATATCCAAATTCTCAACCGCGCTTCAAGGGTCGGTGAAGCTAGGGATTAAACAAGGGCTTGCTAAGGGAATCACCATTGGAAGCAATGGAATCACTTTCGCCATGTGGGGGTTCATGTCTTGGTATGGAAGCCGGATGGTCATGTACCATGGTGCTCAGGGTGGTACCGTCTTTGCAGTTACTGCCGCTATTGCTATCGGTGGCGTGTAAGTATCTATAACTAAATTATGACCCATGCGAGCATAAATAATTTCTTATTTTACAATGAGATATGCAAATCGGTTTCAACAATTAAAATACAGTAAAACCTCTATAAATTAGTAATGTTGGGACCATGAAATTTTATTAATTTAGAGATGTATTAATTTATCGATAAATTAATAATTATTAATTTATAGAGAGATTTTACTAATTTTATACTTTTTTAAAAAAAATTTTATCTAATAATTTTTTTCTTTATAATTAAGCAATATCTTTTTAAAAACAATTGCAAGTAGAGAAGCAATTATTAAGTTTAAAAAACAACACAAACTTTTTTCAAATAATAGAGTCATATTTCATTAAAAATTTACATATAATATTTTAAATATATATCATAGTAATTCATCTATGACATATATAAATTTATATCATATATATATATATATAAAATTAAATATACATATATATATATATTGATAAGTTTATACAATTATAAATTTATAATATAGATGGGACCATATGTTTACATGGGATTTTCAAAAAAATTATTATCTTTTTAATTTATCGATTTATGTCATATTTTACACTGGTCCCAACTCGGGACCGGAAGAATTTATTAATTTAGAGAGGTTATTAATTTATAGAGTATTAATTTATAGAGGTTTTACTGTATTAGTATCATATAGAAAATATAGAAATAATATTTTCAATCTATCTTTTGGTTTTATTACAAAACCAAAGGATAAAAATGTATTAATGGTAAAAAAAAATCAAACCCCACACAGCTTATGAAAAAAAAACGGATATTTTTGCTGGTTAAACATTTTGCTGGTTATATGTATCTAAAGATATAAATTCTTTTTTCATATGCACTTTTGGATCTTATGGTAATTTAGTTTAACCTGTCTATATATGACTAATGTTTGGAGGTTTTTTTTGTAGAGTGTTAGATAAATTAAAATACATAAGTTATTTCTTGTAACAAAGAAAAAAAAAAAAAATGTTGATCGTAAGTATCATGATCTTGATTCTTGATCTTTGGTATCTTTGTTATTGCTTCAGATCACTTGGTGGTGGTTTGTCTAATCTCAAGTACTTCTTTGAGGCGGCTTCAGTTGGGGAGCGAATCTTGGAAGTGATAAACAGAGTTCCCAAGATTGATTCGGACAATCCAGATGGCCACAAGTTGGAGAAAATTCGAGGAGAAGTCGAGTTTAAGAACGTAAAATTTGTGTATCCATCGAGGCTTGAAACATCGATCTTTGACGATTTTTGTCTGAGAGTTCCTTCCGGGAAAACTGTGGCTTTAGTGGGAGGAAGCGGGTCAGGAAAATCAACCGTGATATCGCTTTTGCAAAGGTTTTATGACCCGCTTGCAGGCGAGATTCTCATAGATGGTGTATCCATTGATAAGCTACAAGTGAAGTGGTTGAGATCACAAATGGGTCTTGTTAGCCAAGAACCTGCACTTTTCGCCACAACGATAAAGGAAAACATATTGTTTGGTAAAGAAGATGCATCCATGGATGATGTTGTGGAAGCTGCCAAAGCCTCTAATGCTCATAATTTCATTTCTGAGTTACCCCATGGCTACGAAACTCAGGTTAGATATTCTAGATTTGAAACACATCGATTACATTACCTTTTATTAGACGTTTGACTTAGTTTTTGTGTTAAAAAAAAATAGGTTGGGGAGAGAGGAGTGCAAATGTCAGGAGGACAAAAGCAGAGAATCGCAATCGCACGTGCAATAATCAAATCACCAACAATTCTTCTTCTAGACGAGGCAACAAGCGCGTTAGACTCTGAATCCGAAAGAGTAGTCCAAGAAGCCTTAGAAAATGCCTCGATTGGTCGTACAACTATCCTTATCGCTCACCGTCTCTCCACCATTCGTAATGCTGATGTTATCTCCGTTGTTAAGAACGGTCAGGTTGTGGAAACTGGATCACACGATGAGCTAATGGAAAACATAGATGGTCAATACGCAACACTTGTTCACTTACAACAGATTGAAAAACAAGACATCAACGTTAGTGTGCAAATGGGTCCAATCTCGGATCCGAGCAAAGATATAAGAAGTAGTTCTAGAGTGTCGACTCTTAGCCGTTCAAGCTCTGCTAACTCGGTTACAGGTCCAAGCACTATAAAGAATCTTGCCGAAGATAACAAGCCGCAATTACCGTCGTTTAAGAGACTATTGGCAATGAATCTACCGGAATGGAAACAAGCGTTGTATGGTTGCATAAGTGCAACCTTGTTTGGTGCCATACAGCCAGCGTACGCATATTCTTTAGGGTCGATGGTGTCTGTTTATTTTCTTACAAGCCACGACGAGATCAAGGAGAAAACAAGGATCTATGCATTATCTTTTGTGGCTCTAGCCGTCCTTTCTTTCTTGATCAACATCAGTCAACACTACAATTTCGCATACATGGGTGAATATTTGACTAAACGTATCCGAGAACGGATGCTCTCTAAGGTGTTAACATTTGAGGTCGGTTGGTTCGATAGAGACGAGAACTCAAGCGGCGCCATTTGCTCTAGACTCGCAAAAGATGCTAATGTGGTAAGTACATGAAAAATCTTTTTAACGAACAATGTTTTAGTGTTTCTTGATTTTCTTATGTTTTTTTTTTTTTCTTTTTCTGATAGGTGAGATCGTTGGTAGGTGATCGAATGGCATTAGTGGTGCAAACCGTATCGGCTGTTACCATAGCTTTCACAATGGGCTTGGTCATCGCTTGGAGGTTAGCACTTGTGATGATTGCGGTGCAACCGGTGATTATTGTTTGCTTCTACACTCGTCGGGTTCTACTCAAGAGCATGTCGAAAAAAGCAATCAAGGCTCAAGATGAAAGTAGCAAACTAGCAGCAGAGGCTGTTTCCAACGTCCGAACTATTACAGCTTTTTCATCACAAGAACGTATCATGAAAATGCTCAAAAAGGCCCAAGAAAGTCCACGGAGAGAAAGCATTCGTCAATCATGGTTTGCAGGGTTCGGGCTCGCGATGTCGCAGAGTCTCACGTCGTGCACGTGGGCTTTGGATTTCTGGTACGGTGGTAGATTGATCCAAGATGGGTACATCACGGCTAAAGCTTTGTTCGAGACGTTTATGATCTTGGTTAGTACTGGTCGAGTCATTGCCGATGCTGGAAGCATGACCACAGATCTAGCTAAAGGTTCGGACGCGGTTGGCTCGGTTTTCGCTGTGTTGGATCGGTACACATCGATTGATCCGGAGGATCCAGATGGATATGTAACGGAAAGAATAACGGGTCAGGTTGAATTTCTTGACGTAGATTTCTCGTACCCGACTAGACCGGATGTGATTATATTCAAGAACTTCTCCATTAAGATCGAAGAGGGGAAGTCTACAGCCATTGTTGGTCCAAGCGGGTCAGGTAAATCCACTATAATTGGCTTAATAGAGCGGTTCTATGACCCGCTAAAGGGTATTGTGAAAATCGATGGTCGCGATATAAGGTCGTATCATCTAAGATCACTTCGTCAACACATAGCTTTGGTTAGCCAAGAACCAACATTGTTTGCTGGGACAATCCGAGAGAACATCATATATGGAGGAGCCGCCGATAAAATCGACGAAGCAGAGATTATCGAGGCGGCGAAAGCAGCGAACGCTCACGATTTCATCACCTCATTAACCGAAGGCTACGACACATATTGTGGAGACAGAGGAGTACAATTATCCGGTGGTCAAAAACAGAGGATCGCTATCGCTAGAGCGGTTTTGAAAAACCCGTCAGTGTTGCTTCTAGACGAAGCGACAAGCGCTTTGGATAGCCAATCGGAACGTGTGGTGCAAGATGCGCTCGAGCGTGTTAGGGTAGGGAGGACAAGTGTTGTGATTGCACATAGGCTGAGCACAATCCAAAACTGTGACGCAATCGCTGTTTTAGACAAAGGCAAACTCGTGGAACGTGGGACTCACTCTTCCTTGTTGTCAAAAGGTCCTACAGGTATTTACTTCTCATTGGTCAGTCTTCAGACAACTTCTGGTTAACTTAAACCATGTCGTTTCATCGGTAATGAAATTGGCCACAACATTGTATTATTTGTAATCAAATAAAATGTCCAAAAGTTTTATGTTCAAAGCAGGCTACAATTTCAACACTATAGTAAAAGAATGTATAAAGAAAACAACGCTTGTTAATTGAATTGAAATAAAAATTAACGTTTTCACAAATTTCATCTCAAAAAGCGGAATCCGGGGATAAGTAAAAATAGATATGACCGGGGATAAGTAAAAATCCGGAAATGCGGAATCAGAACTCATTCAGTGAGAAAAGTATCCGAATGCACTCACATTTTGGTCATGATGCCAAATAAGAAGAGAAACAGTTCGGACAAAGAAAGATCATTGGAACATAACATAAACCCACTTCAATTTTCCTCCCAAGTTTCACTCTAAATTCAAATGATATTGCAGTTCCAATAGATGGCAAACATAAGTTTTCAGTAACTAGCATAGAAAATGTATAGACACTAGATTTTATCTCACGGTACACCGCGGGTCGATTTTTTAACTTTAAAATTAAATTTTAAATTGTATTTTTTAATATTTTTTGTTTTGTTAAGTGTTTAAGATTGTATAATTGTATTTTGATTGTTAATTTTAAGATTTCATCCGTGATATTAATACCGTCCCGTATTAATATCGATTCAAACCCGTCCCACTATATAACTCCGTCCCGTGAAATTAAACATCATTTTGTTATTTTTAATAATATTTTATTTAATAGATATATAATTCGAGTAAATTTAAAAGTTTGATTTTATATATATATATATTTTAAAATTTTAGTTAATAATAATTAATTATATATAATGATTTCTGAATTAATTGCGTATGACCGACGGTTAAATGTAGGAATTGTTGAGATCTTTTAAGAAAATCGAATTAAATATGGATGTAATTGTGGCAAGGATTAGTTATGCTTAATATATTATGTTAAGATTTTTGGAAATGATTTTTTATGTTAATATCTTTGATTTAATTTTGAAAATCTAAATAATTAATGTCAATGACATTTGATCGTAAATAAGTTGGAACTCCAGGATTTATTTCATAAATGTCTCCAAAAATGTATATATAGATTATTAACACAATAATTGCAAACGTTCATCGTTAATATGATATTTGATAGGCTTGGTAATGGTTCTAATGAGCCGGTTTTGGGCCAAATTTGTAAAATTCAAAATATACCCTTTATAGTAACATGTCTTAAAAGGCCACGACTTGAGGGCTACATAGAGTAATTAAGGTCCGTTGGAGTTATTACCTAGGACTTATTACTCTCACACCTAAAGTTTTGACTTCTTTTTTTCTGTCTTCAACTCAATTGTTTTATTTATTTCTTTCAAATTTTCAGTTTTTTTTCTCAACATACATTCTATCAATTTTGAATTTGAATGGTGGCATAACGACACCACGTTATTGGGAACAAGTTAAATCTTTCTTTTCATCTATATTTCTTTTATTAGAATTAAAACACTTAAAAAAAGATGTTTAAAAAAAAAAAATTAAATATGAAATTATCACTCAAAATGTATAAATGCAAAAACATGTGTTCAAAAATCCAAAATGATAGAAATGATAACAAGCAACAATAATATATACTAGTTTCTTAAACTGTCTAACTCAATACTAAAATACTAGATTTTAACCCGCGGTACACCGCGGGATGATTTAATTTTAAAGTTAGTATAAAAATATTTTGTAAATTGTATCTCCTTATAACATATTTATTTATATTATAGTTTATAATTGTTATTAAGTAACGGTATACCACGAGTCCACGAGATAATTATTAATAAACTGAGGATTTAACCCGTATTAAAGCGGTATATAAATATTGATTCAAATTCGTCCGCCATATAAATCATTTCCGAAATATAACCCGTTCCGTAATTTCTTAACCCGTCATGTGATTTGTATTAAAAAAAATAAGGATTAAATCCGTATTGAAGCGGCGGATTAATGATATTTTAATCTTTTTATTATTGTTGATTCAAAAACCCGTCCCGCCAAACCCATCCCGTCAAAAAACTCATTTATTTTATTAATGTTCTTATTTATGATATGATTCTGAATCATTGTCTAAATATTTTAATCGATGTAGAACGTTGAACACACATTTTCGTCAATTGGATAATATATGTCCGTTTTTAAAATTTCGAATCACAGTATATGCAGAAAAAAATTGATTTTTTTTTTTACTTTATGTATTATATGATGATTCAAAACAGTTAAAAACAAATCAAACAAAGATGATAGGAGAATCATAATTATAAATCTTAATCAAATCTTCTAAAAATCTAAATTATTAAATATTGAATATCCGGTGTATGAGTTGGGTTAAATATAACCCGACCCAACAAATTTTTTGTGAAGGAATTTTTAAATGGGTCGGATATCCGATATACCCGAAAGCTTTTTTACCCACCCGTCACAAAAAGTGCTGCGATTATACGTATAGATAATACAGTATATACTAGTTTCTAACAGCTTTTTTGAAAAATAATATATATTCTCCCTGTTTTAATTTATATGTAGTTTAAGGATTTTGCACACTAATTAAGAAATTTTTTACCCTTTATTAATATATTATACAATTTTTTTTTCATTGGTAAATATATTAAAATATTAGGATAAAATTGGAAATCTTTGCAAACATATACATTGAAAATACAAAACAACACTTATCTTGAACTACTCTTAATATGAAACAGTGGAAGTACTAGTTTCTTATACTTCATAACTCGATACTAAAAAATAACTAACTCGTTAGTAAAAATAAGTAACGCGCCAAAATAACTTAACAGTGGAAATAAATAAGGGGTCAAAATAATTTATTAACAAAATAAACAGAGCACCAAAAATTTGAATTGAACAAAATGGATTAACCTTAAATTCATAAATATTCAAAATAAAAAACGAGCCAAAAGTTTGAATTTATTAAATAACAGAATTCATTGACCTTGAATTTATGAATTTTTAATTTATTACCTAAAACATAAGATTAGCTTTCACTTTTTTTACTTATTTTTCTATTATTTTGCTAATAAAGTAGTAATGAAAAATTGAATAGAAATACACTTGAATCTGAAACTATGGGGACATTAAATGGGGAAATTTGTCAAAATCAACCTAAACAATTTGTTGGATATCTTTTCCAGTCCAAACTATAGCACAATGCATTTATAAACCTGAACTATATAACTGTTAGTCGAATTTTACATTGACTTTAACGGTGTTAGTAAACCGTTAAACGGTGCTGAGTCAGAGGACATTGTGGCGACAAATTGTCAATGATACAAGTGTTATAAATGCGAAATTAAAATTATCTTGCTACAATTTTTCTTTTTCTACTTGTCAAAATTTGATTTTTTTTTGTAACTATCATTATGTACACTCTCAATCTCTCATATATATATACCAATATCCTATGTTCAAAAGCTTTAAGCGGTTTGTGAGTCCATATTATAGATTCTATTATCGCTTGTGTGAACAAATCTTTCAAATCCAACAAGAATTATTCTTATCCTTGGGCTCTTTTCACGGCATTGAAATAGCTGATTTTTTGTTCTTACTCAAAAAGACAACATTTCCTTCTTTCTTTTTTTTTGCGAAGTGAAATGTTGTTTTATTAAGTGAGAGAAAGCCACTGGCCACATGTATTATAACACTTCTCGTTGGGTTAGAATTTAGAAAGATTTGCTAACACAAACGACACTGGAATTCATAATCTGGATGGATTTACAAACTGCATGTTATTTTCATACGTTGGATATTGCTCTATTTATTATAGATATACAAATAAGCTAAGGAAAAACACAATATATATATATATATATATATATATATATATATATATATATATTATGGGAGTGCGTGCAAATGACATAATGGTGGTAATTAGTAAAAAAAAAAAGTCCGAGTTTGATGGGGAGAGTGGAATAAAAATTGTAACCTGGAAAATTTATATTCACAGTTCTAAAATCTGTTTTTAGTTATATATATAGAATATGAGTTTAATGATTTTTTTTTGGAAAAATATACTTAATTTTATAAGATTATTAATAGACTGAGGCACAAATTTATAAATCTTTTAAGCACAGAAAAAAAAGAAAAAAAAATCTTTTAAGCACAGAAAAATACAGAAAAAGAACTTTCGTTCTTATGGAAGTCTTAGTCTCCAGCGCACGACCTATATTCATTTTCATATAACTTAATAATCGATTGTCGGTTTGATATAGCTGAATTTCAATGGTTAACCAATTATTATATTAAAATAAGTTTATATCCCCTCTAGTAACTAATATAAAATTCTATAAATTGATATCTTCTTTTCTTGAGCTGAATTTCCTCTATTATAATAAAATCTCATACTATAATATGTGTAAATACTAATGAAAGCAACTTTTAATTGAGTGGCTTCTAAATAAGAAGACGCTAGAACTGGTAATGTTAGGAAGTTTTGTAATTAGGTAAACATAATTCCAAAGTGAGATATATACTCATTGGGAAAAATGTCATTTAAATCATCACTTTGCCATTTGTGGAGGTTTAAAGCATGAACTTTGAGTCTGGTGTTTTTAATCCTCAATTTCTAGTTGACTTTCAATTTAATCTCTAACTTTCGTTGACGAAGCCGATTGAGGCACGTCTTTAACTGGACAAACGGAGGATTAAGACGCTGTTATCTGTCCGTCTAATATATCCGTTAATAAATGTAACGACGTCATTTAATCAAATGAAAACCCCCAAATTCGATTAAGCTCGAACCCTAGAATACCAAATCGAAATTAGAAATACAAAATCGAAGATTCTCTCTCGTCTTGATTAGAGAAGAAAACGAGAGAGAATCTTCGATTTTGTATTTCTAATTTCGATTTGGTATTCTAGGGTTCGAGCTTAATCGAATTTGGGGGTTTTCATTTGATTAAATGACATCGTTTAGCTTATTAACGTATATATTAGACGGACAGATAACATCGTCTTAATCCTCCGTTTGTCCAGTTAAAGACATGCCTCAATCGGCATCGTCAACGAAAGTTAGAGACTAAATTGAAAGTCAACTAGAAATTGAGGATTAAAAGCACCAGACCCAAAATTCATGCTTTAAACCTCCACAAATGGCAAAGTGACGATTTAAATGACATTTTTCCCTATACTCATTTCAAAGAATAATGAAATTGCCAGCCCACAGCCGCACATACAGCTGTCTTCAAACATTACACTATATCTTTGTTTCTTATTTGTGAATTTAATTTTAATGAAAAAAATGTAATCTTTATAGCAAAAAAAATCAATTTTTAAGAAAGCAGTTTTGCATGATTAAACATAAAACCAATAATAAAAACAGGTGAAAGTATAATGGCTGCTTTTCTGTAAACATAAAATAATTGCATATAGATTTTTGTGTATCAAGATGTTGGAGCAACTCTTCTAAAATGTACGTCTTCTGTTTTAATTCTATTCCAAATTTAAAATTTTGATTGTGTTGTCCACAAAAAATATCATAGTTTAAAATTATTTTACTTATATTTTTCAGAACTTTTATCCTGGCTTTTTTCTTCATTTGTATCGTTTAGAAAAGAAAATAAATATATTCCATTCAGATTTTTTAGTAGCCGTGAACATTTTGTTCATGTGGAATTCATATATGCTATAAATAGTAGTTCAGAAAATTTGCTAATCCAAAGAGATTAATGTGTTAATTTTTAAAAAGTGAATATTCCTCATAATAACAAATTACAACAGTTAGATTTGTTTGGCATGATGCTACAATTAGTATATTACTGCCAGCACAAGAGAAATTTAATAAACTCTACTTAGGGAAACAACAAATTCTAGTCATAGAAATGGGTGAAAACCTGCAAATAAAATCCATCTAAACGAGGAATACTCACATGCTTATAGAGTAAAACACAAACACATAATTATTTTAATTAAAAGGAGCATTGTATCCAATGAATGTGAGCTGACCATTTAAATATATTATTATCTTTTGGGCGTTAGTCAATAGTTATATATATTAAAAAAAAAAAGATATATATAACTGTATATCGAAATAAGTAGAAAAGCACATGGAGCCATGTGTTCATCGGACCATTATCAACCCATATTCTAAAATTGCTGGATTCCTACAACCTAACATGCTTTTCTTTTATATGTAAACATTTATGTCGATGCGTGTAATGTGTATACATTTACATGCGTATTCATTTAATTAAATTAGTAGTTAATCTTTCATGTTTAATATTTAATAAGACTTTATGTTAATGTTGACTATGATGACTTCGTTAAACCTAACATTTATTTTTGTAACCAAAAATAGGTTAAACTTATATATCGTTTATTTAAAGTTGAATATGAATCACTCGTAATTTCTAAAAACATTTGAAAATTATAAAATTATAAGAGAAATATATATGCAGGTTGAAACCTTCGCTTTCGCCCCCAAAATTTAACTAATTAATATGTATAGATCATCTGACTCCTAAACTGTAAGAACAAAATTATATATAAATCATCAAGTCTTCAAATTGTAATTGTTTATGGTCCCATAAATCTCAAGATCAGCTCTATATATATGAGAAAAATCGAACGGTTAGATCTTGCAAATAAATATGTCATAAATTTTTCAATATAAGAGTCTATTTTTGAACTAGATGTTGCACTTGTACATATGTAACTGGTCATAAATGTATCCTTAATCTTTTTAACCATATACAATGAACAATATTCACCAATACATTATTTTTGCTATGTTTCAAATTAAATGTTCTGAATAAATATAAACTCAAATTCGATGTTTGTATTGAATTGACTGTGAGATAATAAAAATAGTAATTTTATGGGTTTCTAGAAATAAAATAGAAAAATACCTAAGAAAAAAACAATGATAGTGACATAAAAAGAAAACGAGTTTTTAAAGAAAACGAATTTGACCATCTTCTTTACAAAACCGCGTTTCCTTTCTTGTCTTTGTCTTCTTCGTCGACCTTTCTCTTCTCTCTCCATAAATTCCAGAAACTTTTCTCTAGACACTTTAGAAACACCAAACCTTTTTAGAGCTCTGCTTTGAGATTAAGTTCTCTAATGATGTCTGGTTCAAGATTAGTCTCTAGACTAATAATCTTCTCAATAATCTCCACAGCTTTCTTCACCGTTGAATCGATTCGATTATTCCCAGATTCATTCGACGATGCATCTTCAGATTTCACGGAGGCTCCAGCATATCAAAACGGTCTCGAATGCTCTGTTTTAGCGAAAAACAGACTCTTGTTAGCTTGTGATCCATCAGCTGTTCATATAGCTATGACTCTTGATCCAGCTTACTTGCGTGGCACGGTATCTGCAGTCCATTCCATTCTCAAACACACTTCTTGTCCGCAAAACATCTTCTTCCACTTCATTGCTTCGGGTTCAAGTCACGGTTCGCTCGCTAAGACTCTCTCCTCTGTTTTTCCTTCTTTGAGTTTCAAAGTCTATACCTTTGATGAAACCATGGTCAAGAATCTAATATCTTCGTCTATAAGACAAGCTCTTGATAGTCCTTTGAATTATGCAAGAAGCTACTTGTCGGAGATTCTTTCTTCGTGTGTTAGTCGAGTGATTTATCTCGATTCGGATGTGATTGTAGTTGATGATATTCAGAAACTATGGAAGATTTCTTTATCCGGATTAAGAACAATCGGTGCACCAGAGTATTGCCACGCAAATTTCACTAAATACTTCACAGAGAATTTCTGGTCCGATCGAAAACTCTCGAGCGTCTTCGACTCCAAGACTCCTTGTTATTTCAACACCGGAGTGATGGTTATCGATTTAGATAGATGGAGAGAAGGAGATTATACGCGAAAGATCGAAAATTGGATGAAGATTCAGAAAGAAGATAAAAGAATCTATGAATTGGGTTCTTTGCCACCGTTTCTTCTAGTGTTTGGTGGTGAGATTGAAGCTATTGATCATCAATGGAACCAGCACGGTCTTGGTGGAGACAACATTGTGAGTAGTTGTAGATCTTTGCATCCTGGTCCGGTTAGTTTGATACATTGGAGTGGAAAAGGGAAGCCATGGGTTAGGCTTGATGATGGTAAGCCTTGTCCAATAGATTATCTTTGGGCTCCTTATGATCTTCACAAGTCACAGAGACAGTATCTTCAATACAATCAAGAGTTAGAAATTCTTTGATTTATTCATTTTTTTGGAGTTTGGTATGGTAAATTTTGTGAACTCATTACATGGATTCTATTTTTTGTTTTTTTTTTGATGTACATATAACATAAATACATCGAGGATTTTGTTCAAGATATTGATTATTGATCTTTATCAAATTAGTAAATAATTATGACAAAGGTCTGTTTTCTTTGTATATATATATATATATATATATATTTTTTCTTTTTCTTCATTTGGCATATATAAGCATTCTTTGCTTCATGAGTTGCAAATAAATATTAGCTTATGTGTTGTGTTCTATGTGTTCTATGTCAAATAACATACCCATAATTAAGAAAATAGCGCGCAAACATATTTTTATTTATCAAAATACATCTACATATATTGCTGTCAACCTAGTTAACTCTTAATAAGTATAATTGGGTCATGTGTTTTGTTTTGTTACATGTGAAATTATGTTTACCAAAATTCAAAACAAGTTAGTAGTAGGAGAGGGACCCAAAAAACAAAAACAGTAGGAGAGGCAAGACGGAATCACAGACCCGAGCCATCCATAAGGCAGGTGAAGCACGTTCTTTAGGCCACAACATATAAAAAAAATCAAGAGACAAAATAATTAAAATAATCAATTTGTTCTAATGTTTAATTACTTCAATGTTAAGTACTTAAGTCTAAGGACACAAGTTCTAACAGTTTATTTGCTTCTTTTCTTTCTCTTCCTCGCATTTTCTCAATCCTTTTTTTTTTTACTTTCCCATCTTCCCTTTTTCATTAGATTTTTTTTTAATTCACTTATTAGTTGTTAGTTTTGTTATTTTTTTGTTAGAAAAAATCCCTTAATAGTTGGTGCAAAATTTGATGCACGAAAAGTTAGATGGATAATTAATTTTCATAGAGTGTTTTACTTTATTAAAATATTTAATGATATTTCATCAACTATTTTTTTATATAAAAACATTATACCTTTGATATAACTTTTCTTATTCATAGATTTAAAGTATAAAAAGGCTACATCTTTTATATGTGCTTTAGGCCACTTGAAACTAATCAACATACTCCCACTCTAAGAGCATACACAATGGGATAAGTGGGAGTATGAGTGTGAATAATTTTTTATTATTATAACTAAAGAGAGAAAGAAAAGAGAGAGAAAAAAGAGAGAGAGAGAGATAGAGATAAGTAATTTTTTAATACTTACACTCACATGTAAACTTACACTCACATGTAAAGAGAGAGACAACATTTTGCAATATTTCTCTATTTTAAAATACATACACCCGACAGAAGGATCCCCCACTGCGTGTGGTCTTAGAAGCTGGGTTGATCCTGAATTTTTGGGGGCCCAAACAAAGAAAATAATTTTGGAGGCCTCTTCTAAAATTTTAGAAAATGGAAGCCTAATTATTTATTATTGCCAAAAAAAGAAAATTAACACCTATTTATGTATCACTAGTAGTCTAGTACTATATTAGGATCCGTGTAATGCACACGTTAGTTAATTCATGTTTTTTTTTTACAAATTTAGTTGGTTTTAGTATAATCATATGAAAATATTATGTTGAATATAATTTAAAAATTCACTTATTATAAAACTTTGAAAAAACTTTATATGATAAGATTGTTTTGTAATAACTTATCTAGAGTACGTATCTCTAATCTAGAATACGTATTTGTGGTTTATTTTTCGCGTCAAGAACTTCAATTCATTGTTCCAAATGATTTCAACGAAACAGTAACATGTGGATGTGGTTGGCAGACTTAAAATTAAGAAGAGACAAACCCTATATATTAAGAGGCGTGGATAAAGAAAATAGAGAGATAAGAATGATGAAAAATGTAGTGAGAAGTGATGTCAGTTGCCCATTTGGAAACTGCAAATCCATAAAGGACTAGCCGAAGCACAGATCCACCTTGTTCATTAATCTCTCAAACTCCTTGGCTTATGTTTTACATATCTGGGGTTAAATTTGGCGTTAATCAGAATAGTCGCCTAAAGACCCTGTTTGACTACGGATCTTAGACAACGCCTCGTGAAAAATCTCTTCTGATGACCCAAATCGTACCCACTATTCATGCTTACACGTTTCTCCTGCCACCATGGGGTTCCTTCCACTGAGATGATACGATGCAAAGCTTACTCGTTGTTCGCTTGGTATCTCATGAAGGGTGAAATATTGTTTGAGTTTGCTCAACCATTCCGTGGGATCACCGCCATCAAACCGTGGGTACCCGATCGAGCATGATATGTTGGTATTGGTTAGCTGGTGTGACGAACGGCGGTGCTGCCTCCTCTGTCCGCCCCACTGGTAGGTGGTGCTCCGGTTGTTGGTGTCCCATAGGAGCAGTAAGCTTGCGTTTGCCTCTTCCATAATACACTCATACAAAGCTTGTCACCCAGCCCGGTTTGCATTTTGTGCACAACGTCCTTGACCAAACCCATGCCCTTCTCGAGCTCGTCAAACTTATCTTTAGTGTTACCCATTGACTCCAATGGTGGCGTCAGTGGCAGCACAATCGATTTCTTTGATTGTCTTTTGGGTGAAATGATGTGTTATGTGTAAAACGAAATTTCGGAACAAGCACTAATGCTTTGATAGCTTTGATTTTTGTCAAAGCTTGAGGAAACAGAGTAAGTATGAAAAGTCGAAAAAGAACAAGAAATTTTGATTGGCAATTGAGAAACATTACAAGAAGCAAAAAGTGGAGTCGTGACTCCTACAAACAAGGAAATAATGGAAAGTGGAGAAGATGGTTTCCTCAACAAGAGGAAGAACCGGTCATCCCTTATTTTAAAACCGAAACACTTGAAAGAAAAATACTGAAATAATTAAACGGAAACCAAGAAAACCATGAGACAAAATTGTCTCATGTATTTCCGGTTTGGTACTTTGCTTCTGTTTGATGTTCTGCGCCTTGGTGCTTCGGTTCCATCAAAACATCAAACATTGATAAAGTTTATTTTCCAGAACCATTGATCTTTTCCAAAACGTGAAGTCTCGTCTCTTTGATCAATTTGCTATATACATCCACATCATCACCAATCTCCTTGATTTTCGTTGTTAATTTCTCCACTTCCTCCACAAGGCTTTGCATGTCTCCTTTCATGTCCACCGCATCTCCTTTACTCTCAATAGCATCATCCACAGCTTCCAACATAGACTTGATCTGATCTTTTAGCTCGTCGACTTGTTGAGATACGGAATTTATCCCTACTTGGTCGGTTATTGTACCCTCACCTATCTTTGGTGGTATAGATTTCACTATGTTCAGAGCTTTTAGCTGTTTCTGAAGAGCTTCAAGACTATCATTCAAGACATAATTGACGCCCACCCATTGCACCGCAAGCACTGGTATTCCCAGAGCCCCTACAGCGCCCAGACCAGCACCCACGCCTGTACACATTAGAGCTATACATCCGGCAGTGTAAATGACACCCGCAGCGGCGAAAACCACGTGCGAAATTATAGTCACTGTCTTTACAGTACTAATTTTTTCAGTAACCTCTTCTATTTCCTTCATAATCCTTTCTCTAGTATCAGTCACTTTCTTTAAAAGGGATTCCTGCTGCTTGTTCATCAACTCGAACTGATTCGAATTGTTTAAAAGGTTTTTTCATACCTCTTCTTTTTTACACCAACATCCTTTTCTTCCGAGTCTTTCGCAAACTGTGCCGCGGCCGCTTCAATGTAACGTTGGCCCTTTTTTGCTTTATGGACGCATTGCGTTACAGTCTCGAAAATCTTCAATGTCTCCTTGGTACTGTTGAAATAGTCTTGGACCAAAGATACTAGAGTTGTGTTCTCCCACACAGCTTCTCCGCATTCAGTAATGATGCCTGCCACCACTTTGCTTACTTCAACTAGGTGCTCAGTGACCTCCTTGTGTACTGTGTGTGGGGACACCGACCCAGTCTTGGCTTCAACGGTGAGCGAGTCTATCATTTTTTTGGTTCGCTGCTGAAGGGCAGAATCAAAGGATTTGAGTTCTGGGTGGTGTCCCAAGGCGGCTCTGTAAGCATCCACTTGTTTTGAGTATCTCGACATCTTATCTTTGGATAATGCCAACTGAAAGGAAAAATATCAAGAAAAAGTAGAGAGGTTTAGGACAGAGTTTTGCATACACAGAGCTTCCCAAATCAGATATTTCGAAACATTTTTTTATTTTTTATTAGTTACTTATATAATATTCAGTACAGTACAGAGAAAAAGATACAGTTACATGTAAAAACTCATGAAGAAAAAGAAAATTCTGATAATAAATAGAAAATACCAACAACACAAAAATATATATATAAAAAAAATTGGCTAAAAATTGATATTTTTATCAGAAATATGAATATATATATATATATATATATGAATCAAAATGAGCTAGAGTTTAAGAGAGATAAAATTACCAGAAATTTGATCAGAATACAAGAAGATATATCGAGCTTATAAGTTGAAGATTGAATTATTGGTTAGGTTTGTGATCTACAAGTATTTATAGGAGAACATAGGAGAAACCGTGTGGCTAGTTACAACTATAACCTCAATAAATGTTTATATATCCCCAAAATCAACCTTGTCAGTTGTATACAGTAAAACGTCTTTAAATTAATAACGTCGGGACTGAAAAAATTTATTAATTTTTAGAGGTGTTATTTTATCAATAAATTAATTTATAGAGAGATTTTACTAATTTTGTAATTTATTAAAAACATTATAGAAAAACAGTTTTTTCTTTATAATCAATATCTTTCTAAAATTAATTACAAGTAGAAAAAAACTATTAAGTTTAGAAAAAAACACAAACTTTTTCTATGTAGTAAAAATATTAGAATTCAACTCTACCAAGAATTAATATAAATTTGAGAAAAACAAACAATACTAAAGTCATATTTCACTAAATTTGTTACATATAATATATATATATATATATATATATATATATATATATATATATATATAAATTTATACTATTATTTATTTATGATATTGATGGGACCATTTGTTTACATAGAATTTTCAAAAAGGTTATTATCTTATTAATTAATCGATTTGTGTCATATTTTACATTAGTCCCATCTCAGGACCGGAAGAATTTATTAATTTATAGAGGTTATTAATTTATCGAGTATTAATTTATAGAGGTTTTACTGTCATTTGTTATGACAATTTATATTCTGCATATTATTTTACTATTGGTTATATTGTGTTTATGTAGACAATAAATGTTGTTTTAGTTTGGAAATAAACAAAAATTATATATTTCCTTATTGGAGTGCAAAAACTTTAAAATAAAAAATAGAGGGAGTAATTCTCAAAATATTTTTGAGAATTTTGAGTTGTTCATATTCAACCTTAAGACAATTACATGGGAAAGCAGAGACAAATTTACTAAAGAAACGATACATAAATTTATTTTGTTTTTGTTAACAACAATAAATGCAAGCCTATGCATAAACTACTATACTATAAATTTTGGCGACATTACACATGCATAGACATAAATCACATGTCTTTTATAATATTTTATTCGATTACGAATCAATACAATAAAAACACTAAGGATCTCTCCAGGCCTGACACATCAGCATTTTGGAGTGTTCTGGGCATGACACGTCATTAAAATCGTCAGCCAATGAAAACATTTCAATTAATACAACTCAGATTTTTTGGCCAGTAATATTTGTTCTTTGCTCCATGTCACTTTTAAACCTTTTCTCACTTAGGCTTATTGTTTG
This sequence comes from Arabidopsis arenosa, assembly GCA_905216605.1. Taxonomy (NCBI): domain Eukaryota; kingdom Viridiplantae; phylum Streptophyta; class Magnoliopsida; order Brassicales; family Brassicaceae; genus Arabidopsis; species Arabidopsis arenosa. The sequence continues at coordinate 3,096,922 of LR999455.1, read as the reverse complement.
AAAATAAGTGGGCTTATTATTATTCAGAAGTGGGCTTTAGTATTGATTGACTCATACAAATTGTATTCTCTCCTGCATCTTTCTTTATCTCGATTTCAATTTTTCAAGAGTAAAGACGAAGACGAGAATGAGTAACTCGATCTGGTCAATCCTTTAGTTCGATCAATCAATAGGAGATTTTGATTGGAGAATTAAGAAGTTTGAAACTGGTAGATCGCAGTTTGTGAGACCGCGACGGGCCGGCCCGCTAGGACCGCGGGAAAAATGATATGTCCAGGCCCACCCCGCTAAGCCCAACGGATTAGCGGGCCGGCCCGTGGACTTAGTTTTAATATTTAAAAAATAAAATTAATTTTAAAATATGAAATTAATAATTTTTCAATTTAAAAAAACTTTTAGTATTAATTTTTTTGTAAATCTTATAATTTTATACATTAAATTTCTTTATATGTTCATATATTTAACACATATAGTTTTAGAATTATGTAAAAGTATTTGTTTTTTTATATTATTTATTTATTTTTATTAAATATTTGTAGTCCGCGGACCGACCCGCAAATCCGCGGACAAAACCCGCAATCTGCATGGGCTTGTCCGCGAGGCCCGCTATTTTATGGACATAAAGAATGATGTTCAAGCCCGCTCCGCCATGGGCTACTTGGACAAAGCTCGCGGGCTATCGGCCCGCTTGACACCTCTAATTGAAGATGTTGAGATTATATAATTTAAGTGCATGAGTCTCCTCCTACTGTCTGAGTTAAGGAAAAAATTTAAACAACCAGTCTTTTTGCTTCATTATTTTGTTCCAAATTATAGAAAAAGACTGGTAATCTCTCTGTTGCATTTTACTTTGGTGCAAATATTGGATTTGGAAAGGATGAGGTAAGGTTCTTTATTTGATTCAGTTTTTTATTTGGAAAAGTTTGGTTCGGTTCACAAATATTGTAGCCAAAGTTAAGCTGAATTTTTTATTTAGTTTGTAATTTCAATTTATATTCAACAATTTTGGTACATTTCGCTTAACAAACTACGGTTTAGACAAAGAAATGTTCTAGAGATCGGATATATAAGCCGAATTCGAGTAAAAGGCATTCACCTCATGGCTTATGCATTGTGTTCCCTCGTAAAGCCACTTTATATCAAAAGACTTTTTCTGTTAAGTGTTTGATTTAATAAAGTTTTCAACAATATGATTTAACTATTCTAAAATATATAATTTATCCAAAAATATACCCCGCAGCGTAGCGCGGGTTTCGTCCTAGTTCTATTAAAAACTAGTTTAATAGTTAGTTGGAAAGATTTGGTAAATTAAAGTTCTACAATATTCAGGCGTGAATTCGGCAGCAGAATCAAATGTTCATCAATAAATTACTATAGTCAGATAATTAAAAATTATTTCGTCAGATCTTTTTATCGTTTTGGTTAATGCCTATGAGTCTCTCAACGACGTAGGTGAGAATTGTGCATATGGTCCAATTGTACATGCCAGTTACTTGATACGGAGAGTCTTGTTCGTTATAATTAAAAACATTAAGTAAAATCATTTTTAGTCTTTGACTGGTTTGGTGAAACGTATTTATGTAGTTTTGGTTCAAAAAATCAACTTAATGTAAACCATATTTAATTGAAAATAAAATACTCTATAAATCTTGCTTATTCCTAAGCATATCTGAGTAAACTGAAAACAAAGTCGATCTTGTTATTGTGTGGATATAGAAAATATGGTTTGATTTCCTTCAATGTGTTCATCCCACGACATACAATAAATATGAAATAACTATATGTTGATCATGTTTTATCATGCAATTAACTAATTATGTTAATCATGTATAATCATGTAATTATTTATAATTAACATATAGATATCGAAATAAGTAAAAAAGAAAACTTATGGAGCCATGTGTTATCAACTCATATTCTAACATGCTTTAATTTCGTTTTATATGTATTATTTATGTCTAGGTGTGTGTAATGTCAACATTTACATGTGTATACTTTCATTTAGTTGTGGTTAGTTAATCTTACATACAATATTTAAAGACTTATGTCAGTATTGACTATGATGAGTTCGTAAACCGGAAAAATGGGTAATAAAACCCTCACCTTTTTTAAAAATATATAAAAACCCTCACATTTTTAATGGGTTTTTAAACCCTCATCTTTTCATAAATGGTAAAATAAACCTTATTATTAATAAAATCAATATAAATTCAAACAAATTGTTGTATTAAAACATAATAAAATATAAAAAATTTGATTTGGGATTTTTCTTCTATAATTCTATTTCACAATCTTTTTCGAAATTGAAAATTTTGAAGTCATGATGTAAAAAATTTAATTGTATTCGGTTGGGTTACAAAAATTCATCAATGTGAAACCAAGCAGATTTTGTTACGAATAATATATAAATTCTTATATTGAACCGAATATGAGTTTATGTTAATAAAAGTTTATTCAGTTCGATCACACAAATTTGCTATCGTGAAACCAAACCAAATTTTATAATACTACGAAAAGTACATGAATTTTCACATCAAAATATTTTCATCGGACAAACTAAATAAGATTTAGTAACACTTAATATTTCTATATACATATTACGATATATTAAAAATAATATAAATGATATATAGTTAATTTTTAACTATATTTTTATCCAAAACCTAAAAATTCGAACAAAAAAAAAATCAAATGTGCTATCCTATAAATTTTTGTAGTTTACATAATCTAACTTCTAATGGTAACAAAAATGATTTACCTAATCTCAACTCAATTGTGAATGAATATTTATAGCTCAAAAACCATAATTTTAGAAATAAAAATTGCAAACTGGAATTTGAAACAAAATCATAAATTGATTGTTTTTGTTTCTTACTGTTTTAATGATTTTAAAAAATTAAGTTGAGTTTATTAATACTAGGGTTTATTTTACCACTTATGAAAAGGTGAGGATTTAAAAACCCACAAAAAATGTTGAGGGCTTTTAACATGTTTTTAGGAAAGGTGAAGGTTTTTCTACCCATTTTTCCGGTTTACAAACTCATCAAAGTCTATACTGACATAAGTCTTTAAATATTGTATGTAAGATTAACTAATCACAACTAAATGAAAGTATACACATGTAAAATATAATGTTGACATTACACACACCTAGACATAAATGTTACATATAAAACGCAAGCATGTTAGAATATGAGTTGATAACTAACACATGGCTCCATAAGTTTTCTTTTATATTTATTTCGATATCTATATGTTAATTATAAATAATTACATGATTATGCATGATTAACATGATTAGTTGCATGATAAAACATGATCAACATATAGTTATTTAATATTTATTGTATGTCGTGGCATGAACACATTGAAGGAAATCAAACCATATTTTCTATATCCACACAATAACAAGATCGACTTTGTTTTCATTTTACTTAGATATGCTTAGGAACAAGCAAGATTTATAGAGTATATTATTTTAACTTAAATATGGTTTACATTAAGTTAATTTTTTTTGAACCAAAACTACATAAATACGTTTCACCAAACTAGTCAAAGACTCAAAATGATTTTACTTAATGTTTTTAATTATAACGAACAAGACTCTCCGTATCAAATAACTGGCATGAACAATTGGACCAGATTCACAATTCTCACGTGCGTCGTAAAGAGACTCATAAGCATTAACTAAAACTATAAAAAGATCTCATGAAATAATTTTTAATTATCTGACTAAAATATAGTAAATTATTGATGAACATTTGATTCTACTGCAGAATTCACGCCTGAATAATCTAGAACTTTAATTTACCAAATATTTCCAACTAACTATTATTAAACTATTTTTAATAGAATTCGTAATCGAATAAAATAGTATGAAAGACATGTGATTAATGTCTATGCATGTGTAATGTCGCCAAAATTTATAGTAAAGTAGTTTATGTATAGGCTTGCATGATTAACATATAGTTGCATGACTCTTTCCCATCTTACTTTCGTGACATGATATTTGTCCTCAATCACACATCTTATCCTCAAAATTTCCCAACTAACAAAGACTCTATTTGCTTTGCTACTTATTTCGATATCTATATGTCAATCATAAATAGTTGCATGATTAACATATAGTTTCATGATTAACATACATTTATTTAGTAGTTCCTTCTACTTCATGGCATCAACATACTGAATAGAATCAATCCATATTTCTATAACAACACAAGAACAAAACTATTTATTGTTAATCTACGTGACCTTTGGACCATCATCAATCCATATTCTTATTATTTGGATTCCTACAACCTAACATACTTTCGTTTTATATGTAACATTTAATTATGTCTATATATGTAATAACCACAATATTTATAGTCTAGTAGTTTATATATCGACTTGCACCATTAACATACAATTGCATGACTTTTGACCCGACTTACTTGCGTAGCACGATATCTGTCCTAAAACACATTTCTAGTCCTCAAAACATTCAAAGTACACTTCCAAAGAACACATGTCTCCATATGCTTTTCTACTTATTTCGCTATCTAATAGATATGTTAATATATGTTAATGATTTATTGTTACGTTGCATGATTATGCATGATTAACATACAATTATCTAGTAGTTTCTTCTACTTCATGGCAAAACACGATGACAAGAATAAAACCATATTTCTATAACAACACAAGAACGAGACGAGTTATTGTTCATCCACATGTCATTTGGACCATCATTAACTCATACTCTAAATTATTGGATTACTAAAACCTAACACGTTTTTTTTTAATATATGTAACATTTAATTATATCAATGCGTGTGTAGTGAAAACATAATTTATAGTCTAGTATATTATATCTCGACTTGCATGATTAATGTATAGTTGCATTACTCTTGATCCATCTTACTTATGTGGCACGGTACCAGCAGTTCATTACATTCTCAAAAACACTTATTGTCTTCAAAAATGTCCCAAAATTCAACAGTATCCGCCTATATCCAGCCATATCAAAAAATCAATCGAAAAGATTAGTATTTTGTTTCAATAGGACTGGATATGGACTCTTGAATTTTGGGATGTCGATAAATTTGAAAAAGTTAAGAGTTAAAGAATTGGAGAAATTATTAAAGTTTTCTCCTAAACAAAGAACTTGTTAAATGATGGTTAAATAGTTGTATATACAAAATTTATTTATAGGATTCCAAAATTATGGCTAGTTAATATTTCTTGAAAACAAATTTTGTTAAAATGATTGCAAATTTTTGCACAAATTTTAACAAAACAAATGTCACTGTGTGGGGCGAAAAATAAATTATGCCCATTTTTGGAACCGGCCTAGGAAAGGTTCACATATCCGTGCCTTTTAATAAAGTGAAGGCCAGTTCGGCCTATAATGATGGATAAATGGGCGGAAAGAAGACTCCGGAGGAGAAAAGAAGACTCCGGGAGGAGGAAGTAGTTAATTCAGCAGAACCTGCATTTGCAAAACATTTAATGTAATGACTAACCTATTAAGAGCATGATCAAAGGTCAATTAAAACATAATCGTTCTCTAACACAATCAAATGGTATTTTAGGATCAAATATGTAAAGCTAAGACAAAACTAAATATTAAATTTATGAGAATAACGAAAACAATAAATAAATGCAAGTAGTTGAAACTAATAGGCAAAAGGCATTGGGCACAAGGAATTGTCCAAAAATTATGATAACAAATGCACATAATTAAGTGAGAATGCGTTAAACTAACACCTTTTTTGAACTCAAATGACAAATGTAAAGCTAACTCGCTCTCGCATCGTTTAGTGTTTCTTCCTCGGTTTCTAAAACTTTGGTTGAAAATTCTCCCTTGGTAGCCTCTCCTTGTTCCCATGTAATTCACATCTTCTTCTCGACCATAGAAATTGTCATCTTCTTCGGAAGAAGAACTGGTACATTCTTGTAAGCACTTCACAGCGGTGCTCATCATCTCCATGAGTTCATCGAATCTTGAGGATTCGATTGCTTCTTTATCCATGCTCAGGGAGGGTCGAGAAGGTTGTTGTTGTCGCTCACGGCTAGCTTGCTAATCAAAGTTCGAGCTTCCTCGACCGTCTTTGTAGCAAAGTCTCCATTACTTGCGGTATCTAGAAAAAAACAATACTTATGGTTAACACCTCTATAGAAAATGTTCATCATATTACCTTCAGTGAAGCTGTGGTGAGGACAGTCTCTCTCATAGTCTTTAAATCGCTACCAAGCGTCATAGAATGATTCTTTGGCTCCTTGTTGAAATACCAAAATCTTAGTCCGAAATTGGTTGGTCCGAAATTTGGTGTAAAAGTGGTTAAGAAAGGCAGCCTTGTAATCCTCTCAATTCGTAATTGATGCCAGGTAATGATTTCAACCATTTACTTGCTTTCTCTCCAAGAGAAAACGAGAATAGTTTACACTTCATGTAGTTGTTAGACTCCTCATCCGAACTTGTGGTACCACATATCTCTTCGAAAAGGTCAATATGAGCTATTGGTTGCTTTGTAGCAAAACCATGGAATTGGTTTTCTTTCACCAAGTTGATGATTTGAGGCCTAATCTTGAAAGATTCATGTTGAGGTCTCGTCGGGTTAATGGTGGACCGGGATTGAAAGTATAACTGAGGGGTTTCGGAATCACCAATAAGTGGATCCATGTGATCCGGCTCATGAGCTCCTTTGTGAACGGCGACCTGCTCATCATCTTGCCCAGCGGCTCCGTGATCGTTCCTCCGCGGCGGTGGATCGTCAAGGTGCTCCGGTAAGTGGTTTTGGTCCTCCATTCGGGCTAGTCCTGAGAGTACCTGAAAAAAAAAACTTAACGTGAAACTGAAAATAAAATGCAAAAACAAAAAATTAAAAAGCGCCAAGAAGATAACCTAGTCCTAAATTCGTAGGTAACATAATAATTACTGTACAAATTCAATGAAAAGAATATGTCTAGAACAAATCAAGAGAGGGGATTGGTTTTTGGGTTTTATAACTAACGAAATAAGAAAATAAAAGCAAGCAAACGATTAGGGCTATCAATAAACGAGAAGTTGGGCTTCAGGGATTTCTCAGGGTATCACTGATCGGGTTATTATATGGTTTTAAACAAAGGTAAACCTATGCTTTTTAAACAGTTCATGAACTACGAAACACTTATGTAAAACCGTTTGGTTTATGACCAAACGACTATCTAAGTCTAACAACTCTGTTACTAAACTAACGCATGCAACGACGAGATTAAACCAGCATGATTAACGAGTTCGATTATAGTTTGTAAAGCCCCTATAACTAAGTGGTGTTTGCTTGTTATAACACAATACTCACATCTAGGCTAGTGAACACGGGTTTATACACTTATGATGCATAAAACCATCTAAGATCAATTGCAAGTTAGCTATTCAAGCAATATGCATTAAGAATAAACCTGGAACGAAGAACAACTATGACCTAAATATAGATCTAAGAAAACCTTAGAAAACAGATCCATGAATCCCTTTTGAAACCCATATACCCAACGAATAAACTACTCATACATACTCAAAGAACACAATATCATATGAATAAGAGATTGCATAAAAGAGTATGGGTATAGAAAAAGGGTTTAGAAATCTTCTCTGGACATACAGAGATAAGAGATGAAGAGAAAGGTTGGTGATGATCAGCGGCTTCAACGGCGACAGTGAGATGAGATCGGAGGAGAGATTCGGTGAGGAGGCTTCTCTGGTTGTCTCTAGGAGGCTGCTGGTGATAGGAGTTGAAGACACACCCTAATTAGGGTTCACAACTTGTATTTATAGGCCTCTGGAAGTAACAAGTCGGTTTACGGTTTTCTCGGCAAAACTACGTAGTTTCATTAAGTGCAGGGACGAGGTGGCTGAGCTCGGTCACGAGGGTCTATGACAGTGCTCGCCAAGAGGCTCCAGACCGGTCACGTGGAGTAGTGACCGGTCCCAACAAGGGCTTCACCAGCGGTCACACTCCCTGTGACTAGTCTCGGATAGGCCGACTTTCAATCGGCTGTAACTTCTGTTTGGCAACTGGGATTCAGTTGATTCTTCTTCCATAGTAATTTTGACTCTTTCAGCTGTCCATAGAGTCTAAGATCTTAAAATTTTCTTCACAAAAAGGCCTCAAACGGATGCCTAACTTCTGAAGCTTCGAATTTGTCGTGAAACGAGTTTTGTTCGTCTTTTGGTCTATTTTGCTTAGAAACTCCTAAAACCTTCTTGAATCCATAAATACTTGAATATCTCCTCTATGGCCTTGAAATCACTCCAAACACTTCCTAAAACATAAGAAAACAGTAACAAATATGGGCGAAAATCCCATGTTATCAGTGAATCCATATATGTCGCAGATCTCGAACAAGGTTTTGCTGTAGTGCTTTTTGTCGAGGAAGAATGTGAGTGTCCCTTCACTCACTTTTGGCTGCTTCGGATTCTTGTATGTGAGGCGACAGGTAGCTATGAACTCTCTCACAAGCTTAGGGTACACGTGATGCTCCAATCTCCACAATCTCCCCATGTCAAGCGTCTTGAACATAGTTGCAACATCATCAATAAATCCAAGCATAGTAAGCGTGTGCTGGCAAGCAACTCGTGTTGGCAAGACGTGAATTGGGTGTCATATTTATCCCATACACCCGTGACAGGATGTTTGTTAGGATCTTCTTGCGGTGCAGCTTTGGAAGTACTCGTGCGTTGCTTAAAAGTTCTTGCAGCGTCGTTCGTTCATCCCATACTTTTCAAAAAATACAAAGTGGAGTCAAAAAATCACTCGATCCGTGTTTTGTTCGTGGTCGATTCGGTTCCGTGCGTTTCGAATCAAGTTGTTTTGGTTTAATCCAATTTCCGGTTAAGAGAAAAACGAAGAAGGGATCGGTTTACCTGGGATCGATCGATCCAGCCTGGGATCCGGCCTACCTCTGGAGTAGAGAACATCATTGTTTGGTATCTATTAATTTGGAAAATAACAATTTCGTATAAAGGGGATTGATATTCAATTTTGAGTACTGAACCGGTAATTTTAGCATCCCCTTATTATTAAAAGGGAAGTACAAATTGAAAAATGGTCTAATTTGGCCTCAATTTCAATTTCAATTTGGATTTTGTTATTTGTTGATCAAAATCGTCAAGGGTAATTTGGTCATTAAATCTTATTAAACGATTAGGGGATCCGCGTGTTTCTAATCGGGTGGTTAGTGGATCAAATATTGCCTAATACATAAAACGAATCACTAATCGGGTTTAACAACTTCAAAAAACAATTATTCGATCCTAACCATTCAACATATATGGTATCTAATTAAAGGCATATTCGAATTACATTGTAAGATATTCTCTATATTTCGCCTAATTGCTAACTAAATTTCTTAAATATTTGATCTAATATAATCCTAACCATAAACTACACAACACAATATCTTTATTTTCCCTAAAATCGTGTATCATTCATTTTGATGTCCATCAAGAAGATATGATAGTTAACGTATCCAATATTTTGTGCTTCTTCTACAAGATTTTCGAAACTTTTAAAGCCAAAAACCCTAACATTCTACTTCACTGTAAATATCAAACGTCTTTCTTATTTCTTGCAAGCACATTGCAGACAAAATATTGCAGACAGGTGATCGGCAAAAAAAGGAAAATCGATTCAAGAGGAGATGAAGAAGAACTCCCCGTCGAGAAATCGAGAAAGCTCAACTCATGGAGAATAAGAGCAAAAGGGAGATGGGATACAGAGATTGTGCACAAACTCATCTGCAGGAACAAGAAAGTCAAGGCTCAGTTAAGATCAAGCATAATCGGAGCAAAATCAAAATCGGAATCAAAACAAAGAGTGACGATTCCGAAGCAAATTGAAAAGCTTGTGAAGAATGAAGCGTTGAGGGAGAAAGCGAACTCACCAGTGAGTTGTGCCAATCTCGCAAAAGGGATTTGCATAGTGAGGAGGCGAATCACCAGAAGAAGAACAAAGAGCAAGGGAATCAAATCCCTAAATCAAAATTTGGGGATAAAGCAAATGAATCAAGAGGGAGTGTTGGATGTTGATTCATAACTTAATCCTACATAAGAGAAAAGACAAAGAGAAGTGTGAGAAGATGAAGATGAAGATGATGATTAAAGGAGAAGAATCGTAAGAAGCATAAGGTGAAGAGAAGAACAAGTGTTTTGTCGTAGAAGGAGGAGGAAGAAGAAGAAAGAAGAAAAGTCCATTGGGCCATATAAGTAATTAGGGCCCATATGTGTTAATGGGTTTCGTTTATTAAGAAGAGTATTAGGTTATATGGTTGTAAGAGAACATTATCTAAGTGATTAACAATATAGTCTTTGGAGGATATCTGAGATCTAAACATTCTCTTCTCTCTACTTAACAAAAATCAAAACGTTTTTGATTCAGTTAACTGTAAAAAACATATAACACTTTTATAAAATTATAAATTATACATTATTTAATATATAATATGAAAACCAAAAATCGATACCCGCGATGTACCGCGGGTTGAATAAAAAAATTGAATATATTAGAAATTTGATATATCCATAATCAAAAAGTTTATACGATATTAAATTTTGATACAGATATATAAAATAATACACATGTTTAACCACATTAAAACCTCTTCTCCTAATTAAAAATTTAACAACAAACAAAACAAAAAAAACATATTTTATAAATTGTGTATATAGAACATTATCAAATACTTTTAAACCAAAAAAAAAAAAAACAATTATCAAATACTTAATAGGAAAACTGCATAAAACCGATGCCCGCGGTGAACCGCGGGTTTAATCCTAGTTTGTTAAGTTAAATGTGAAGTTGATTAATAAGTTGACTAAAGTTGAAACTAAAATGATTTGGTCCAAAAATTGGAGATTTTGTGTTAATAGAAACGTTTTATTCCGGCCGGAGCTAGAAAATTGGGGATTTTATTGACTTTTTCCCTTAAATAGTTAATAAATGTGTAATGTGTGAATTACATTTGAGCAAATAAAAAAAAGTGTCTCGTTCCCAAACCAATATACACAAAATCAAGTGAAACCCTAATCGAGAACACACACCCAAAAAAAACCCTAATCCCATTTGATGGAGAGACAAATAAAGAAGGACATGGATTTGCTCACAGAGGATCTATGGGAGATTATACTTGCGAGATTACCACTAAAAAGCATCATCACCACTCCAAAATTGGTTTGCAAGGTATGGAAATCAATCATTGAGTCTCGGTGTTTCCGAGACCTTTTCCAATCTCTACACCAAAACTCTCAATCTTCTTCATGGTCACTCATGTGTAGAGGTTGTGAGACAGAGATCATGTCTCACTATGGATCAGACAATTGGAATCTTAAACATTCTCTCGGTTCTTACATTTCTTCTTTCCTAACTGAAAAATTCGAGAACTATAATGAAGCTAGAGTCGTGTCTTACACGGATGTTGGATTGATATTGATTCATCGAGTGTCGAATCAATCTTTCTACGTAGCTAATCCTGTTTCTAGGCAATGCGTTGAGATCCTTCCTCTAGCCTCACAAAAAGAAGAACGTTTTTGGATTTTGGGAATAGCCACAAGAGTTGAGAACGGTGTCGTTTTAGGTTACAAAGTTGTTCTGTTGAAACCTAACTTCACTTTCCTCATATACTCATCTGAGACAGGCTTGTGGAGTCTCAACAGTGCCAGTTTTCCTTTCACTTATATATCTCAGGAGTTTAACAATCCTATTAGCTTGAACGGAAGTCTTCACTGGCTAGCTCACGGTTCCGACTATCAAGATTTCGTTGTATCAATCGACTTCTACGCTATTGATAGCCGCTCTGATCGATGTCGTGCTACGCAATTTCCTGATTTAGATAAAGTTCCCAAATTCAGAAGAACTTGCACAACTTCTCAAGGATATCTCATGTATATGAATATATTCTCTTTACCAAAAGTTGATGGAAATTTAGAGGATAAGTTATGTGTATGGAGGCTAGAGAGCTGGCAGTGGCGACTAGTATCTGAAATCTCTTTGGATTCTATTAAGACCGGTGTCGATTATATTCCTTTGGGAATAAACCCTTTTGATGCTAAAACAGTCTACCTTTGGAGTCGCAAATGTTTGTTATCTATTAATTTACACAATGGAGACTTTGTGCTCCACAAGGATATGGAACGTAGCAGCGAGGGTCGCATTCTGAATTCCGTTGACTGCCCGAGAGATACGAAATACATCTTAGAATCAAATTTTGCCTCGTTCGTTCTCCCACAGTGGATGCATCCGTTCCCGAGCATGGTGAGGAGAGTTTGATTTAGATGTAATATTTGTAAGACTTTATTTATTCTTTATTTTTGCTAATTACTGTTAGTTCCTAATGCAAGAGAAAGAAGTTGTAGGATGATGCTTAGCTTTCTTTTGAGTGTTTTTTGTTATGTCGTTTTGTAGATTAATTCTTTGGTAGGCTTCTTCTAACTTGTAAAGCTTTTGTTTGTGGAGTAATCTTAAAACTCGACCATTTGTAATCAACAAATCACACTTTTAATCAACCAGAAATCAACTAATTAATTTATCCTTGTCTCACGGACCAAGTATACTTGTGTGTTCTGCCACAATGGCTGCATCGGATCCCTGTGGGAAGAGTTTCTTAAACATTTTTATTTCCGTTAGTTCCTTATATGCAAATTTGGCTTCTATTTTGTGGAGTCTACTCTTTTTTTAAAGAGAGAGTATGAATTTCTTCGAAGAAGTCTCTCACCTTTACATACCGAAGTGGAAGCTCTTCTCTGGGCGATGAAGTGTATGATTGGAGCCGACAACCAAGATGTAGCTTTTTATACAGACTGTTCAGATCTGGTGAAGATGGTGTCTTCCCCAACTGAATGACCGGCTTTTTCAGCATATTTGGAAGAAATCAAGAGCGATAAGGAGAAATTTTCAAGCTTCTCTTTATCTTTAATTTCTCGTAGTGCAAATGTCAAAGCGGATAATTTGGCACGAAAAGTTCGTACCGAACCGCATCATATCACTTATGTAAACAACATTCCAATTTTTTTTTTGAATACTAGGAGGTTCTGGGCCAAAACCCGAAATTCCCCCAGGCCCGAAACCACATAATGTAATATTAGTTTCGTCTCAAGCGTCAGTCGAACCGGAGGTTCGCCTAGGATATTTACCACTTGAGCTAACGACACTTGGTAAAAAAAAAAAAGTTATTTAAGAATGAGAACTGAAAATGTGTTGATTTTTTGTTTAATGGAATTGATTATTTAATGAACGTCATGGACAATTTACCCTCTGGATCTTAGATGAAGCAAACCAAGAATTAGGAAACAAAATCTATACCCGACCCGATTAATTTGTCTTGACGACCCAAGAACCCGATTCGTTCTATAAAAGAGTAAACCCTAATCCTAACACAAACAAGCACTAAAAAAAAACCTAATCTCGTTGAACAGAGAGATAGGAAGCTATGAATTCCTTTCCAGAGGATCTATTAGCAATTATACTCGCCAAATTACCAATAAAGATTTTCACAACTTTCAAACTTGTTTGCAAGCAATGGGAATCAATAGTGGATTCTCCATATTTCCGTGACTTGTTTCGGTCTATGCACCAAAACTCACATACTTCATCATCATGGTCGATCATGTCTGGGAAAGATGGAGAAGAAGTCGTAGCTCAGTACGGATGCAACACTTGGGGACTCGAACAATCTCTAGGCTCTTACATCTCTTCTTTCCTAACCAAGATGTTTGAGACTGAAAAAAACAAATACATTGTATGGGCTTACAACGACGTTGGATTGATTTTGATCAGTGAACTCCCTATCTGGGTGACGAACCGATCATTGTACGTGGCTAATCCAGTTTCACAGGAATGCGTAGAGATCCCGTCTCATGCTCATCTCAAGGAAGTCTCCTGTCCCTTGGGAATTGCCACACGAACTGAGAATGGCATTCTTTTGGATTACAGAGTTGTTCTGTTTGACGAGGACTTGAGATTGCTGATATATTCATCACATACAGGCTTGTGGAGTCTCAACACTGTGGATTCTTATCCTTCAGCTTTGTATACACAATCTCCCATTAGCTTGCACGGGAGTATTCATTGGATCGCCAGCACTAGTCACAGTGTAGATGTTGTTGTATCCATCGATTTATACGCCACTGGTACAAGCTCTGTTCAATGCCGTGTGACTTCTTTCCCTGATTTCGGACAACATCCCAAATTCAATAGATCTTTCTCAACTTGTCAAGGATCTCTCATGTATATGAACATAATCAAAGTTGATGGAACTCTAGAGGATAAGCTATGTGTATGGAGGCTAAATAGCGGAGAATGGCAACTTGTATCTGAAATCACCCCTCCTTTTATTGATACCGGTTTCGAGTACATTCAGTTGGGAACGAACCCTTTTGATGCCAAAACAGTCTACTTTTGGAACATGAACCACCAAACTTTGCTTTCTATTAACTTACACAATGGAAAGTTTGTGTTTGAGACCAAGTTGCTTTCTAGCATCAACCCAGGATTATTTTTTCACTCGGTCGTTCTCCCACAATGGCTGTATCGAATTCCCAACACGATGAGGATGGTTTAGACATTATATCTGCTTTAATTCACTTGTTTCTTTAAGTATGTATTTTATTTTTTATAACTCTTAGTTCTTTACGCAAGAGTAAGGAGTTTGGTTTATTTCCAGTACTTTTGGTTTTTTCTCAATAAGAGAGAAGAATTATGTGTCAACAACTTTGAAGTTTTTCTCTACAGTTAAGTTTCTAATTTTGTTCAGAAAGGTACAAATCAGATATCACGATTCCTTGTTAACTTACAAAAGTAACCATACATCAACCAAATCTCAAGTGTTATAAGATTTATCAAAGCCCTTGAGAATATGATTGCAAGACAAGGTCATTGTTCTCAAGAAGCTGTAGTAATATTTCGCCTACATCAATCTCTGTGAGGCCCATAATATCTATCTAAAACTTACCAGCAAAGTTCTTAAAATTATGTAACAAAAATGTTTGAATGTTGACGGTTGCAAATAACAGAACAATGTTTTCTAATTCTTGCTAGTGAAAAACAGAACATGTAATATTCTAATCACGAATTTTTCCTATCTCTATCTTCCCATTATTAAAGATGTTATTACAAACTCTGATTGATCAAACAATAATTTTAATTGAAATACATGTAGTTAAGAGAATCATACAAACAAATGGTAGGGCTACTACTTACGAATACAAAGCAGAGCATTATAACAAACAAAAACAGATCACAATAAGATCTAGTTCTCATGTTATATGTAATCTGATGAAGTTGCATCAAGAATTTCATCGCTGCAACAAAACTTTACGCCGTCCTTCATAATATATAATCTATCTCCATATTTCCTTTTAAAATAAATAGGACGCAGACAAATATTCCCAAAATCTCAGAATTTTAGAAGACACCAAAAACTCACATACTTCATCATCATGGTCGCTCATGTCTAGGAATGATGGAGAAGAAGTCATAGCTAACTACGGATGCAACACTTGGGGACTCAAACGATCTCTAGGCTCTTACATCAAGAGAAACGAATTCAGAGTCTGTGCTTACACGGACTTTGAGTTGATTTTGATCAGTGAAGTCTCTGTCTGGGTGAAGAACCGATCCTTGTACGTGGCTAATCCAGTTTCATAGGAATGCGTAGAGATCCTTCCTCAGCAGAAAGAAGATTCCTGGCCCTTGGGAATTGCCACACGAACTGAGAATGGTGTTCTTTTGGATTAGAAAGTTGTTCTGTTTAACTGTAATGGGTGCAACACAAGAGATAGATATAGAAGCCTTGCTAATATATTCATCTGAGACTGGCGTGTGGACTGTGGAGTCTCCACACTGTCGATCTTTCTTCCTCAGGTTATCATACAAAATCTCCCATTAGCTTGTGCGGGATTATTCATTGGTTCGCCAGCAACAGTCACAGTGACGAAGTTGTTGCATATATCCATCGATTGATGATACGCAACTGGCACTAGCTCTGTTCAATGCCGTGTTACTTCTTTCCCTGATTTCGGAAAACATTGCAGATTCGATAGATCTTTCTCAACTTGTCAAGGATCTCTCATGTATATGAATATAATCAAAGTTGATGGAAGTCTAGAGGATAAGCTATTTGTATGGAGGCTAAAGAGCGGGGAATGGCAACTAGTCTCTGAAATTACCCCTCCTTTTATTTATACCTGCTTTCGAGATTGGGAATAAACCCTTTTGATGCTAAAACAGTCTACTTTTGGAGTAAGCACCAACGTCTGCTTTCTATTAACTTACACAATGGAAAGTTTGTGCACCAGAGTAGCAGCGAACCAGGATCATTTTTTCGCTCGGTCGTTCTTCCCCAATGGCGGCATCGAATTCCCAAAACAGTGAGAATAGTTTAGACGCAATATGTGCATGACTTCACTGGTTTTTAAGTTTTTTTTTTTTTTTTAATTATTACTCTTAGTTCCTTACGCCATATCAAGGAGTTGTAGGATGGTGTTTGGTTTATTTCCAGTATTCTGGTTTGCTCTAAATAAGAGAGAAAATGGGAAGAAAATTGTTACAGCGTTTTGTAGGTTTGATACACTTTTTCTCGATTGAAAGTCTGACACAATGTCAGCAGTAGATTCAGCGGACTCCATTCTCATATCACAGAAGTAAAGAAAATACATATATAGAAAAATAACATAGCAAAGTTGTAAACCTTGAAACCTTTAGAGACATGTATCTTTGCTCACTCGTTGGTACTTGCATGCAAAAGAAAACAAAATGACACAATCAATTTTACAAGTTCGGGTTCTTTTGGCCACGAACCAAGTATAGGAGTATTATGTAAATAATGCTTAGTTAGAATACTAAATGTAATTTTGTATAATTAGCTAAACCCTAATCTTCTCTAGACTCTGTATAAATATGTGTAATCCTCATTCTCTCATTAATAAGATTAATACAATCCTTATATGGTATCAGAGCAAACGCTCCTAAACCTAAAACCTTCAAAAAAAATTTTCTTTTCAGCCGCCGTCGACACCATGTCGTCTTCCAACACACACGATGTCACCATCCCTCTCAACTCAAACGCCATTGTTCACATCAACATGGCTAACATTTCTAAACTCACCGCTGACACTTATTTCACCTGGAAACTTCAGGTCCATGCCCTTCTTGATGGGTATGACCTCGTCAAGCATCTTGATGAGTCTGTAGAAGTCCCACCAGCCACTGTTACGGTTGAAACCACCACTTCACCCAACCCAAATTTTGCAAAATGGCGACGTCAGGACAAGCTCATCTACAGCGCTCTCATTGGGACTATCTCCCCTCCGCTTCAAAAACTTGTGGCACCACCACTGCCGCCGAAATCTGGACAAAGCTAGCCTCCACATATGCCAATCCGTCTCGTGGTCATCTTCTTATTCTGCGGGATCAACTCAAGGTGATGAAGAAGGGAACCAATTCGATTGACGAATACATTCAAGCTATCACTGCTCGCCTTGACCAACTCGCTCTCCTTGGCAGCCCTATGGAGCACGAGGATCAAATCGAGGTCATTCTCAATGGGCTTCCCGAGGAATATCAGCCTGCCGTTCATCAAATCCAAGGCAAAGACAAAACTCCTCAGATCACGGAAGTCCATGAAAGGCTTCTTAATCATAAAGCCCGACTCCTCACCAAGCAAGTTGCGGCAACATCCACATTTCCAGTCTCCGCCAACAATGTCCAACAGCGCACCGGCTACAACAACAACCGCAACAACTCCGGCAAACGGAACAACACCAACAACAACTCATGGCAGCCATCACAGTACCAAAACAAACCCGACACCCGTACTTCCAAACCCTACTTAGGCAAGTGTCAATTGTGTAATACACAGGGACACAGTGCTCGCCGCTGCCCGCAACTCAATGCTCTCCAAGCATCTGCCGGTGCCCCTCCGAGCTCCCCTTTTCGTCCGTGGCAGCCACGCGCGAATCTTGCGATGGGTTCCACGTATCCGGCAGCTCCTTGGCTTCTTGACTCAGGTGCGACACATCACCTAACTTCTGACCTCAATAACCTCGCGCTTCATCAACCTTACAATGGCGGTGATGATGTTCTCATCGCTGACGGCTCTACCATGTCCATTTCACACACGGGTTCTTCACTTCTACCAAATCAAACTCGTGCTTTACTGCTTGATAAAATTCTATGTGTTCCTGATATACAAAAAAATCTAATCTCGGTATATCGTCTATGTAACACTAATCGTGTGTCTGTTGAATTTTTCCCTGCCTCCTTTCAGGTGAAGGATCTCAGCACGGGGGTCCCATTACTCCAAGGCAGGACTAAGAACGAGCTGTATGAATGGCCGGTGACATCTTCAAAACCGATGGTAATGGTGTCTTCTTCCGGTCCAAAAGCTACTCTCACATCTTGGCATTCAAGATTGGGACATCCCTCTTCGTCTATTTTGAATTCAATTATTTCCAAGTTTTCGCTTTCAGTTTTATCTTCTTCACAAAAACATTTATCTTGCTCCGATTGTCTTATTAATAAAAGCCACAAGCAACCTTTTTCTCAAACCTCTATTGTTTCCACAAGACCACTTGAATACCTTTTTACCGATGTTTGGACATCACCAATTCTTTCTATCGATAACCACAAATACTATCTTGTTTTTGTTGATCATTTCACCCGTTATACATGGCTTTATCCACTTAAACGCAAATCGGATGTCAAAGAAATTTTTCCAGCTTTTAAAGCTCTTGTTGAAAATCGTTTTCAAAATAAACTTGGAACATTGTTTTCGGATAACGGAGGGGAATTTGTTGCTCTACGCGGATTTCTTGCAACGCATGGTGTCTCACATCTCACATCGCCACCACATACGCCAGAACATAATGGGATTGCCGAACGCAAGCATCGACACATAGTGGAGACCGGTCTCACTTTAATGTCAACTGCTTCAATTCCAAAGAAGTATTGGTGCTATGCCTTTGCCACTGCTGTCTACTTGTTGAATCGCATGCCAACCCCAGTTCTCTCTATGGCATCTCCATTTGAAAAACTGTTTGGGCAGTCACCAAATTATACGAAGCTGCGAATCTTTGGTTGTTTATGCTTCCCGTGGTTGAGACCATACACGACACACAAGCTTGACGATCGCTCGCAACGTTGTGTCTTCCTTGGCTACTCTACCTCTCAGAGTGCGTATTATTGCTTACATGAGCCGACGGGACGAGTTTATGTCTCTCGTCATGTTTAGTTTGAGGAGTCGATATTTCCTTTTGCCACTAAGCCGAATCCAATGATTGAGGAGGAAACGCAGGCCGGCACCTCAAGCTTGTCATCTCCTTTATCGCACTCTCTCTCCGGGCTAGACCGTCTCTCGCCGGAATTACCATCACCGGTATCGTCGCCGGCGGTTGTGGCACCGGTGGCTGCAGCTCCGTTGACTACCGATGCTCCTCACTCTCGCAGTGTTGAAGAAGAAGAAGTTGGTTCTGGTGGGCCTACAAATCACTTCAATTTAAATGAGACAGGCTCAACAACATTTCATAAGGAGGCCCATCAACAAATAACACCATTAAGCCCGTCCATCACTCATCAACACCACGATCTGTCGTCTTCTTCCTCCGGTTCCGCTGACAACAGCTCCTCTTCACAGTCCTCGCCGTCCTCATCGAGTTCAACGGGACCCCCACGCTCCGATCTTCACCCGCCGTCACCGCCGAACTCCACTACGCAGGTATTGTCTCCTAATTCTATTTCCTCCTCTTCTTCTACCAATTCTGAGCCCACTGCTCAAAATCAAAATGAGTCGCAAACCTCGACTCAGAAAAACCGACTTCCACACGAGCCCACTGCTCACCGCCAAAATGAGCTGCGACCTACAGCTCAGACTCAACCACAAACACATTCCCAAACATCACACCAAGCTACGTCTATTCAACCACAGAACCAAAATTTAGCACCACCACAAAATAACCATAAAATGCAAACTAGAGCCAAAAACAATATCAGAAAACCCAAACAGAAACAAAGCCTGACAGTTACAGCTCATCCACAACCCGTAAAGGAGCCTACAACGATACAACAAGCCTTAAAAGACGAGAAATGGAGTCGGGCATGTTCCAGTGAGTTTGATGCTCTAGCACTTAATCGGACATGGGATTTAGTTCCTTCACGAACAGGACAGAATATTGTTGGCTGCCGATGGGTCTTCACCACCAAATTCCTTGCAAACGGACTACTAGATCGATACAAGGCAAGACTCGTTGCCAAAGGATTTCATCAACAATATGGGAAAGACTATGCGGAAACCTTTAGTCCGGTTATCAAATCGACGACGATTCGTCTCGTTCTTGAAGTAGCAGTTACAAAGAATTGGCCAATCAAGCAATTGGATGTCAACAATGCATTCTTACAAGGCGAGCTTACCGAAGAAGTCTATATGTCGCAACCACCGGGATTTGTTGATAAGGATCGTCCTTCATATGTTTGTCGCTTGAGGAAGCCTATTTACGGACTGAAACAGGCTCCCAGGGCGTGGTATATGGCTCTTAAACAGTTTCTTCTCACAACAGGTTTCACGAATTCCTTAGCCGATACCTCGCTATTCATTCTCAGCACCGCCAACACAATCACATACGTCCTCGTGTATGTGGATGATATCATTGTGACAGGTAACAATAATCGTGTGGTTTCCCAAGTCTTAGCATCTTTTGCAGAACGCTTCTCCATCAAAGACCCAACGGATCTCCATTACTTTCTTGGTATAGAAGTCACGCGTTCTGCTAAAGGGCTTCACTTGATGCAACGCAAGTATGTTACTGATTTACTTAACCGCCACAACATGTTAGATGCCAAACCCGTAACGACACCGATGCAGTCTTCTCCGAAACTAACACTTTCGGATGGTGTTCCGCTTGAAAGTCCAGCTCCGTATCGCTCACTTGTTGGCAGCCTACAATATCTAGCTTTCACACGCCCGGATATCTCTTATGCGGTTAATCGTCTATCACAATTTGTTCACAAACCAAGTGATGCACATTGGCAGGCAGCCAAACGCATTCTGCGTTACTTGGCGGGTACGTTATCGCACGGTGTCTATCTTCAAGCTATGTCACCGATGATACTTCACGCATACTCGGATGCGGACTGGGCTGGTGACAATGATGACTATGTCTCCACTAATGGCTACTTGATATATCTTGGTTGCAATCCCATTTCATGGTCTTCCAAGAAACAGCGCGGCATTGCTCGCTCTTCCACCGAGGCTGAATATCGGGCTGTCGCCAACACTGCTTCCGAGGTACAATGGCTTTGTTCTCTCCTTACTGAACTCAAAATACCTATTACTACAGCGCCGGTTATTTATTGTGATAATATTGGGGCGACGTATCTTTGTGCAAATCCGGTATTTCACTCTCGTATGAAGCATATTGCTCTCGATTATCACTTTGTTCGCAACCAGATTCAAGGTGGTATCCTTCGTGTTTCTCACGTTTCTACCGATGATCAACTGGCGGACACACTAACCAAACCTCTCCCAAGATCACGATTTCAAAAGGCATGTGTCAAGATTGGAGTTACAACCGGTACCTCCATCTTGAGGGGGCGTATAGGAGTATTATGTAAATAATGCTTAGTTAGAATACTAAATGTAATTTTGTATAATTAGCTAAACCCTAATCTTCTCTAGACTCTGTATAAATATGTGTAATCCTCATTCTCTCATTAATAAGATTAATACAATCCTTATACCAAGTAGGATGCTCTAGTTGTCACGACTTAACCGGCTCGAAGACAAAACCCAACTGGAACCCTCTCTTTCAACTGGTGTATCTTCCACACTTAAGGCGGGCTGACGAGGGGAAATCGGAAGATGCGGCTTGTCGCAGAAATCTACGTATACAAGGCATATTTCTTCAAGAGTGGAGAAACAGAGGAGAACAAACTTCTGGTTCCAAATCTGTTAGCAACATGCCAATATCCAACCAGATTGATTGTTTGAGGATTGTTAACAATATAATTCAAGAACGGGTGATTGAAAGCCATACATGTGCAGTGTCTCCATCACCGATAACCCATAGCGAGAAGGCATGTCAGATTACAAAGGAGCCTCCAGCTGAGATTTGCTTAGGACGACTTTATTCCGGATAAAGACTCACTGTAGAATATAATCCAACGATTCAACAACTTATAAATTTTCAGTAACTTTTCAATGTCCTCCCTCATGCATGAACTATACTTATTAGTTGTTAGATAAGAGAAATCATTCCTAACTAAATGATGTGCCAACAACTTTAAAGTTTTTCTCTACAGCTAAGTTTTTAACTTTGTTCAAAAATGTACAAAGGAGATATCAAAATTCCTTGTTGATGCATTTTCTTTATCTTTTCTGGATTTAACTTCCACATATGACCCAAAACACATTACTCAATACAACTAACCATACATCAACCAAATCTCATGTGTTATAAGCAGAGCCGTTCCTACTGTTTTCGAGGCCCTAAACGATTAAAGAAATATGGTCTATATTTATTCGTAATTTCTACTATAAAATTTTGTAAAGACAAACTGAGATTTTATTCTAATGTATCAAAAAATGTATAAGATATAACATGTGCGTTTTTATCAACTAATTAAAAAAAAAAGAACACTTTTCAAATTTCATTGAGATGTGTAGATTAAAAATACTAAAGAAATAGATACAAAAATAATTTACATAGAGTCTAAGCTTTTAGAAATAATTTACAGAAATAATTTTATTAAATAGAAGGTGAATAAAAAAGTTATGCACATTAGAAAGAGATTTAAGAAGAGTTAAAACTGAATCCATTAGTAAACAATTTTTCCATCTCATCTAACTTATTTACTAATGCTTTTATTTTTTTGCTTTGAAAAATTCTTGGTATAGTCTATACTTTCTTTTTCTTGTAATGAAGTTTTTACTTCACAAAGATGATGAGGTTGTGGAGAACAAATGACAAAGATAAAAGGGTCTAAGAGTTTTATGATGAATGAAAGCACTTTTCTTTAAGGAACTGATCTCTGACTGCAACGGTACATCAAATCCTATCTGCATATTCTATTCTGATCAAATCCTCAAGGCCACAAACTACTTTGATCCAAGTGGTTACATGTCTCGTCACAGATTCTTTTCTTGGCACAAGGGAATAATCCAAGAAAGGTGTTACCTGATCAAGAGATTTAAAGAAGAATATATATTAGGAGTCTATGAATCAGTGGTTTACAATGACATTGTGAATTATAAGATTATCAAAGCCCTTGAGAATATGATTGCAGGGCAAGGCTATTGTTCTCAAGAATCTGTAGTAATATTTCGCCTACATCAATATTTGTCTTTAGATGATTCTTTACAGATCCTGGGGAAAAAGAACATATGATATATTAGCTTCATATATATTTCTGCAAACAGAAGCTAGACATAGATGCATATAAAAAACAAACCACCTATATATGTTTCCTAAGATATACATATAAAGCAGATAACAATCAGATCTAGATCCAAGGTTATATGTAATCCGGTGAAGTTGCATCAAGAATTTCATGGGTGCAACTAAAATTTACTTCTTCCTTCATAATATCTAAATTATTTACATATTTCATAGTATCTAACGTATTTACATATTTCTTTTTAAAATAATGAGAGGTTGATTTACATAGAAAATTAATTTATTTACTTTTATCTAAATTCTTTGTATGGTTAAAAGGAGGGACTGTTTTTGAGGATTGTTAACAATATAATACAAGAACAGATGACTGAAAGCCATATATACCCGTACAGTTGGATTACTATCCTAGTGCCATTTTCCTAAACTTCTTCATGTTGTCGTTGTATTGGCTCGTGTCGTAGTCTGTGCTTCCTCCACATGAGCTATAGACGTTGCTGTGACCCGGTCTCATCCCTTCGTTAAGATCAGACAGCGATACATTTCCTTCCAATGCTCGTTTTGTACAGCAAATTACTTACTCCATTAGCATTATTAACATGGCAAATGACTATATTTAGCAAAGTGAAAACAAAAGAAACTACAGGTAAAATATATAGGGTTTCTTTGTAAACTAGTACGTTTTTCAAACATAATTAGGAATGTAGTACATTTCCTATTCAAAATTGGTGAAACAGTCACTTTTCTCCTGTTGCAGAGATAGAGTTCGTGTGAGATAGCAGATATAGTGGGGTAAAGAAGGGAGGGTGGAAATTACGAGGGAGGGCTTGAGTGTGTTTAAGAGAAAAATATATAGTGGGGTAAGAGAGAGAAACGTGGGTCATGTTTTTTTTTCTAATTTCTTTTCTTTATTTATTACCTCATATTCCCTCAATGTCTCATAATTAAAATGCTCGTTAGTGAATTTTGTTTTTCTAAAATTTATCAGATACATAAAAATCTATGTTTTTTCTCTATCATTTGATATGCAATTTGTTTGATACTTTTTAAAAAAATTATATTATAGACTACTGTACATAAAAAAATGTATGTACAGATATAAAACACTGTACATATACATCTATACTGTACAGATACATCTGTACAGATTTAAACCACTGTACAGATATAAAGCACTGTACAGATATAAACAACTGTACAGATATAAACCACTGTACAGATATAAACCACTGTACAGATATAAACCACTGTACAGATAAATGAATAAACAACTGTACAGGTAAGTACAAATGGCTGTACAGATATAGAGCACTGTACAGATACATATGTACAAATATAACCACTGTACAGATATATAGCACTGTACAGATACATTTGTACAGATATAAACAACTGTACAGATATAAACCACTGTACAGAATGATACATCTGTACCAAAGGATGCATCTGTACATAAGGATACATCTGTACAGATTTAAACCACTGTACAGATATAAAGCACTGTACAGATATAAACAACTGTACAGATATAAATCACTGTACAGATATAAACCACTGTACAGATAAATGAATAAACAACTGTACAGATAAGTACAAATGTCTGTACAGATATAGAGCACTGTACAGATACATATGTACAAATATAACCACTGTACAGATATATAGCACTGTACAAATACATTTGTACAGATATAAACAACTGTACAGATATAAACCACTATACAGAATGATACATCTGTACCAAAGGATGCATCTGTACATAAGGATACATCTGTACAGAAAGATGAATGTGGAATGAAGATTTGAGCACAAATAATTATATGTTTAAGTACACAAATAATTATAGAAAGATTCAATTATTCTATTTGTACATGTTTCTAGCTGGACAGTTATATTTCCTTCCATATGTTTAAAACGAGTTCATTTTTTTAAGTTTAATAAAATGTCATATATTAGAATTCAAGTCCACCACCAATACAACTTTGTAAATACAGAATCTCAAGAAATTTTCAACCATCCTATTCATCTAAAACATTACATACTCGTTCAACAGTAACCTGATTTGCATTTCAATTTCCTTTAACCTAATTAACTATCCCTCTTCTAGAAAATACAACAACGTTGCACTATAACTCTGAAAAATAGACACTTCTCTAAAATTTATCTCCCAACATATTTCAAATGAATGTCTACCCTAACCAAAAAGAATTACATCCCAACTCAAAAGATTGCCTATTACACATTTCATACAAAACAAACATGATGCCTATAGTCTTTCATCCAAAAACAAAACACTTTTAACACCAAATTATACTCTTTTAACACAAAATTATACTTCATTGCGATAGATCATTACACAAAGTTCTGAAATTTCTACTTAGCATAAAAACAGAAGATTAAACAATAGATTAAACAATATATCACATTAGAGTGTAAAAGCATACCCGAGCCATTACATCAGTTTTCGCATTCTAGTTATTAAAATCTTCGATAAGTGATGCTGCCTAGAGAAGCATAATTCAGAAAAAAAAAACAAATATGATTACCTTAGAACCAAAGAAGACAAACAAAATGGTATTCCCTTTCTCAAACATAATAGAACAAAGTGACTATTTGCCTACTTACCCATAATTTTATCATGAAAAAGTGTCCACTGGTGTATTGATTCCGCTGCAATAAGTCGCTACAACCTCTGGTCTGAAATCTTGAAGTTTCCGAATAAACTTCTTATATGCGTCATATTGATATGTGTGCACTAAATCGGTCATAAATCTTGAAATACTGCTCTGATTGGCCTGAAATCACCGCCATTGGAAAGCTAACGCAATTTCCTATAACTTTCGTCAAGGGATCTGAAGCTAAATCTCAAGGTAAGGCTTTCATCCGAGTTAATCTTTCAGACACTGGATCATCGTTTCTCATAAGGCACACAAAACATATACCAAAAATTACCCAAAGATACTATAAGAGTATATCAACAAACTTTAAAATCTTCCAATGACACTTTTAAACTAGACAGCTGCAGACAAAATCTCTTCGATACCTTTCCTAACGGTAGGCTCACCACCGGTCAACCGAATCTTGTTAACCCCAGCAAGATTCAGTCAAACAAACAAGCACGATTTCTATCCGAATCATAAAATAAATCCATAACAACTACAGATCCAGGATAAATTCAGGAACTTAATCTTCGTTAATGATGTGAGTGTGAGCGATAAACAAAATTTTTCGGATTCAAAATGAAATTGAGCGAATTAGATGAAGAAAACTTACAATCTCAAGAGATTTGAGAGCATCTGCCATAGCAACGTTGGTCGTATTGGCTGGGATTTTGTTCCTCTTGCAGAGACATTGAAGATCTCTTCTCAAAAGGCTGTGAAAATCCATTTCCGCAAATTCGAGAGAGAGAGAGAGAGAGAGAGAGAGAGAGAGAGAGAGAGAGAGAGAGAGAGAGAGAGAGAGAGAGAGAGAGAGAGAGAGAGAGAGAGAGAGAGAGAGAGAGAGAGAGAGAGAGAGAGAGAGAGAGAGAGAGAGAGAGAGAGAGAGAGAGAGAGAGAGAGAGAGAGAGAGAGAGAGAGAGAGAGAGAGAGAGAGATAGAGAGAGAGAGAGAGAGAGAGAGAGAGAGAGAGAGAGAGAGAGAGAGAGAGAAATTTCTGGTTGGGAGAGAAATTGAAATTGGGAGAGAAAACAAGATTGAATCCCTAAGATTGCATGAGTGACCGTTGTTGTTGGAGTGGAGAATTGAATTTTGAGAAGACGAAACTGGGAGAACTTCCATCGATTTCATTTTTTGGAGAAGACGAAACTGGGAGAAAACTAAAATATTTTTGTTTTAATTTTTAGATTTTTTTTAATAAACATGTCTCAATGGCAAATTTTGTAAATATCAAAGCTTTTTGAGGATTATAAAGTCTTGTAAACAGTTGCTACAGTCGTATATGGGGTGTTTTCTCAATTGTAAATAGTACTTGTACTACTTTTATAATTAAGTTTGCAAAACGTACTAATTTCCAACTTATTCCAAATATATAATATGTTGTCAATTCTTTGGACAAGTCAGCTTTTAGTCAACTGTTGTTGTTACATAGTATGATAATGATGTGCAGCAAAAAAAGTAGGGCTAGGCATAAAAACATAACTGAACCAATCTATCTCACCGAAACCACCAAACGTTTATTTTAAGACCAAATGGAAACATATTTTCTTCTACCGTATAAAGAAAACCAAACCTATCTGAAACTACAACTAACGCAACCGAAACGAACCAAATAACGCGAGAACCCAAACTGAATGCTCTTCCATAGATAAAAGGATGATTGGGGTCAAATTAAGTTACGTGGCTTATGCGAGGTCTGTGGCGAGCTGAATGGCGAACGCAAGCTGCAGCACAAGCAACCATGCGAGCTATCTCCTCTCTATCATATTCATTACCCATCTTTGATTTTGATTCAGCCAAACACTCAAAATCTCCTTCCTCAGATGCTCGGTTAAGCAAGGCGGTGCCTGTTCCACCATCAATCACACATAGCTTTTTCTTCACTCAATAGTTAAATTGTAAAATATCGTAAGTTTAGATTATCTGCAGTCACAGTAAGTGCCCAGTCAACTAAGCTGTCATCTACATAGACATTGTTTGCATCAACAGGGCGCCTCCCGATTATAGGCTCCAAAAATACAATACAAAATGAGAAAACGTCAGACTTTTCTGTGAGTTTTCCGCTTGCAGCGTATTTTGGAGCCAAATACCTAAAATTCCAAAACCAAAAGTTTCAGAATTTGTACAATGACAAAAAATCACATACATTAAGCAAACTGTATATATATATACATAACTAGTAGATTCAGTATGGTCTTTACCCACAGAGAACGAAAAAACAGAGTTGGACGAGAGATGGAGAAAAACTGTTTTATTTACTCGACAAGTTTACATTAGGACAACACTTGCACTTATATAGTTTTCTACATAACAAAACTGTAAATAACCGTTCGTAACAGTTGTGTCTTATCCAACAAGTCACAACTCTTACACACATGACACACCCTTTCGTAACATTTAATCATGGACTCAATTTTGAACAGATACATGAGTGTTTGAATCAGAAGCAATCTTGGCAAGACCAAAATCAGCAACCTGAAATATAAGAGAAGAGCTTCAGCAACACAAATTACAAAAACACTTCATAAATATTTTGTTAATGGATTGTTGTTTGTGGGTTGGGCCTTAGGGATTTTGAATGGGCTTATATCCAAAAATATCCCATTGGACACTTATTTATAAAAATTGCATACCTTTTAACAAAAAAAAAAAAAAGATTTTGTCATATCTTAGCTTCAAACTTGAAATCTATAAGTATATTTGCCACCTTAACGGAGAATGATTTACGAATTGCGTGCAAATATTTATATATATATACCTCATAAACAAACAAAGACTATATTATATAAAACATCTATATACATTTTAGTTCTTAGAATTACAGTCTTCATGAAGATATGAAAGTGTTAGAAATAGAGATGATAGAGCAGAAGTCTGATACCACACTGTTGTTATAACAAATGTGTGGAACGTAGATTTTAAAGAGAGAAAGAACACTTTGTCTGAATGATACTTTACTCTCTGATAACTTTCTCATGTCTCTAATGATTTCTCACAAATGAGACTACATTAATATACAGAAATAAAACGTAACTCCACCCATTAAACCACATAGACTCATTTATGTCCTACAATTAAACATAAAATTGAAAGCCCCAAATAATAAAAAAATCAAAACTGACAAATATGCATTTAACACACTTAACTCCCATGTTTACTCATGTTTGAATCCGTTTTCAACACTCTCCCTTGATTCAAACTTGCATACTCCAAGCTTACTTTGAAGTAATCAAAATTTTTCTTCAACAATATCTTTGTCAGGACATCAATACTCTGCTCGTTTGTGCTACAATACTCCAAGACAACAGTCACTAGGTCTTTGGCTACTCTGTTTTACCACATACCAAATCTGTTGTACCAACGATATCCGGACCGGAGCAAAGTTTTATGAAACAATGCAATGGGGCCCCCATTTTTAGAGGGGCCCCACATAATATTTTTGGTTTTTTTTTTTTTTTGTAAACCTATATATATTTTTGGTTATATATATATATATATTGTATGTGTCTAAACTTTTTTATAATTATTATAAATAATTGAATTATTTAAAAAAGTAAGTTTTTACTTTGAAAATTTCTAAAACAATCAAGAGTTTTGCTTAAAGTGATTGTTTTTATTATAGTTTTTTTTTTATATATGATGCTTTTGAACCAAAAAAAAACTACGATGCTATTTTTTTTTTTATTCGTATGGGGCCCCAAATTTCTTTGGTCCGGCTCATACAACTCAAGAACCTTTTTTGCTTGAACCACAATACCTTCAGGCTAGTCAACATAAACGTAATCTTAATCCTTGCCACTGGAGAAAATATTTTACATGCAAACAATTCGGTCAACTTATTTAAATCTATATACAACTCTACTTTACAACTCAAAATGTGTTTTACATTCAATCATATTTTACTCTTGAAATATGTTTTTTATCACTACCTGCAAAATGTATCCATGAACACATTAAGCTTATTTTCAATTTTGCATAGTTTCTTTAACCACTAAATTTTGGACTCATAAAATATTCCGAATGAAAAATAGATCATGTAGAAATAATTTATGATGTATTTATAAGAAAACTAAAATAGATTTAAAAAATCGATTTGAATAGAATGCGTCTATGACCAATCGATAAAGGTTGAAAAATTAATAGAAACTAATTTGACCTAATTAAAAAAAAAATTATAAACACAATGATAGACGAGTCTTAGATAATTTAAAGATGAAAATAGAAATTAAAATAAACAATCTAAAAATATACCATTAAATTATAAATATTAGAAAAAGAAAAAGCATATATTGATCTTACCTAGTAAATGAAAAAGGAAATTCAAAATCAACATAAGAAAATTATTTTAAATGAACACATATTTTTTTTATTAGAAAATCAAATTGGAATATATAATATAAAATTTAAATTAAATCATGACACATGTAGCAATCTAAAATTATTACTTCGATGATATATCATAAATTTTATATAAATAAAATATGAAAGTAAAAATCAAAATAAAAAATCTAGAAAACACAAATTAATTTTAAATAAAATAGATACTTATAAACACGATGAGATACAAATCTTTGATTATTCAAGGCAGGTAAGATCATGTTGATTACTAACTTTGAAATATCATACATTATATATGAAGATTTTTTTTACTTTACATACTTTTATTTTTATGTTCAATTTCATTTTAGGGGGATTAGCAAAAATGCCCCTTTTGCTATATCCATTTTCAAAAATACCCCCTTTAGCAGTTCATTTTTAAAAATACCCTTTTTTATGTACAAAATGACTAAATTACCCTTCTTTTAGTAAAAGACATCACAAATAGAGAAGGAAAACACAAGAATGTGCACACATCAAAATTAAAAATTTGATTTTGTAAAAACTTGTAAAACCTTTAAAATACATTGTAAAATTTTCTCGCCAAAAAGAAATTTTTGCGGGAAAAGTGATTCCGCAATTGTTTTGGCGAAAATTTTTTGCGGGAAACTTTTTGGCGGGAAAAATTTACACGGGAAAAATTTACAAGGTATTTTAAAGGTTTTACAGGGTATTTATTAGGTTTTACAATGTATTTTAAAAGGTTTTACAAGGTATTTATAAGGTATTTATAAGATATTATAAGATTTTACAAGCTATTTTATAAGGTTTTACAAGTTATAAGGTTTTACAAGTTTGTTATAAGGTTTTACAAGTTATAAATACCTTATAAAACCTTATAAGTACCTTGTAAAACCTTTTAAAATACCTTGTAAATACCTTACAAAACACTTGTAAATACTCTGTAAAACCTTTAAAATACCTTGTAAATTTTTCCCGCCAAAAAAATTGCGGAATCACTTTTCCTGCAAAAAACAAATTTTGGCGGGAAAATTGCGGGATCACGTTTCCCACCAAAAATTTGCAGGATCACTTTTTCCGCCAAAAAATATTTTTTATTTTGTGGACCTAATTTTGTTTCAAATAAGGGTAAAATGGTCATTAAAAATTAAAAGAGGGCAACCTTAAAAATGGACTTTCAAAAGGGGTATTTTTGAAAAGGGGTATCTCAAAAGGGGCATTTTAATATATTTAAAAAAGTAATTTTAATTTTTTTCTTACATTTTGCCTTCCTAATATGTTTTTTCCATTTTAATAAACTTTTATTATTTTTATTGAATTATATACATTTAAATTATATACTTTAATACATATGTTTTGTTTATGTTAAAGATCTGTAGGTTTCATTTTTGTGTTAGTATGTGTCAAACTCTAATTGAGAAAAGTTTTTTACATGTATCAAAATCTCATTACATGTAAAATAAATCTCATCAATTTACTGACACATATAGCAATCATTTTAATTAATTACTAACTTTTAAACATCAACAATTATATAATAAGATTATATTCTTTAATTTTACTTTTGTGTATACTTTTCTTTATTAATACTATATATTTTCAGGATTAGTTATTTACTATATTATCTTATCATATATACCTTTTTGTCAAATTTATATAAATTTTTAATGAAAGTAATTGTAATCCCTTTATTTTTAGGATTTCTAATTTATTGTATGATTTTCTTTTTAATTTAAATAAAATTTTCTTTTACACATGTCAAAATGTTATCAATATCTTAAGATGTGTCACGATCTTATGAGTTACCAACTTTAAAAACTACTTTATATAATTAGAAATTTCATATTTTCTTTAATAATTTAACTTTTATTTAGTGTTTTCCAATTCAAAACCCAATTAACTTATCTTGACCCGAGAACCCGATTCATTCCCTTATAAAAGAGTAAATCCCAATCCTACTGAAACAGAGATAGGAAGATATGAATTCCTTACCAGAGGATATATTAGCAATTATATTCGCCAAGTTACCAATAAAGATTTTCACAACTTTCAAACTTGTTTGCAAGCAATGGGAATCGATCGTGGAGTCTCCATATTTCCGTGACTTGTTCCAGTCTATGCACCAAACGTCACATTCTTCATCATGGTCTCTCTTGTCTTGCTGTTTTGATAAAGAAGTCATAGCTAACTATGGATGCAACACTTGGGGACTCGAACGATCTCTCGGCTCTTACATCTCTTCTTTTTTTGCTAACTTGTAAATATCATATAAATGAAATGGAAGGTATTACAAAATGTTTTACCTAAAGATAGAGTAACCTTGGCAAAAAGAATAAAAACAAGGTTACAATGCTTAAGAGAAAGAGATAGAACTAATCCGTGATTAACGAATCCAAAGAAGCATAAGCTTCCTCCATCTCTTCTTGTATCTTCTTCCGGAAATGGTATTTCGGATCTCTCGATCAATATTCTTGAAAATAATTGAGGGAGGGACCTTATGGTTGTTGTGGAGAACGTCGTTCCTCTGTTTCCAGATGTGATAAATAACTGCTTGCACTGCCACCTTCCTAAGAGTAGTAGGCGCTTCCGGAGACCTGCTTCGAGTCCAGGAGAGCAATTCAGACCAATTGCAAATTTGACGATGATTCGGAGTTAGTCTAGAAAAGATCTCTCTCCAAATAGCAGAGGCAAAGACACAGTCAATCATTAGATGATCACGTGTTTCAGGCTGAAGAGAGCAAAGACAACAATCAGTTGATTTCGTAACCAAGAAGTTTGAGACTCAGAGAAACAAATACAAAGTATGGGCTCACAGTACTGATGTTGGATTAATTTTGATCAGTGAATTATTTTTCAACATGAAGAACCGATCCTTGTACGTGGCTAATCCAGTTTCACAAGAATGCGTAGAAATCCCTTCTCATCATGCTCATCGCATTGAATATTTCTATCCCTTGGGAATTGCCACACAAAGTGAGAATGGCGTTCTTTTGGATTACAAAGTTGTTTTGTTTGATACGTACAAAAGCTTGCTGATATATTCATCTAAGACAAGCTTGTGGAGTCTCAACACTGTCGATTTGTCTGTGTCGTGTATTGATTTACGATCTACCATTTGCTTGCATGGCAGTATTCACTTGATCGCCACCACTAGTCACGGTGAAGATATTGTTGTATCCTTCAATTTATACGCCACTGGTACGAGTTCTGTTCAATGCCGTGTGACTTCTTTCCCAGATTTCGGACAACATCGGCCGAATAGATCTTTCTCAACTTGGCAAGGATCTATCATGTATATGAACATAATCTCTGTAACTAAAGATGATGGAAGTCTAGAGGATAAGCTATTTGTATGGAGGCTAGAGAACGGAGAATGGCAACTAGTATTTGAAATCGCCACTCCTTTTATTGAAACTCGTGTCGAGTATTTTCCGTTGGCAATTAACCCTTTTGATGCTAAAACAGTCTACTTTTGGAGCAAGAAGCACCGAAGTTTTATTTCTATTAACTTGAACAATGGAAAGTTTGTGCTCGAGGGTAAGTTGGAAGATAACATCACCCGAGGATTATACCTTCGCTTGGTCGTTCTCCCACAATGGCTGCATCGAATTCCCAACACAGTGAGAATGGTTTAGACATAATTCTTGCAGGACTTCACTTAAGGTTTTATTTTATTTTTTAGTTTGGTTAGTTCCTTACGCGAGAGCAAGGAGTTGTAGGATGGTGTTTGATTTATTTCCAGTATTTTTGTTGTTCTAAATAAGAGAGAAGAATCTGATTTCATCACTTTGTTCTCAACATCAACATACGAATCAGGAATTATGAATTGAACAAAAGGCCAATCTGTTTAAAAACACCACAAAAATTGTCAACAAATCGTGAACAAATTTGATTCCATTCAAGTATTCAACAAATGCTTTCATCTTATCTTTTCTACTTCTCCTGACCTTGGTCACTAGTTGTGCAAATTGCATAAATTTTCTTCTTAACTTCTTCCAAACGGAAAAAAAAATCAATATATATATACATAGATATATATAATCAAATTTCAAAATAAAGATAACATGTTTAAAATTGAAGCAATTTATTGAAAAAAGTTAAAGCGAATGTGTTTCAATCTCTAGATACTCTTTTCTCGAATGCAACTCCTAAATTAAATACTCTTTTCTCGTTTGGGTGACCACTCATAACCATCTCACTACGGGTGATCGAATGCGAGCTTGGAATGTGGGAGCCTCCTCTACATGTGTGTTCTGCAACGCGCCTACAGAATCTCGGAACCATTTGTTTTTTGAGTGTCGGTATTCTTCAAGTGTTTGGGCAAATCTTACTCGACAAATTCTGCAGAATCGATACACAACTAGCTATGATGATCTCCTTTTGATGCTCTCTGGATCCACATATACTTTCACTACAAGATTTATCCTTAGGTTTGTCTTCCAAGCTTCAGTTCACTCTATTGGCGTGAACGGAACTGTCGAAGGCATGGCGATATCCCGACTCCTACGGAGAAGTTTAACAAACTCATAGAT
Source organism: Arabidopsis arenosa (assembly GCA_905216605.1). NCBI lineage: Eukaryota > Viridiplantae > Streptophyta > Magnoliopsida > Brassicales > Brassicaceae > Arabidopsis > Arabidopsis arenosa. The sequence continues at coordinate 3,061,997 of LR999455.1, read as the reverse complement.
CGGCAGGTGCGTAATCGACTTCACTCTTTTACGCAACAAGCTAACTCTAAGTTCAATGATGGGTTGCAAATTTGGTTTGGCAAGAGTTTAAAGAATTCCAAACAACAGTTCGGCTTTGACTCAACTATTTTTTGTGGTCTCTTATAAAAACTCTACTAAAAGATGCATTCATTGTAAACAAAGTTTTTTGGTTGAATAAATTTTATATTCATTCAAAAAAAAAAGAATGTGTTTCGATTTCAGAATCACACAAGCAGTAATATGTGTCCTGCTTAGTTATGTTTAAAAAGAGTATATAACAATATTAATGGAGTAATATCACTGTCTTCACTTCAATACAAGAATCCTTTCATTGTCGCATAAACAATGCAAATCTTTGAGCTGAGAAGAAGAACCTTATATTAAACGTTGCTGGAGAAATAGATTACGTTATTCATTTGTTTTAAAAAATTGCAATCCCACCACGTTGGTAACGGAGCTATGTACTTCTCTTAAATTAATATTATGATTTTTTTTAATAACTAAGATGTTCTAGGTTACAAAGTTGTTCTGATTGAAGCAAGCTACAATACAGTCAAACGTTTTCCAACTTTCATTGTATATTCATCAGATACAGGCTGGTGGATTTTAACACTCTTCATTTTCCTCTCAGTTTGATTTTCCTGAATTATCACCGATCCCATTAGCTTAAACGGAAATCTTCACTGGCTCGGCCGCAATCTCGATCATCACGATGTTATTGCATTCTATGAGTTTGATGGTTCAGATAAACATATTCGAGTTTTACCTTTCCCCGGAGAAAGAACCGAACTTCAAAGATCTTGCACAACTTCTGGAGGATATATTCGATTATTTTCCACTGTCGGACATTGAGTAGTGTTCTTCTTCACAGTGAGTTCGAACGTAGAAGAAAATGTCAGACATTGAGTATTGTTGAATGCAAGAGAGAGATATATGGACACAATGGAATGCCTCTCTGATTCATATTTTTTTATGTTTGTTCTCCCGCGTTGGATGTGTAGAATCCCTTGCCCGCAACATTGAGAAGAGTTATAGATGGTCCTCGAGACTATTTCACTTCCTAGTTTTGAGTGTTAAGATAGAATGTTTTGGTTATTTAAATTGTGAAAAGATGCAAAAAAATACAACAAGTTTTTTCCAAACTTTATTTCACGAAAATACAGGATAGAGGTACATATCAACCAATCCTCTCGGATGGTGAACCTTACAGAACATAAAAAAAAAAAAAAAGTACAATGGGATGATAAAAACATGGAAAATATGGGTTTTAAACAACAAACATCGTTAAAGTTTTAACGGATTAACGGTTGATCTTTTGCAGAACGTGAAATCTCGCCTCTGCAATCAACTTGTTATGATCTTCCACACTTTCACCAACCTCCTTGATTTTCTTTGTGAATATCTCTACTTTCATACTGATTTGGTTAAAGACAAGTCTCATTGCCTCCTCATCTTCTTCATTTTCAATAGCATTATCTACAAGCTCCAACATATTTTGGATACGGCCTTCTAGCCCCTCGACTAAAATCGATACCGTCACCGTAGCTTCTTCGTTGGTTTTTATACCCTTCTCCACCGATTTTTCTATATCTTTCACTTTCTTCAGAGCGTCCAACTGTTTCTTCAAATCATTAATCTTTGTACCCAAGATAGAGTTGACGACTGGCCATCCCAACGCAACCAGTGATGGGGCTAGAGCCCCATAGGCCGCAATCGTACCCGGGAATATTACAATTAGAGCTATCGATGCGACGGCAACGACAGCAAACACAGCGCCGAAAACAATATTCGCAATTACATTTCCGTTCTTCAGATTAGTAAGTTCCTCCTCAATCTTTTTCATAGTCTGAGTCACTTCCTCCAGAAGGGATTCCTGCTGCTTTTTGATTAACTCGAACTGATTCGTGAGCACTTCTTCTTTAAAAGGATCTCCATTGGCTTTAAACTTCTTCAGACGCTCCAAGGTTTTTTCATACTTCTTCTTTTTTCCACCAACATCCTTTTCTGCCGACTCTTTCTCAAACTGTTGCACGGCCTGTCGAATGAGAAGTTGGCCCATTTCTGCATCATCGACGCAATTCGCTATGGTATTGAAAATCTCTAAAGTCTTCGCGGTATTTTCAAAATAGGCCAAGACCAAATACTTTAGAGCTTGGTTTTCCCACACATCGCCTTCGACTTCAGTAAGGAAGTTTGCCACACCTTGGGTAACTTCAACTAGGTGCTCGGAGACCTTCTTGTGTACATCATGTGGGGACACCGACCCAGTCTCGGTGTCAACGGTGAGTGAGTCTATCATTTTGTTGGTTCGCTGCTGAAGCGAAGCATCATAGGATTTGAGTTTTGGGTCTTCTTCACAAGCGGCTTTATAAGCACTCATTTGTTCTGAGCATTTCGACATCAAATCTTCCGATAACGCCATGGATGATATTACTGAAAGGAAAAAAAAAAAAAAAAAAGTTAGAGAGATTTAGGACAGAGTTTTTGCGTACAACAGAGCTTCCTAAATTAGAGAAGTTATAACATCCACTCTTCTATAAAAGTGATTTTTAAGTTGTTTTAATGCATTTTATTATTTAATGTTAATAATCAAAAAAATCAGAACGCACCGATTTTGAAAATAATATGATCTAATGAAATTATATTCCTTGATTTTTGTAAAAAATAGTTTTTAAGAAATCTATTATCCTTGATAATGAAACATAATTTTGTAGAAATATTTATATGTTTAATTTTAATATACATATATCATTCTCGATAATAATATTAATTTTTCAATCTTAATTTCCAAAGCTATAAAAAAATTTAGATTTTTTTGTAGATTAAGTCAGTTATATAATATTAAGTGCAGAGAAAAAAAACGCAGAGTTACATGTAAAAAATCATGAAGAAAAAGAAACTTATGATGGTAAAAAGCAAAATACGAACAACACAAGAAATAATAAAATGATCATAAAACTATGAATAATAGAGTACCAGAAATTTATTCCGAATCTTGCTCAATACTCTGGCCAATTTATTTTAGGTATGAAGTTTTGAATGATTTCTTAGGTTAGTGTTCTACAAGTATTTATAGGAGAAACCTGTGTTGGCGAGCTCAAGTTGAGTGATGAGGATTTAGGATAGAACGAAAGAAATGTCGATAACGATTTTTGTTTTATGTGGTTTTTATTTTATTTTTTTGAGTAATATTAAATGGGGAAAGAGAGAATTGAGACAACGCAAATGGGTCTATAGGAAAAACAGATGACACTTTCTAGAGAAGAAAAAAGAGTTTTGATTTGATGTGGTTGTGTAATGAGTGTAGCTCATGTTTTGGTTTCTTGAAGTAAAAATAATTTGTAATATCGTTGCACATATGTTATTTAGTCTGCATGTTAAAAATCTTAAGATAATTGTTGAGGATAACAGAACATTTATAGCCTTAAAAACCAAGTAAAATACTTTATAGTCTTTCTTTTATTTGGTTTGTCTTAGTTTGAGATTTGTAGAATGGTATTAGTTTTAAATTATTTATTTAGTTAGATTGTAATTGGAAATTATGTTTGGGAGAGGAGTGGAGTGGCGTTGCCGGTGAAGTGATAAAATTATCAAAGCATGGGAGAATCTAAAATGGACCAATGGGGATTAGGTGTCTTGATTAGATGTTTAAGGTCCGAAGTTGAAGGAAAGTGGATTATGGGGATCCTATTGAAAAGTCGTCGTATATCCACTTTAACTTCGAATCTTTATCGTCTTTGAAAAACTTACCTTTTTTGTTTCTGAAATATTTTTTTTTTTTCTTTGACAACTCAGAGTAAATTTTTAGGCTTAGAGAAAGGTCCAAAACTAATCTATGAGGAGAGAATAACCCATAGATATAATCCCTCAAGTTTTTTAAATTGGCCGTAAGTAATGGGCTCATACCCATGTAGCGACATAGAAAACGAGGAACAATTCTATATATGGAGAGAATCGATCATTGGCCTAGACAAACAGAACAACTCTTCCATTAGATGAGAACAACTCGCCCACGACACATGTGGTAAAAATCTGTTTTTTATTCAACGTAGTATTTAAATCCCTACTATTAAAAAAGAAGTTTCTAACAAAATATGACATTAAACTGGTTTAGATTTTACAATGGAACGAGGTTAAATGTTTGTTTGAGTTTATAAAAAACAGTTAGGGTTTAGATTTTACAAATTAAACAAAGTTAAATGTCGGTTTGGGGTTTTTTTTTGTCAACAGCTTAAATTAATGTTGTTCATAAGAGTCATTAATGTGGAATGTTGTTTACAAAGATAATATGATGCGGTTCAGTACGAACTCTTCCTGCCAAACTATCCTCTTTAACATTTGCACTACGAGAAACTAAAGATAAAGATAAATTTGAAAATTCTTCCTTGAACGAGATAAGGGCTTAGATTTTGGGTTTAGATTAGGGTTTGGGTTTATAAAAGAGGATTAGGGTTTAGATTTTCTAATTAAACGAGATTATATGTCGGTTTTGGTTTATAAAAAAATGTTAGGATTGCATATTATGATTGTTTAGGATTGTTCTTAAACATTTAGGCAATGGTCGAGAGTCTGTTTCAAAAAGAACTAAAATGATTCCATATCCGAATGAACAAGAAGTTTGGCTTATCAAACGTTCACATTTTAAAATCTATTCGGTTAATCTGGTATTTTAGTTGAACCAATAATTTTACCGAATATACAAAATATTTCAAATTTAAACTTTTACAAGGTTTCAAATATTATAAATAATTAAACTTTATAAAAGTTTAAAATAGTAAAGATATATAAATTTGGTACAAAGTTTCAAATATTATTAATAGTTAAAATTGACATTAATCTAATGTACTATGAGTTATATAATATTTTGAATCTCTTTTGACACATATAAATATGTAATTCTAATACTAAATTACTAAATTAAACATGTATCACGGGTTAAATCTAAAAAACACTAAAAATTTAAACCATATAGTTTTAATACTATATTTAAACTGCAAGAAGCTAACATTAGTATATATAAAAATAAAAAATTCAAAAATATTTAAGCATTTCTCCTCCTAATTGGGCAACCAATCAAGGAGTTTTTTAATATTTAATGTGTGGTTGACAAAAAAAAAATAATAAAATAAAATAAAAAATTATCATCCGATGTACTGCGGGTCCAAATCTAATTTACTCAAACGACTAAATTTGTACCATTCAGATTACTGATTTTGTAACTACGTATCTCTAAATATACAAAATAATAATCTGATACATACTTCAAAATCTTCCAATTATTGATGAAACACTTCAATGAGTGTGGCTCATGTTATTGGTTTCATGAAGTAAAAATACTTTGTAATATATGTTATTTAGTCTGCATGTTAAGAATCTTAAGATAATTGTTGAGGACAACAACACAGGTGTAGCCTTAGAGCATTACCAATGGTAAGTGCTTTTAAAGAGTCTCTTAAACATAAAAAAAAATGATTGTTTTAGTAGAATTTTATTATGTAATTAAATATTAATTTTGAAAAGAAAATAACCAGTGTATGAGAGACATATGGCTTAGAGGGGTTTAATGAGTATTAAGACCACCTTAATGGAGGGTTCTTAACATAATTTTGATTAAATTAAAATTAAATCATAATATTGAAAAAAGAAGAAAGAAAATTAAGAAGGGCTTTTAAATAAGAGCATGAAGAGGGGCTCTTAAGAAAGGCTCGGCATGGGAGAATCTTGTTGGAGCAATGGGGATTACGTATTTAAGGGATTAGATGTTTAAAGTCCAAAGTTGAAGGGGTTAGTATTTACATAAAATTAAAATAAAATCAACTAAATTGTAAAAAAAGAACATGTACTGTTTGAAGAATATATTTTTATGTTCAAGTTAGCAATTTTTAATAATTATTACGACACATTATATATTTTTTCATTTTACTATCATTTTCAAGTTGACAATTAACATATATAATATGTTCTAATAGATTTTTTTTAGCAATATGTGCCATATTATCTTATTTACTTTTTTTTTCATTTTAAAATATATATTTACCATCCTGCTATTAAAAATGAATTTCTGATTAATGGAGTATAAATTGTATAAATTATCTCCTAGTGATATGTTCAACTTGCCTACATTTTAAATAATTACTTCTAAATTTTATATACCTTAAAATTAATTCACCTAAATAATTTTATATGGGATGGGACTATATATATATATATATATTATTTAGTATATATGAATGCAAATGAATAATAACATGTGTTGGTTGAGAAAGGAGGTTATATATATAAAAACTATAATGGCATATATTATGAGGTTACCAAACAAATTATAACCAAACAGTAAGACTATGCACTAAATTTAGTTACATATACATATACAAAAAGTTAAACTAAAAACAAAAAAAAATAAAAATGTCTTGCTATTGTCCTTTTAACCTCAATTTATTAAAAAAAAATACATGCTCTAATAAGTTTATAATTTAAATTATTTTAATTCTCTAACGATAAAATACATTCAAATTACTCCTTTCGTCTAGTAATTTAGAAGCAAAAGATTGGAATAACTAATTGAGGTAGTTAGACATATTTATCTACACACCAAAAATGTGAGTTAGGTATATATGTATGATGAGTACCAATATTTTTTTTGGGTTTTGGCTTTTTATGTTTGGTGTAAAGTGTTATTTATCGCAAAAATTCATTTTTCACCAAATAAATTTATTGTGAAGGATCTTTTTATGATGATATACTATTGATATTGTTATAAAAATGTTATGTACGTGTCCTGTGATTTCACGTCGGTATAAATTGGATTGGGACCAGATAAGATTTCGCGAATTATCGACCAGAAAATAATTATTCAACATGTGGTTATTCAATAATTAAAAATGTATAAGTTGTAATTTAGCATGAAGACGAATTAACGACAAGCAAACAAAACAGTAGACAGTAGTTTTAGCTATCAAACAACCAGAAATGGACCCAACCACTCTATACCACACAACATATGTTTGTAGACGAGGGCTGTAAAAAGATGAAATACCCTAACATATAAATTACTATGTAAAAAAGAGAAAAAGGATCTTGGGGGGGTTTGTTTTATGTATTTTCCCCAAGTTTACCTTGTTTTTGTTATTCTAAGTAACTTTATTGTTTGTGTCTTCTACTCTTTGAAACGTTACATATTGGGGAATGTATATATATTATATTACAAATTACAAGTTACAGTCGTTTAAGTAATATATATTGTGTGATTTGTACAAAAAAAAAAAACTATCTATTGTGTGATATTTCAAATTAAGGTTCCAAGTTATAATTAAGGACATTATGAGACTTGGAAATCTAGCATCCAGTGTATGCAAGAACAATATAAGTATATAACCACATGTGATTCGCGCATAAATGACACAAATAACGTTGAGTACACAAAAATCAAAGAGTAAAAAATCAAATACTATGAATCTAAATAATATTTTTGTTTAATCAACGTTGATCTTTGGAGCAGACCTACGGACCATCATTTGGAGTAGCCGACAGATATACTTTTATTTTTACCCTTACTATAGTTTTCATAGGTTTTTAATATGTGTTCCAAGTGCTTTTAAGATTTAGGTTAACACTTAACAGTCTTTTTTTTTTTTTTAGTCAAATATAACAGTCTTTTAAAAAACTTTGTAATTATATGTTACTAGAATTTAGACTCCCCGCCATGTCGCGGGGAAAAAGATTTCAAAAATTAAAGTTTGAAGAAAAAAATAACAAATGAAATGTCATAATAAGTTTCAAAATATTTTTCTTAACAATAAATAAAGATGTATTTTACAAAAGAAATATGATAAAGATACGTAAACCCTCAAAAATATTTTTTAAGATTTATATTATTATTAGAAAATATTATGGTGAAAAGATGCGATCATAAAAAAAAAATATTAAACAAAAAGTTATAATGAGTAGATGCAATTTTTCAATTTTCTAAACTATTATAGATATAACTATATAAATATATTTATCTAAATATTACGAGAAAAAGACGCAATAGTTTAAAGTGTATTATGTTATAAAAAAAAAATCTTCGGAAAAATTTAACAAATAACCAAAATAGATAGTTATTTAAGAAAACATAATAGTGATATAGATAAAAAAAAAAGTATATACATGAATGCTAAATAGCAAAAAATGTAACTTTCTATGAAAAATATCAAACAAAAAAAATTTAAATTTACACCACTTTTTTTTTTAATATATATATATATATATATATATATATACATGAAAATTTTAAATAGAAAAAATTGTTTGTAAAGGACACAATTATTGGAACCAAGTGTTTGTAATGAAAAACACTGATAAAACATGGTGACAAGATAATACTTCAAATGAACAGATATAACTTTAGTTAATTCTTTGTTCAGAAAAAAAAACTTTAGTTAATGTTCTCAAAAATGTATTACAAAAAGCAATGTTGTAGCTGTTCATCAAATATACCTAAAATTATAATAATTCATCAAATAAACTAAAGTTGTAATGGTTCATCAAATATATCCAATATTGTAACGGTTCATCAAATAAAACAAAGGTTACAACGGTTCATCAGATAAGCCAAAAAGTTCATTGGTTCATCAAATAAACCAAATGTTAATATGTTCTATTAAACGGTAGCAACATACATTTTAATAGAAATTAAAATTAAAATTTGATGAAGAACTATAACCGAAAGACGCGACCGTATATATTATATATAGTAAAAGTTGCAATCGTTTGTCAAATGACTCAAATATACCAAATATTACAACAGTTCGTCAAATAAACTAAAGATTACAACGGTTCATAAAACAAATATAAAAGTTGCAATAATTTGTCAAATAAACCAAATATTGTAACGGTTCAATTAAACGGTTACAATTTTATTTATATACATTTTAGTAACTAAAATTGAAATAAAAGTTTATAAAAAGGTTACACTGAAAGATGTGACTGTAGATAATTAAATATTATAACGGTTTATAAAATAAACTAAGAGTTGCATTTGTTCGTGAAAGAAACTAAATGTTGCAATGGGTTAACTAAACGGTTGCAACCGTTTACGAAAAGTTACGAAACAAAAAAAAAAAACGCAACCGTAGAAGACATTTATTCTGATCGCAACGTTCTTAAAAAATTCAACCACTGTAAAATTTATATTTTTAATGTTAAAAATTTAAATGTTTATTTATAAATTAAATCAAAAATTACATTTATTCGTTAAATAAAGTAAATGTAGCAATGGTTCAACTAAATAATCACAATTGTTTATGAGGTGTTACGATAAAAAGATGCAACTGCAAAAAATATTTATTCAGATTGTAACTTTTTGAAAAAAATAACCGTAAAATATATATTTTAGTTAAAAACCACAATTTAAATCTATATAATATGAGACGTAAATTTAAATAAATAGATGCAACTATGAAGACACAACCGTAAACTGAAAAGATACGACTTGTAATTGAACAAATATAACTGTTAAAAATCCTTAAAAATGATAACGAAGCGATGAGATAAAAAGACACAACCGTAAATATTTCAACGAAAAGATACGATAAAAATACACAACCAAAAAAAAAATCGTAAACATTTAAATGAAAGGTTACGATAAAAAGACGCAACCGTTCAGAGGTGCAAATGGCATTTATTGAGATTGCTATTATATATAGATTTAGTCTGCATCCTAAGAATCTTAAGATAATTTTGAGGATAACAAACATTTGTATCATGGGAGAATCCAATTGGAGCAATGGGGATTATGTGATTAAGGGATTAGATGTTTAAGGTCCGAAGTCGAAGGAGAGTCGATTATTGACACGTCGTTGTATATCCCCTTTAGCTTCAAATCTTTATCTACTTTGAACAACTTACCTTATTTATTTATTTATTTTTCTGAAAAATCGGTTAGTATTTACATACAATTACAATAAAATCAACTAAATTTGTAAAGAAGAACATGTACTGATTGTAGAATCTATTTTTTAATGATGTTCAATATTTATTGGATGCAAGAAAAACATTTATATATTTAAAAGCTATAATCCCATACATTATGAGTTTACCAAAAAAATGGTAACCAAGCAGTAAGACGACGCACTAAATTTAGGTATACAAAGTTTAACTAACAAAGGAGTTGTCAATTAACAAAATGTCTTACTATTGTCTTTTATACTACGTTTATAACAAAACACATGCTCTAATAAGTTTTTAATTTACATTAGTTTTATTCTCTTAAGATAAAACATATTCAAATTATTCCTTTTCATCTAGTAATTTATAAGCAAAAGATTGGAATATATAATTGAGGTAACTAGACATATTTATCTACACACCAAAAATGTGAGTTAGGTATATATGTATGATGAGTACCAACATTTGATTTGGGTTTTGGTGTAAAGAGTTCTTTATCGCAAAAAATCCCCTTTTCACCGAATACAGTATATTTATTGTGAAGGATTATTTATGATGATATACTAGTGATTTGTTATAAAAATGTTATGTACGTGTCTTGAGATTTCACGGTATAAATTGGATTGGGACCAGAAAAGATTTCTCGAATTATCTAGAAAATATTTGTTCAACACTTGGTTATTTTGAAAATGTATAAGTTGTACCTAATTTAGCATGAAGACGAACTAACGACAATCAAACAAGACAATAGACAGTAGCTTTAGCTATCAAACAACAAGAAATGGACCCAAACGCTCTATAGCACACAACATATGTTTGTAGATGAGGGCTGTAAAAAGATGAAATACCCTAACGTAGCAAATGACTGTTTATATATACATAAATTACTGCAAAAATACTAGTATAGATATATTAAAGAGAGTGAGGAGTACATAAGGAGACCCATCATTAACTTCGTGAGGTTTCTATAATCCCATACATTATGAGTTTACCAAAAAGTTGGTAACCAAGCCATAAGAAGACGCAATAAATTTAGATATATATCTAAGTAGGTGAGACAAAAGAATACATACATATATATAGAAAGTTTAACTAAACTAAAAAAACAAACAAAGGAGTTGTCAATTAACAAAATGCCTTTACTATTTTCTTTTATACTTCGTTTATTAAAAAATACATGCTCAACACGTGGTTATTTTGAAAATGTATAAGCTGTACCTAATTTAGCATGAAGACGAATTAACGACAATCACACAAAACAATAGACACTCTCTAGCTATCAAACAACAAGAAATGGACCCAAACGCTCTATAGCACACAACATATGTTTGTAGACGAGGGCTGTAAAAAGATGAAATACCCTAACGTAGGAAATGACTATGTTTAAATATATATACTAAATCTTGGGGAAATATCTTTAATGGCGTACATTTTTGTTGTGTAGATAAATTGTCTTACTATTGTCATTTTAGTTTTACCTCAATTTAGTAAAAAATACATACTCTAATAAGTTTTTAATTTAAATTAATTTAATTCTCGTACAATAAAATATATTCAAATATTCCCTTCATCTAGTAATTTATAAGCAAAATATTGAAATAACTAATGGAGGTAGTTAGACATATTTATCTACACAACAAAAATGTGAGTTAGGTTTATATGTATGATGAGTACCAATATTTCTTTTGCGTTTTGGCTTTTTATGTTTGGTGTAAAGAGTTCTTTATCGCAAAAATTCTTTTTTCACCAAATATATTTATTGTGAAGGATATTTTTATGATGATATACTAGTGATATTGTTATAAAAATGTTATGTACGACGTATCTTGAGATTTCACGTTGGTATAAATTGGATTGGGACCAAATAAGATTTCTCGAATTATCGACCAGAAAATATTTGTTCAACACGTGGTTATTCAGTAATTAAAAAACGTATAAGTTGTACCTAATTTAACAACAAGCACACAAGACAGTAGCTAGACAGTAGCTTTAGCTATCAAACAACAAGAAATGGACCCAACCGCTCTATACCACACATCATATGTTTGTAGATGAGGGCTGTAAAAAGATGAAATACCCTAACGTAGAAAATGACTTTTTATATATACATAAATTACTATGTAAAAAATAATAAAAGGATCTTGGTGGGTTTGTTTTATATATGCATATTCCCCAAGTTTACCTTGGTTTTGTTATTTTAAGTAACTTTATTGTTTGTTTCGTCTACTCTTTGAAACATTACATATTGGGAAAGATATATATTACATGTTACAGTCGTTTTTTTTTTTTTCGTCTAGATTTATTATTTATTGTAAATTATGAGAACTATTACATAGACGATTCTACAACGGACAATTCTTTCCGACCCTTATTAGATCCACGACAGACGACACTTTCTTCTCCATGCTCTTGACGGACACCTTCAATGATCCACGACCTGACGACACTTCTCTCTCTGCGTAGAATCCTGGCGAACGGCTATAATTGTACTTCGCTGGAGATCTCCTGCACACTTGCCTCCTTTAATCTGCAAATTTATTAATAAATCGCAATATCTGGGACTCGAACCCCAAACCTCTTGGTGTAGAAGCATTAATTAACCCTTGGTCAACCAATGGGCCAAGGGGGCTTCCACCATGTTACAGTCGTTTAAGTAATATATTGTGTGATTTGTCCCCAAAAAATAACTATCTATATTGTGTGATATCTCAAATTAAGGTTCCAAGTTATAATTAAGGACATTATGAGACTTGAAAATCTAGCATCCGGTGTATGCAAGAACAAAATAATCGACAACAAGATAAAACGGAGATTCTCGGTTTAAAAAAGAGATTTATGAGAGTGAATTGATAAAGAATTTTGAATTTGAAATCGAGAAAACGGTTGTCTCTTTTGAAAGAGAAACGGTTAAAGAAGACAATGAATGAGGAGGAGAGAATCTCGATTAATTAGGGTATATTATCGGGTTATCGGGTTAGATCCAAAAAAATTTCGATTGCGCTTCCCTTTTGATAAAATGGAACTTTCAAGACGTTTTCTCTAGAAAAAGAAGCAACAAACTTACCCTGCTGTCAATAAGATTAACTTTATCGCTCGCAACAATTTCTAGAAAATCCCCTTTTGTTATTTTACTAATCAAAAACAAAAACTCGGATCAAATTCAGTCTCTAGGACGTTGATTAACAACACTTCGAGCGAATTTTCGAGTGCTTGATTTTGTGGATCGATAAAGTTTCTAAACCTCCTCGTGTGAAGCCAGACTCCATCAACGAACCATTATCAACTCCAAAATCGAAGGTATAGAAAGCGAAACTCACAGATCGAAGAAAACCTATAGATCGCATATTCTGGATCGAGAGATTTTGGTTTTTTTTTGTTACGATGTAATGTAATTTAGGTTTAGGTTTGTGTTTTAGATATATATATATATATTTGTTTCTCTAAAAATATAATTCTAAATGGCACAAAATGTAAATACAGATTTTTAAAAATGCTTAATATTTTTTTGGCAACTTTTAGGTGATATTTGAGTAAACCCTTCTCAAAGGATGCTATCTCAATAATTAATTCATTTTTAGGTGTTATTTGACAACATCACCTATATCATTTTACGGAAGTATATCTTGGAAATAACCTTACCAAGGATATATGTTTACATTCAAATGCCGTTAGTCCGTTACAAATATAGGTTTTATTAATAATAGCCATTAAGGGTAAAATGTTAAATAGTAATTTAGGTTATTAAATGAACATATAAGATTTGATATCTAACTTACCATATTAATTTGTTATTAATCTTTGTACTTCATATATCGTCTTTATATGATTTTATTTTTATGAAACAAATAAATTTTTATATCATCCATATAATAAAAAAATAGTACATTTTTTAATGCATGTGCAATGATTTGAAGTTTTAAAAACAAATATAAATTTGTTCAATCTATGAAAGTTTTTTTATAACGGGTCAAAAATCTATACTGGAATGATATATTTTTTCTAAACAAAAATATATTCAACAAAAAATTTGTCGAAGTAACTGTCTGAATTTAAATATTTATATTCAATTTCATATATTTATTTTGTTGAAATACATAATTTATATGATAAAATAAAATTTTAAAATATTATAATTTGGAACATTAAAAAATATTTTAATTTGATATTTTTTAAAGAATATCATAACTATTTAATAGATCAAAAAAGTTAAAATTATAGATATTCTAATTTGAATTTTTAAAATATATATTGCATGCGGCAGATTAAATGTAATTAACTAGGATATGACCCGTGGTACACTATGAGCTAATTATTTGATTTTTTAAGTTTTTTTTTATAAACTGATGAATTTGTTGTGTATAATATTTTTTGTTGTACACCGCGGATCACATGCGTTGTAACTAAAAATAAAAATGTTAAATTGTATTTGTTTTGTTTAGTGTTTAAGATTGTAGAATTGCATTTTGATTTGTTAATTCTAGGATTTTACCCGTGGTATATTGTTCCGTATTAATATCGACCCAAACCCGTCTCACTATATATTTCCGTCCCGTGAAATTAAACATCATTTTGTTAAATTTTTAATAACAATTTTATTTAAAAGACATATAATTTGAGTCAATTTAAAATTTTGCTTTCAAATGGTTTTCATAATATATATATTTTCAAATTAGTGTGTGTTTTTGGACCAACCCGTAAAAACAATTTATAATTGTATCTTAAAATACTAAATAATTGTATTTTGATTTGTTAATTTTAGGATTTCACCCGTGGTATACGGTCCCATTTTGGATAATTCTAGAAATTAAGGAAAGATCCAAATGACTCAATTCCGGGTCAGAAAAAAACGACCTGATTAAATGCGAAAATTTGTTCTTAAAAAATGTTAATATAGATTACACATACTTTTTTTCTTCATCGATTGAGTAATATATGTCCATTTCAAAACATTTGAATCATAGCATATGCAGAAAAAAAAATCTAAGATTTTATTAACTACATATATTTTATAATAATTCAAAATAATATAAATATAAGATCAAATAAAAGTGAAATGAGAATCATGTATTTATGTATAAATTATGTAGAGAGGTTTTAGAAAATTAGCTCAAATCTGTTATATTAGCATTAAATTATCTATTTGATTTCCTTATATAGAAAAATCGTAAAGAATATACCATAAATAAAGAGTTTAGATATAGTAATTAGTTGGGAAAAATATATATATTTTAGATTTTATTAATTAACTAGGATTCTTTGATCAAAAAAAAAAAAAAAAAATTAATTAACTAGGATTCAACCCGCGGTACTCCGCGGGTATCGGTTTTATTCGGTTTTCCTATTAAGTATTTGGTAATTTATAATTTATAATTATAACATATGTTATTTTTGGTGATTGTTAAATTTTCAAATAGGAGAATGTGTTTTAATGTGGTCAAACATGTGTATTATTTAATATATTTGTATCAAAATTTAATATAGTTAAAGTATTATAGTTTTCAGGTGTCTAACAGACATTTTATCTTCTAGAGAATATTGTGATCTTATATTTTTACTGTTTTGTAAATTCAAAAATTTTGACCAGGAATTTCATGGATCTTTAAAAGAAGACTTTATAAGTTTGAATTATTATTAAAATTATATGATTTCAGATTTTATTGATATTTCAAATGAAAATAAGCTAATTAACCTGTGTATATATAACCCATCAAATAAAATACAGATTAAAATTTAAAGTTGTTTCTTTTAAAACTTCAAATGCAAAAAGAATAATTCTGTGATAAATTTTCTATAATATTTAAACCTTTAGCATATTGCTAGAAAACATAAAGTTTTAAATAGAGACAAAATCAAAATTACAGGAAATATTAAATATTGAAACCTTAACTCCAGCCGGATATCCTCTTTGACTTATCATTCACCCCGCCATTGTTGTCCACTCATAGACCTTATATGAAAAAAAAATTGGAATGAGTTTGACATATAAATTGAAGATGATAGAATTAATACAAAAATTAATAGAATAGATTTATTAAAACAAAATTGAAAAGAAAATTAATACAAAAAAGTACGATTATTAAAAGGGTATCAACATCCAAACCTAAGACTTGATGATAATCAAACCTAGTATCTAAAACTAAGCACTGAATAGAAGAATAAAAATAAAAAATCATAGAAATCATATTCTTTATATCATATTATAATATAAAGAATATGTATTGAAAGAAAATGAATTATTTCCATTTTTTTGAGAAGAGACGAGAAAACTTTATATTTGCAGTGAAACTTTGAACGATATGAGAATAACAAAATCAGAGTACTATATTTATAGTGTTAAGAGAGTCGGCTATAATTTTAGGGTTAATCAAATATAATCTTATCTAATAAATTATCCAATCAAATCTAAAAGATTACAATCTTTTTTGGTAAGATCACATTTGGATAGTATTTATAATATATTTACATATTTATAATATTAATTCGACATTAAAACATAAATGTAGGAAACTATTTAGATTTGTTTAGAGATTTCTTAAACTAATTAGATTGATTAGAGTATAAATTTTTATTAATATCTAATCTCGTTTTTGAAAAGTTTTTAAATATATTTCCTTATTTTTTGGAAAATTTTGGAAAGTTAATAACAAAAATACAAAATTGAATCTTGAGAATATTCATAAGATTATAAATATATTAGTATCTACATATATTTTAAATTTATTGTTAATTTGAAAAAAAAAAGATTTTATTAATAGCTGACTAATAAACATACATTATGAATTTAATTTCTTATATAACAAATAACAGAACAAAAAAGAATAAATGGAAATTTAGAACATCATCATTTTAAACTAAATAAATAGTTTAACCCGCTGTGGGTTATAAATCACCCGCTGTGGGTTATAAATCATATCTTGGAGAAAAAGCATAAAATTAAAGATACTATGAACAATATATATTCGAATTTGGAATAGAATTGAATGATTGGCTATATTTAGATAAATGATGAATATTGTAGAGTTGGTTATGGTTAGGATTAGATTTAAGAGAATAAGTTAATACGATTTTCGAGCGATTATGCAATATATGATCGAATGTGCAGTTATTAGGGATCGAATATATAGTTATTAGGGATCGAATATTCTCATATTTAGATACCAAAAATAAGGTAAATATACAAAAATTGTTGAACGGTTAAGATTGCATAATTTGGATGCTAACCCCGATTAGAAACTTGAATCCGTGATTAAGAGTAATTACTCCTAACCCACCCGAGTGATTAACACGCGGATCCTATAATGTTTAATGAAAATTTATGACCAAATTACCCTTGACGATTATGATTAACAAAGAACAAAATCTAAAATTGAAATTGAAATTGAGGCCAAATTTGACCATTTTGCAATTTGTACTTCCCTTTTAATAGTAAGGGGATTTCGTTTTTGAATTTTGCCAAAATTTATGGAAATATCCGATTGAGATTTCCGGGTCAAAATCAGAAAAAAACCCCGACCCGATTGAATTCCTTAAAATGTACTTCAAAAATGTATAGTAGATTATATGATAGAATGAGTTATGATCCTCTAAATATTTGAAAATTTGATTATAAAACGTATCACTTTTAGGTGCCATTTGACCACATTTTCTCTTTAAATTGTGAAAAGATGAAAAGAATACAACAAGTTTTTTTCAAACTTTATTTCACGAAAAATATGGGATTGAGGTACATATCAACCAATCCTCTCGGATGGTGAAAGTTACAAAACATATAACGTTTTAAAAAAAGGTACAATGGGATGATTAAAACATAGAAAATATGGGTTTTGAACAACACACATCGTTGAAGTTTAAACGGATCAATGTTATCCAAAACGGTTGATCTTTTCCATAACGTGACGTCTCGCCTCTACGATCAATTTGCTATGATTTTCCACACTTTCACCAACCTCCTCGATTTTCCGTGTTAAGTTGTCTACTTTCTTACTGATCTTGTTTAGGACATATCTCGCTTCCGCCTCATTTTTTGCATGGTCAATAGCATTATCTACAAGATTAAACATATGTTTGATACGGTCTTCTAGCCCGTCGACTAATTTAGACACGGTCTCCGTCGCTTCTTCATTGATTATTAAACCCCTCTCCGCCGATTGTGCCACATCTTTCAGTTTCTGCAGATCTTCCAACTGTTTATTCAGAGCATTCTTCTTTTCGATGTAACTGTGGACACCAAACCATCCCACCGCAAGCAGTGGTGAGACTAGAAGCCCCCAGGAAAAGCCAACCTTGCCGGCTGTTCCAAGTTCAGCTATCGATGCACCGGCAAGAAGGGCAAACGCACCGCCGAAAAGCACATTCTTAATTGATTTCTCTTCGTTTTCAATATTTTCTATAGCCTCACTCATTTTCTCCACAAGGGATTCCTGCTCCTTTTTGATTAACTTGATCTGATCCGTGAGCACTTGGCCATTGAAGGGATCTCCATTGGCTTTAAACTTCTTCAGATGCTCCAAGGTTTTTTCATACTTCATCTTTTTTCCACCATCATCCTTTTCTGCCGACTCGTTCTCAAACTCAATCAAGGCCTCTTGAATGTAAACTTGGCCCATAGATGCATCATCGACGCATTTCTCTATAGTATTGAAAATCTCTAAAGTCTTGGCGGTATTTTCAAAATAGGCCAAGACCAAAGACCTTAGATTTTCGTTGACCCACACATCTCCTTCGACTTTAATAATGAAGTTTGCCACATCTTGGGTAACTTCAACTAGGTGCTCTGAGACCTTCATGTGTGCCTCGTGTGGGGACACCGAGCCAGTCTTGGTGTCAACGGTGAGTGAGTCTATCATTTTGATGGTTTTCTGCTGAAGCGAAGCATCAAAGGATTTGAGTTCTGGGTCTTCTTCACAAGCGGCTTTATAAGCATTTATTTGTTCTGAGCATTTCGACATCAAATCTTCGGAGAACGCCATCGATGATATCACTGAAAGGAAAAAAAAAGTTAGAGAGATTTATGATTAGTGCAAAGAAAAAAAAAATACACAGTTACATGTAAAAAATCATGAAGAAAAATAAACTTATGATAGTAAAAAGCAAAATACTAACAACACAAGAAATAATAAAATGATCATAAAACTATGAAAAATAGAGTACCAGAAATTGAATCCGAATCTTGCTCAATACTCAGGCCAATTTATTTTCGGTATGAAGTTTGGAATGATTTCTTAGGTTAGTGTTCTACAAGTATTTATAGGAGAAACCTCTGTTGGCGAGCTCAAGTTGAGTGATGAGGATTTAGGATACAATGAAAGAATGTCGATAACGATTTTTGTTTTATGTGGTTTTTATTTTATGTTTTTGAATAATATTAAATGGGGAAAGTGAGAAATGAGACAACGAAAATGGGTCTGTAGGAAAATCAGATGGCACTTTCTAGCTAGAGAAGACAAAAGAGTTTCGATTTGATGTGGTTGTGTAATGAGTGTGGCTCATGTTTTGGTTTTTTGAAGTAACAATACTTTGTAATATCGTTGCACATATGTTATTTAGTCAGCATGTTAAGAATCTTAAGATAATTGTTGAGGATAACAGAACATTTATACCCTTAAACACCAAGTAAAATACTTTATAGTCTTTCTTTTATTTGGTTTGTCTTAGTTTGAGATTTGCAGAATGGTATTAGTTTTAAATTATTTATTTAGTTAGATTGTATTTGGAAATTAAGTTTGAGAGAGGAGTGGAGTGGCGTTGCCGGTGAAGGGATAAAATTATCAAGGTATGGAGAGAATCTAATTGGACCAATGGGGATTTGGTGTTTTAGGGATTAGATGTATTTCTAATACTAAATTATTAAATTAAACATGTACCACGGGTTAAATCTAAAAAACACTAAAAATTTAAATCATATCACTTTAATACTAAATTAAAACTATAAAAAGCCAACATTAGTATATATAAAAATAAAAATTTATACTCCGGTGTATTCAGTACCGTCTTAATAAAAAAAAAATTAAAAAAAATTAGGCCCTTTTTCTTCACTAAATTTTTTTGAAAATGGTATTGGACCCATGGCAAATGCCTATGTTGCCATGGGGTAGAGACAGGCCTGGGTGTATTGCGGGCCCAAATCTAATTTACACAAACGACTAAATTTATACAGTTTATATTACCGATTTTGCAACTACGAATGTTTAAATATAAAGAATAACAGTGTGATACATACTTCAAAATCTCCCAATTATTGATGAAGAGCTTTAATGAGTGTGGCCAATGTTATTGGTTTCTTGAAGTAAAAAAACTTTGTAATTATATGTTATTTAAGTCTGCATGCTAAGAATCTTAAGATAATTTTGAGGATAACAGAACATTTGTAGCATGGGAGAATCTAATTAAAGCAATGGGGATTATGTGATTAAGGGATTAGATGTTTAAGGTCCAAAGTCGAAGGACAGTCGATTATTGACACCTCGTCGTATATCCCCTATAGCTTCAAATCTTTATCTACTTCGAACAACTTACCTTTTTTATTAATTTATTTTCTGAAAAATTGGTTAATATTTACATACAATTAAAATAAATTAACTAAATTGTAAAGAAGAACATGCACTGATTGAAGAATATATTTTTAATGATGTTCAAGTTAGCATTTTTCAATAATTAATACATGTTATAATTTGTTTTCTTTTTACTGGAGTACGAAATGTTATATATATATATTTTTTTTACTGGAGTACGACATGTTATATTAATTATATTACCAATAATTAATACGATATGTTGTATTTTTAATGGAGTATCATTTTCAAGTCGATATATATATATATATATATATATATATATATATATATATATATATATATATATATATGTTAACTTGCCTACATTTTAAATAACTACTTCTACATTTTATATATTTTAAAATTAATTTACCTAAATTATTTTATGTGGGATGGGAGTAATAAATATATATATTTATTTAGTATATATGAATGCAATGAATAATAATATTTCTTGGTTGCAAGAAAAACACTATATATTTAAAAACTATAATTATGAGTTTACCAAAAAAATGGTAACCAAGCGGTAGGACGATGCACTAGATTTAGGTATATATCTAAGTAGTGCTGGGCATTCAGGTATGAGGGTCAAGTTTGGGTAAAATCCGATCGGGTACGGATCTTTCGGGTAGAGGAGTTTAAGATCCAATAGGGTAAATAAAAAAATTCGGTTCGGTTTCGGTTCGGGTCCTTTCGGGTTCGGATCGATTCGGATATAGATTTATGAATCGCTAAATACCTATTATATAAATGTTCGTATAAATTCTAAGATTTTCGGGTAAATACCCTGGTTTTCGGGTAAATACCCGGGTTTTCGGGCAAATATCCGGGCTTTGGGTTAAAATTCAAGTTTAGGTAAAATTTTGGATTTTCGAATAAAACAGTCGGGTATTTTCGGGTTCGGATTCGGGTTCAGATCGGGTTCGGATTAAGGTTTTCGGGTATATGAGTTTAGCACCCAATAGAGTAAATCTAAATTCTCGGGTTCGGATTCGGGTTTGGGTTCAGATCAAATATTTTGGGTTGGTTTTCGGTTCGGAAACTCGGTTCCGATTTTTTTGCCCAGCTCTAATCTAAGTACGTGAGACAAAAAAAATACATACATATATAGAAAGTTTAACTAAAAAAACAAACAGAGGTGTTGTCAATTAACAAAATATCTTACTATTGTCTTTTACACTTCGTTTATTAAAAAACACATGCTCTAATAAGTTTTAATTTAAATTAGTTTTATTCTCCTACGATAAAATATATTCAAATTATTCCCATCATCTAGTAATTTATAAGCAAAAGATTGGATAACAAATGGAGGTAGTTAGACATATTTTTCTACACACCAAAAATGTGAGTTAGTTATATTTGTATGATGAGTACCAATATTTCTTTTGAGTTTTGGCTTTTTATGTTTGGTGTAAAGAGTTCTTTATCGCAAAAAATTCCTTTTTCAGCAAATATATTTATTGGGAACGATATTTTAATGATGATATACTAGTGATATTGTTATAAAAATGTTAAGTACGTGTCTTGAGATTTCGCGTCGGTATAAATTGGATTGGGACCAGATAAGATTTCACGAATTATCGACCAGAAAATATTAGTTCAACACGTGGTTATTTTAAAAATGTTTAAGTTGTACCTAATTTAGCATGAAGACGAATTAACGACAAGCACACAAGATAATAGACAGTAGCTTTAGCTATCCAACAACAAGAAATGGACCCAACCGGTCTATACCACACAACATATGTTTGTAGACGAGAGCTGTAAAAAGATGAAATACCCTAACGTAGAAAATGACTATGTTTATATATATATATAAACATCCCCAAGTATCCCTTGTTTTTGTTATTTTAAGTAACTTTATTCTTTGTTTCGTCTACTCTTTGAATCGTTACATATTGGGAAAGATATATATATATATATATATATATCACATATTACATGTTACAGTCTTTTAAGTAATATATTGTGGGATTGGTCAAAAAAAAAAACTATCTATTGTGTGATATATCAAATTAAGGCTCCAAGTTATAAGGACGACATTATGTCATTTAGAAGTTTGATACTACTAAAAATTATTCAGTTTGTCATCTAACATTTTAGAACTTGTAAAATGTCCATTTGCGTTTTTCTTCTACAATTTAGGGTGAAATTTTGTTTAATATACACTAGAGATTATAAGCAAAGCAAATGTTATATGAAAAAATATATATATAATAAGATGTTATTGTATTCTATGATTTCTATGGTTCTGATAAACATTTTCGACTTATACCTTTCCCTGACTCGGAGAAAGAACCGAACTACAAATAATCTTGCACAATTTCCGGAGAATATTTAACGTATATGAATGTGGTATCTATAGACAGATGATGGAAGAAGTGTAGATCATAAGTTAGGGGGGTGTATTGGACTTGGTATTTTAGAGAATTTTAGGTGACTTTTAAAATCACTTGTTATTCAACAGGTGATTTTTAAAAAATTTCTCAAATTCTATGTTATTGAACTTGGAATTTATGTAAAATCACTTAAAATAGTTCACAATCTCTTGTTATTCAATCAACAATTTGTAAAACTCATATCAAATCTACTGTTATTGAAAAAATCACAACATTTCTAGAATCGGCTACTGAAAATGATTTCAAGAGACTTTTTTTTACATTTTTAGTTGAAAAATATGACTGGAAAAATCACACCCCTAGAGGTGGAACTTTGAATGACTTTAGAAAAATGTATCGAGAAACAATTGCAGAGACGGGCCTGGGTGTATTGCGGGCCCAAATCTAATTTACACAAATTTATACTGTTTATATTACCGATTTTGCAACTAAGAATGTTTAAATATAGAGAATAACAGTGTGATACATACTTCAAAATCTTCCAATTATTGATGAAGAGCTTTAATGAGTGTGGCTCATGTTATTGGTTTCTTGAAGTAAAAAAACTAAGAAATTATATGTTATTTAAGTCTGCATGCTAAGAATCTTAAGATAATTTTGAGGATAACAGAACATTTGTAGCATGGGAGAATCTAATTAAAGCAATGGGGATTATGTGATTAAGGGATTAGATGTTTAAGGTCCAAAGTCGAAGGACAGTCGATTATTGACACCTCGTCGTATATCCCCTATAGCTTCAAATCTTTATCTACTTCGAACAACTTACCTTTTTTATTAATTTATTTTCTGAAAAATTGGGTAATATTTACATACAATTAAAATAAATTAACTAAATTTGTAAAGAAGAACATGTACTGATTGAAGAATATATTTTTAATGATGTTCAAGTTAGCAATTTTCAATAATTAATACATGTTATAATTTGTTTTCTTTTTACTGGAGTACGACATGTTATATATATATATTTTTTTACTAGAGTACGACATGTTATATTAATTATATTACCAATAATTAATACGATATGTTGTATTTTTAATGGAGTATCATTTTCAAGTCGACAATTAACATATATACATTTTAACTTGCCTACATTTTAAATAACTACTTCTACATTTTATATATTTTAAAATTAATTTACCTAAATTATTTTATGTGGGATGGGAGTAATAAATATATATTTATTTAGTATATATGAATGCAATGAATAATAATATTTCTTGGTTGCAAGAAAAACACTATATATTTAAAAACTATAATTATGAGTTTACCAAAAAAATGGTAACCAAGCGGTAGGACGATGCACTAGATTTAGGTATATATCTAAGTAGTGCTGGGCATTCAGGTATGAGGGTCAAGTTTGGGTAAAATCCGATCGGGTACGGATCTTTCGGGTAGAGGAGTTTAAGATCCAATAGGGTAAATAAACAAATTCGGTTCGGTTTCGGTTCGGGTCCTTTCGGGTTCGGATCGATTCGGATATAGATTTATGAATCGCTAAATACCTATTATATAAATGTTCGTATAAATTCTCAGATTTTCGGGTAAATACCCTGGTTATCGGGTAAATACCCGGATTTTCGGGCAAATATCCGGGCTTTGGGTTAAACTTCAAGTTTAAGTAAAATTTTGGATTTTCGAATAAAACATTCGGATTTTAATTTCGGGTTCGGATTCGGGTTCAGATCGGGTTCGGGTTAAGGTTTTCGGGTATATGAGTTTAGCACCCAATAGAGTAAATCTAAATACTCGGGTTCGGATTCGGGTTTGGGTTCAGATCAAATATTTTGGGTTGGTTTTCGGTTCGGATACTCGGTTCCGATTTTTTTGCCCAGCTCTAATCTAAGTAGGTGAGACAAAAAAAATACATACATATATAGAAAGTTTAACTAAAAAAACAAACAGAGGTGTTGTCAATTAACAAAATATCTTACTATTGTCTTTTACACTTCGTTTATTAAAAAACACATGCTCTAATAAGTTTTAATTTAAATTAGTTTTATTCTCCTACGATAAAATATATTCAAATTATTCCCATCATCTAGTAATTTATAAGCAAAAGATTGGATAACCAATGGAGGTAGTTAGACATATTTTTCTACACACCAAAAATGTGAGTTAGTTATATTTGTATGATGAGTACCAATATTTCTTTTGAGTTTTGGCTTTTTATGTTTGGTGTAAAGAGTTCTTTATCGCAAAAAAATCCTTTTTCAGCAAATATATTTATTGGGAACGATATTTTAATGATGATATACTAGTGATATTGTTATAAAAATGTTATGTATGTGTCTTGAGATTTCGCGTCGGTATAAATTGGATTGGGACCAGATAAGATTTCACGAATTATCGACCAGAAAATATTAGTTCAACACGTGGTTATTTTAAAAATGTTTAAGTTGTACCTAATTTAGCATGAAGACGAATTAACGACAAGCACACAAGATAATAGACAGTAGCTTTAGCTATCCAACAACAAGAAATGGACCCAACCGTTCTTAGCAAAAAAAAAGAAATGGACCCAACCGCTCTATTACCACACAACATATGTTTGTAGACGAGAGCTGTAAAAAGATGAAACACCCTAACGTAGAAAATGACTATGTTTTTTTTTTTTATAGAAAAATGACTATGTTTATATATATATATATATATATATATATATATATATATATAAACATCCCCAAGTATCCCTTGTTTTTGTTATTTTAAGTAACTTTATTGTTTGTTTCGTCTACTCTTTGAATCGTTACATATTGGGAAAGATATACAGTTAAACCTCCATAAATTAATACTCTATAAATTAATAACCTCTCTAAATTAATAAATTATTCCGGTCCCGAGTTGGGACCAGTGTAAAATATGACATAAATCGATAAATTAATAAGATAATAATTTTTTTGAAAATCATATGTAAACATATGGTCCCATCTATATCATAAATTAATAATTGTATAAACTTATCAATATATATATATATATATATATGTATATTTAACTTAATATATATATATATATATGATATAAATTTATATATGTCATATATGAATTTCTATAATATATATTTATAATATTATATGTAAAAAGTTTAGTGAAATATGACTCTATTATTTGAAATAAGTTTGTGTTGTTTTAAAAACTTAATAATTGATTTTCTACTTGTAATTAGTTTTTAAAAGATGTTGCTTAAAGAAAAAATTTATTTTTAGATAGAAATTTTTTAAGAAATTACAAAATTAATAAAATCTCTCTATAAATTAATAATTATTAATTTATCGATAAATTAATAGCTCTCTAAATTAATAAAATTTTCTGGTCCCAACATTATTAATTTATAGAGGTTCTACTGTATATATATCACATATTACATGTTACAGTCGTTTAAGTAATATATTGTGGGATTGGTCAAAAAAAAAAAAAAAAAAACTATTTATTGTGTGATATATCAAATTAAGGCTCCAAGTTATAAGGACGACATTATGTCATTTAGAAGTTTGATACTAATATAATACTTGAAGACTAGCATCCACTGTATGCAAGAACAAATATATCCACATGTGATTCACGCATAAATGACACTAATAACGTTGAGGACACAAGAATCAAAGAGTAAAAAACAAAATACTATGAATCTAAACAGCTCAAAATAATATATTTTTTTAATCAACGTTGGTCTTTAATTTTGAGCAGAACTACGGACCATCATTTGGAGATTACATTTAAGCAAAGAGTAGTTGATTGATATACTTGTATTTTTACCCGTTTTTACTATATTAACAAAAATGTCCACACCGAACAAAACAGTGTCACCATCGAAATAATAACAAGCATTATGATCAGGATTGTAGATCTAATCGAAGGGTTTAGTTCGAGGTTGTCCAAAATACGGTTTGACCAGAAAAAGTCGCCTTGGATCTGTCTCTGTGGACAAAATAAGCGTATGTTTTAAACACAAATTTTGGCGTTTAAAGTTATGTAATCATCAATGTTTCTATTTTTATCTATTTTCAACGCAAATTCTTACATGTATATTTGAATCATATTCAAAAGTTTGTTTTGAAAAAATTATTCAGTTTGTCATCTAACATTTTCGACTTATACCTTTCCCTGACTCGGAGAAAGAACCGAACTTCAAAAGATCTTGCACAATTTCCGGAGGATGTTTAATTTAACGTATATGAATGGGGTATTTATAGACAAAGATGATGGAAGAAGTGTAGAGCATAAGTTAAATGTATGGAAGCTAATAATACGGGAATGGCAGCTAGTATCGGAAATCTGTGCGGCATTTAATAAGACCGATTTCGATTATTTTTCACTGTCGATAAACCCTTTTGATGGTAATACAATGTACCTAAGGAGCGAGACACAAGACTCTTTGCTATCTATTGACTTGCAAAATGGGAGTGTTGTGCTTCACGGTGAATTGGAACGTAGCAGAAACGGTCAGCCATTGAGTACTGTTGAATGCAAGAGAGAGATGGACACAATGGAAAGCCTCTCTGATTCATATTTTTCGATGTTTGTTCTACTACGGTGGATGTATAGAATCCTTTGCATTGCCCTACACACTGAGAAGATTTTATAGATGTTCCTAGAGAGTAAAGACTATTTCACTTCCTTTTTAATAGAGATTGTATATGATTGCCAACAAAAAATAACTAAACAATTTTTAGAAAGATCATCAATCGATTAATATCACACAAGTTCTAATAAAAAAATGAATGCATCAATTTATGCATTCCATACTGCTTATCACTAAGGGCTTGATTGGTTCTCCTGCTAGCATCCGCCTAACGGTTTTTAACAGTCAGTTGTGATTGTTAGCAGTTGGTACTAATCGGACAAACTGCTCCATACCGCTTTGAACCTCTCGAAATCGCTGGATTTCAAAAGCTCCCTCCCACAAGCGTTTGCGGTTGGTTTTAAAAAGGAAAGAAACTAAAAAAGAAAATAAACAAATTAAAATATATATTATCAAGTTTTATTTATATTCACATTCACTCTAAAAAAAAAAAATTATCTAACTTTAAATTTATGATATTAATAATAATTTTTTTTTCAATATAAATTTCTTTGAATAAATATTTAGTAATTATTTATGGTTTTTAATCATGAATTATGTTTAAAATTTTTATACTTTTTCATAATTATAGTTTCTGGTGTTTTTATACTTTATACTTTTTCATAATTATATATTAAATATATTTTGGTTTAACTGCTATCGTACATGCTGATCAACCAGTCGTAAATCTCCCGCAAATACACCCGTTTTCAACCGCTAAACAAGTCGGTCAAAACGTTAAATAACGCTTGACACTGCAACCGCCCGCTTCCGCAAACTCCAACAATCGCAACTGCAACCGCTACGTTTAAACCTGTCAAGCCCTAAGTTCATATAAAGATTCTATATTCTCCTAATTCATGAAAAACTCATGAAGACCATGATGTAGGCTAGCGTTATTTTGGTGCGTATAAACTCTTTAGTACTTCAAACTCATCAGCAAATCTAAATTTTCTTGTTAAGTTACGTTGAACATTAACAGAGCAAGTTACATTACTCTGTCAAACGATAAGAACTAACGATAAGCTTCCTTGGCAAACAAGTAAAATATATTGAGAGACTATCACAAGAATAAGAGTGGTTAAAAAATACATGAACCTGATTTAGGATTAATTACATGTTAATTTTTTTTTGATATACAATATTTCTATAAGGAAGATTGACAAAAATAGCATTAAAATATGGTTTTCTTCCAAAAATAGCACCACATTTGCAAAGTTCTACAAATAGCACCATAGACTTTAATTAAACATTAAATGTAAATTATTAATTTAATTAAAATAAATGATTAAAAAG
This sequence comes from Arabidopsis arenosa, assembly GCA_905216605.1. NCBI lineage: Eukaryota > Viridiplantae > Streptophyta > Magnoliopsida > Brassicales > Brassicaceae > Arabidopsis > Arabidopsis arenosa. The sequence continues at coordinate 3,033,240 of LR999455.1, read as the reverse complement.
TAGAAATTTCCCGTAAAAATTTATCTTTTCGGCCAAAAATTTTTCGCAACGTGTAAAAAATTTTCCGCCAAAAAATTTGACGAAAACATTTTCTAACAGCTTTACTTGTGAGATTACCACTAAAGAGCATCACCACTTTCAAATTGGTTTGCAAGCAATGGAAATCAATCGTCGAGTCTAGGTATTTCCATGATCTTTTTATGTCTCATTATCAAAACTCGCACTCTACATGGTCTCTTAGTCTTATGCGCAAAAAATCAACGGGAGAAGTCATGGCTTACTATGGATGCAAGATTTGGGGACTACCAAGAACTCTAGGCTCTTACATATCTTCCTTGATAACCGAAATATTCGAGAGACAGCAACGGCATACACTGATGTTGGATTGATTTGATCGGTTTCACTTCTTCCGGCAGGGATCTAAACAGCTACTATGTGGCTAATCCAGTTTCAAGACAATGTGTCAAAATCTCTTCTATGCCTCCTCCACCTCCTAATCATCGTCTATGTAGTATACCATATGAACCTGGACTTGTAACACAAATTGTAAACGGCCTCGTTTTAAGTTACAAAGTTGTTTTGATGGATACATTTAACATTGGAACTAATTTCGTAAGCTTTACTATATATTCATCTGAGACAGGCTTGTGGAGTTCCATCATTTTTCCCTGATGTAGAAAAAGATGTAAAAATCAAGAGACTTTGCACAACTTCTCAGGGATCACTAATGTATATGAACATTTTCCTAAAAGCCAAATTACGATGGTGGTCTAGAGGATAAGTTATGTTTTATTTCAAATTTGTATAACATATGCAGTTGAGTATTGTAAAGCCCTAGGCGATTGATTAGGTGAATCCTGTTAATCGAAAACTCGTTACTTTGTAAAGTGATAGGAGAATCCTGTTAGTCGAGTTTTCTCGTTTCTTTGTTTGTGTCTGGTGTGAGATTATTGCCCTATTACTTTATCCATTTGCCTCGCATTATCATTTGTATGCTTCCCTTTTTTGGGCTAGCTTAGGGGATGATTGGTAGTGGCTGTAGAAACTTTCCACAGCCAAAAATATTCCTACAGCACTATAGCATAACCAATCATGCTTTACATGTTATTTAAAAAGCCACAGCCCAAACTTTAGATAATCTTGTTTTTTGGCTGTACATATTACAATTTCCACAGCTCGAGAATAAGGGCTGTGAACTTTTTATCTTTCCTTTCTTTATTTTCCTTTAATTTCTTTCCTATTTTGTATTAAACATTATAACTATATAATTAATATATGTATACATAATTCTATATAACACATATTAACATATACAAATGACATATAATAGTAAATAATTCAATAAATACTTTTTTTTTTTTGACACATTAATTTTATCAATAGTTTTAGTATATTTCAATTTCCCCAACTTTTATTGAATACAATTTAGTATTCGCATTCAATATATATACATATATATATATATTATTTATTGAAAAACAATTTTTAATTGTTATAATTTTATATTTGTACTTTTAGTAAATATTATCTTTAATATATATATATATATAACTATTAATATTTAATACACCTTTAAAATTTAATCACAATCATGTTTTCCATTTTTGAAAATCTACAGATAGATTTACCAATCATGCTTTTATTTCTGAAAAGTCACAGCCAAAATCCTAAAGCTACAGCATGAAAATCTACAGCCTAAATTCTACAGCCAAAAATCTAAAGCTACAGCCGTAACCAATCAGGCCCTTAGTCTCTCAAATCTTTTCTTAAGTTTAGGCTTATTATCCAGAACACCTTCTTTGATCAATTTAGTGATAAATTTGGTTTGGGATTAGTCAGAAATTGGACTTAAACTTTAACAGTAACATCTAATTTTTTTTTAAGAGATAAATAATTCACGTCTATAACCAACATCGACCACATATAATTAACTATAAGGTACATCTTGATATGATATTAAATAAGATGGTTTTATCAATGAATTGAAACTCAATTAAACACTGAAAATTTGAACCATCATTCAGATTTTAGATTTTACATATGAAATATCAGAATTAGAGTTTTTTGTTTTATTTTGAAATTAAGAGATACAAACGCGAAGTTTTCCATGATTTACTTACGAAATTCATATATGCAATTTCCATAGCCTGTCGGAAATAAAAATGATTTAAGATCAAACGAAACAAAAAAAATAAGATAATTATTTAGTGAAAAAAGAGATAGATAAAACTCACTAGGATCAGTTATGGCAATGAGACCAGAGCCTCCAAAATTGCAATTCCAATAGTGTCTTCCTGCAGCTTGGTAATAAAGATTCATGGCGACAGAAGCTAGATTATAGAGATTATCTAGAGAATAACATGCACCTCCTTTTGATATAATCTGACAATTGATTATCGAACACGCATAGTTTAAGTTATTAAAAAGTTCTTCGGTTGAACTGCTAGGCTTAGCTACACACCATTCCTTTTGGCCCTGCAAGTAAGAGCGAACTCAAAAGGATATAAAAATATATAAGAATTATTTTTGTTTACTTTTCAAGTTTCGTTTTCGTTTAAGAGTATTCTAAAGCATGTACCTGTGCATTGACTCTTGTGAAACTTCCTTCTGTAGGAGATGGAAGTAAAAATGAAATTGTTAAAAAGGTTGGAAAATCGTACAATCAACTAAAGACTTTAAAATCATCAAAAACAAAATCAATATAAAAATCAAAATTTTAATCGGTATATTGATTGTTATATCAAACTGGTGATTAGATTACCTGATATGATGTATAACAAGATGATGAAAGAAAGACATATATGTGTTTTAGCCATGTTTGACGTCTGAAAACTCTTCCATGAATTCTAAACTTTTATACTAATGGATATAGATATTTTAAGGTAATATTTATTGTTTGACCCAAAATAATTAAGTTTTTTCTCTTGCTTTATATTATTGTACTTTCTTTGTCAAAAGACTGTTACACTTGCCTAATTTTACGAGGTTTTATTTATTATCATTAATATTTGAGAAATTACCTAAAATGACTCTTAAAAGTTTATGGTTTACTCTAATAGCACCTCCAAAAAAAAGTTGACTAGAATAGCCTTAAAAGTTGAAAATAACCTTTAAGCATTTTGCTTTTGTGGTATTAACAATTGATGCCATAGTGAATTAAAAAGAAAGAAAAATCATTGGAATTATAAAAGAAAAATGAAAGATAAACCCTAACATAAAAATCTATTCTCTCACTTTGGTTTTGGCGACTGTCTCGGCGAAAGCTCTGGTCGAATCGAATTTTGTTTGCTAGAAAGCTCACTGACAGCTTTGAACATGGATTTGATTTCTCGGAAAGCTCACTAATTCGGGTCCTTAGATCAACATGGTGTTTCGCCCGCATAAGCTTTCGATCTCATCCGAGTTACTTCCATCCTAGATTCCAGATCTGGTCTATGAAGCAAGTCGTGCGGTTTTTGTCTCGTTTTTCACCGTAAGTAGATCATGAGTCTTCGTCATATCATGAGTCTCACTTACTGTGGATACCGGATCCGAACACCTAAAATTGTAATGAAATGTGGGACACAAACTCTCAAGAACATATCAAAATATATTTGTGATTTTTTTTTAACGTCTGGATTTTTTATTTATTACAAATTATGAGAACTGTTACATAGACGATTCTACAACGAACAATTCATTCTGAGTCTTATTGGATCCACGACAGACGACACTTCCTTCTACATGCTTTCGATGGACACCTTCAATAATTTACGACCTGGCGACACTTTCCTCTCTGCATAGAATCTTGGCGAACGGTTATAAAATTGTACATCGCTTGAGATCTCCTGCGCACGTGTTTCTATCAGTCTGCAAATTTGTTAATTAATCGTAATATCTAGTACTCAAATCCCAGACCTCTTGGTGTAGAAGCATTAATTATCTATTGGTCAACCAATGGGCCAAGAGGGCTTCCACAAATATATTTGTGATTTTGCTAAGCTTTTATGTAAATAAAATTAGTAGAAAAATTGTACTATTGCCTTGTATTCAGAGAAATACATCCCCTTTTAGGGGGGGGTTTAATATTTACACATCATCTTTAAGACTAATTACAGCATACATCACGAGTAACTCCAGTGTTTTCACGCCCGACCCGGACCGTCCGGTTAACCCATGACCTGGACACTTCTCCGGTTTATGTTTAGTGCCAATATCCAGCAATTTCAAAATCGAAAAAACCCACAAAAATCTGCTATTAACCCGTGATCCAGTGAACCGGTTGAATCAAACGGGTATAGATTTTAAATAATTTATTTGATTTTGGAGAAAAAATATAGGATTTTACGTTTTAGACTTTTTTAGAACATTTTTCACGGCTACTCAACACATCTGACAAGTGGCCATCTCTCTTCTCCTCTAGCCAAAACAAACCAATTGGTTTTCTACCTCTCTTTAGTTTTGAAAATCCTATTTGTTTTTATTTATGATCACCATGATCACTTTATATTTTATATTAATATAGTGATCTTTGTACTCTCGTAGCCTCTTTGTCTTGGCTCTACATAATCAAATATAATATTCAAAGTGTTTTTGTGTTATAATAATTCATCTTCATGTTTGTTGTGCATCACGTAAGAATCTATTATGTCTCATAGAAATCTGTTTTTTTTTTCTTTTGTGAATTTAATAGGTAATGGAAACAGAACACGATGAAAATTTGATAATCTGTAATTTATAACTACACTGTTTCTAGAGAGAAACAAACTGCGATTGGATTACAATTATTAAATTTCAAATCAGAATGTAGGCTCTTAGATTACATAGAAAAGGGATTATAAGCCGAATATAAAAAGCAAAATGCAGCTTACATGGCCATTGCAATAACCTTATTTCTAGAATAAAATGATGTATTTGATTAAGGAATTATAAAAATGGTGTTTGTGTTCTCTAGCTCTCGATGATATGTGCTTTATTTATTTTCATCAACTTGCCCGTCGCCAATGCCCATAACTAACGTCACAAGTCATGTATTCTCTGCCAACTCATGAAATGTTTATACTAACACAACTCTAAGGTAACAAATATCGACATCTTCTTCTTGAGGTCACGTGTCCTCCCAGATGCTCACGTTTTGGAGCTCTTCGTTATATGATATTGCTTAGTCAAAAGCACATGGGCTTCATATGCCAAACGTAGAGACATTTGAGATTTGACATGGTCCATAATTGAGTGCGCCAGATTGTGCTAAATCGTGCATCAACAACTGATTTTCTTTGTTTTTTTTTTCCAATTTAAGGGAAAAAATGTGTTTTCAAATTGGGATGTCTGTCAGTTGGGCTTAGGCCCAATTGGTTTACCTGGTTTTCAGAAATGCAGGCGGCCTGACTACCCCTGGAATTAGTCGGAAGGTATTTCAAACTCTGATCAGGCAGAGTGGTGGCCCAATTCTACCTGGATCGGGAGAAGTCCACTCTGTAGCACTTCGGTGCGTTCCTACCGAGGCCGACCGGATCAGCCGATAGGGTTTATCAAAAAAAAAAAAAAAAAAAAAAAAAAAAAAAAAATGGGATGTACACTCGTTTGCCTAATACTAGAATAGTTAAATCTCTCAGTACTTGATAAGTCTATCACAACTTGTTTGAGAAAACTTTCAACGCGTAAATCTGAGATTTTGTAGTAGTAAATCTTGCATATACTCTTGCTTACATTTACTTTAAATGAATAATAATCAAAATCGAGAGATCAAATTTTATGAAAATAAAATATTATAGTCCTGATGTTATTAATTTATAGAGGTTGTACTGAAGATAATAACAACAGCAAAAACAAACATGGAAATGCAGAAATTGGGGACCTAGGCAGAGCAGGTTAGTTCTTGATTCGTATGCTGCGACTTGTATTGGGATTGATACCGCGAGTTTCTCCTGCATATGGACCCTTTTGTGTCCTGATACCTCTGACTTGTCCTCTGTGATTAATGACTTTTTTCTTGTGCTTATCCTGCAAACAAAAAATTCAAAATCCCAATACGCATCTTAGTTAAGGCAAATAAACAGGTCAAAGACTGAGGCTGGCAATCCAAGATCGTTTACCCGATAGTTCTTTCTCGGGTTTTTATGGTCCTTGTTGCGTTTACGGGTCAATCCTCTGTTACTAGCTATCTACATTTTGGTGGAGATTAAAAAAAAAAAGGAACGTTAAAACTATGTTGCTAGCTAGAGAAACAGATGATGTTTATTGCGTGCTTTGGAAAACATTCTAACCTGATTTGAAATCAATCGTTTTCCAACTACACGTTCTGGCGATGACGGGATCAAATGTGGTTTCCTAAACCAACACAATTAGTGTCAAAGTTTGTGAAAAAAGAAAGGTTAATGTAATAAACTTTTATTATTATTATTGGAACCTTGAATAGATCTCTGCTTTGGCAGCTCTTTTAGCTTCTTGTTTTTGTTTCACTTGTTTGTAAAATTCATCTTCTGAGTCTTCTAATTTCTGACGTTTTTGAGCTTTTTCAGACTTTAAAACCTTAGAACCATTGCTTCTAAGTTTTCCCTCTAGAGCTTCTCGAAGTTTTAACATCTCAATATCAACCAGATCATTCTGCTACAAAGAAAGCATAATTTGTTCAAGTTAAACGAAGAAACTGTATTAGTAAGGAAGAGGACGTGTTCTAAGTCACCTGGTGCTTGCGTTTCTCTCCTTTTTTCTTCTTTTCTTCTCTCGCGTTGTCAATCGTCATCGGAAATCAGCTCGAGAAAATTTTCTACGACGGGAACAATTTGGAGATTTTTATCAATGGTGTGTCGTCTATGAAGAAAATCGAAGAAGGCGTCGATTAAAACCCTAATAGAGCTCATACCAAAAAAAAAAAAAAACACACTAATAGGGTTTTAAATTTATTGGGCCAATGAAGGCCCATGATTATGTAAATAAGCCTAGCGATTAAGGAGCAAGATACATAAATGTTTGGTATCTGCTAACTTCCAAAAAGGAAAGCTTTGGATTCACAACAACTTGGAACATAGGCACATAGCAGCCATGGTAACATTTTGAGCGTTGCTGGAGACCTGAACCCATTTCAACACCACTATGACCGATACTTTATCCCAATTGTTCTCCCGCGTTGGCTGCGTCGGATCCCTACCTAGCCTTCATGAGCAAGGGGAAAGTAGTTTCTTTGCTTCTTATTTATTTCCTAATATTGTTCTTTCTTAAGAGGAACGAGTTGTCTTTGATATTGGTAATTTTGATTTGCTTATTGATGATTGTTAAAGATACAATGAAATAAGAGTATGGATTGGTTACCTAGGTACATAAACTATACAAGTAGCTTTGTGGATCTCTATGTATCATACACTACATAAACAGAGAAACAAAACAGAGGAGAAGAGAGTACTCCTAAACCGAACATGATGTTTCTTTGGTGAGAAACTTTTTTTTATTTCAAATGACTCAATAGGCAAACTTTTTTCAGTTTTTTTTTTTTGTCATCCGAAATTAAATAGTGCTCAGAATAGCCATTCCTGCGGAATGTTGTTTACATAAGTGACATGAAGCGGTTCTGTACGAACTTTTCGTGCCAGATTATCCGCTTTTACATTAGCACTGCGAGAAATTATAGATAAAGAAAAGGTTGAAAATTCTTCTTTGTCGCTCTGAAACTCCTCCAAATACACTGAAAACGCCGGCCATTCGGTTGGAGAAGACACCATCTTCACCAGATCAGAACAGTCTGTAAAGAACGCTACCTCTTGATTATCTGCGCCAATCATACACTTCATCGCCCAAAGAAGGGCCTCGACTTCTGTATGTAGTGGAGATAGACTTCTACTTTCAGTTGATTTTAAATTTTTTGTTTGACGGTCAATTAATGCTTTTATTCTAGTTTTTCATTTATTTAAATAGGAAACAAGTACAAGAAAAGCTTGGAATCAACTATTTCTACAAGTACAAGGGAATTAGGAAAAGTGGGAGATAGGCTCCTAAACCTTAGGAAGACAAATCCTCCAATTATTGACACAAAAACACTTAAAAATAAAAAAGCAACGAGTGTGACTTTGGTTGAGTAATCTGGTTCCAAGCTCTCTGGTTCGGCTGATGGATCGCATAAGGCTAAACTTAACTTGGAAAGTATTTCGTGTTAGAGAAATCTTCGAATTCAATCTCTATCTTCAATGTATCATTCACAAGAAGACCTTTAGAAGTATCCTGAAGATCAGCAAATGGTACAAACTTCTGGAATCCCCAACTGTTTGCTTGATCCGACCAGCTTTCGACTGTCAATAAGATAGTGACAAAAGGGTGGTTAAATTCTAAAAGAAAAATATTAACATTAGTCACACTATGATGGTTCGATATAATATACCTTTCTTCTCCACATGTTTAGAATCTCTTTGGTTTATAATTCGTAGCTTAGCTTTTAGATAAATCTTGTCGTAAGGCTTAACATCAACCGCAACAACATATAGCGACAACGAGTTACCCTGTCCTTCTCCATCGCCACTTGGATACACTTTCAAAGCCCTAAGAGTTGTATATAAAAAAAAATGTAAATAGTTAAATTTTTCTTACAGTATGTGGCTTAAACAAGTTATGACTTATGATGAACTCACCAGCTTCTCCCACCGATCACGAACTTGTCAGATACATAGTAGTCTTTCTCTAGTGACGAGAAATTGGGTAACGTCCATTTGTAAAGGCGGTTATGCAAACTCTTAGTGAAGGAGAATACTTCCCATTTGTTAAAAACTTCAGTGACAAATACATCGACACCGAATAAAACATTGTCACCGTCGAAAAGCCAACCAGCATCGGGATTCGCCACGTCTCCGTAGGATCTAACGTTACCATATCCCCAATATGGTTTGAACAGAAAAAAGCGCTTTGCATCCGTCTCTGTGCACCAGGACATGCGTTTGAGATTGTGTGTTTTGAAATGCTAATTTTGGCATTTGAAATAATGTAAAACCATCAACGTCTCGTTTTTGATTTTAAACGTTAAAATTTGTATTTTTCAAAAAATTATTTATGTGTAAATGGCCGTTTGTGTTTTTTTCTACAACTTGCAATGAAATTTTGATTAGTACCTTGATATGTGAAGTACTTGTCCTCTTTCCGGTTATAAATGAAGAATTTGACTTCTGCGTAAACTTCTTTAGGAGAGTTAAGGAGTGTTGAATTGTCTATTTGGACGTACATTGAAACCCAATCACCTGGAGCTCCTTCCTTAATGTTTCCTTTAGGATAGACAATAAGTGTCCTGTTTGCAAATGAATATATATATATAGTCTTACAATCAAATATGTCTCTGGAACTTTTGATGCAAAGAAATGCGCAAAACCATGAAAAAACGAAAAGAAAGAAAACTTACCAGTTGTATCCACCGGATTGAAAAGGACGGGATTCGTACTTCTCGGCGTTTGGAGAAGTGGCGAATTTTCTGAAAGATTCGATTTTGAGACAATAGGTAGAAGGTGGACTAACTCTCCATAATTCTCTCCTATCAGAGAGCTTATGGGAGGACATTGGGCTATCGATAACGGAAATGGATGATGTTGTCAAAGGTTGTGTTGTTACGATTTTCATGAATTGGAATGCAAAGAAACAAGAAAAGAAGCAAACCAAGCAAATTGCTCCATAGTTTGTCTTTCTCTTCTCCTCTTGAAACATGTTTGCTTCTTTTTTTATCAACCCCTTTTCAAACATGTTTGGTTAAGTGACTGAATTGGTAAGTGTGACGGTTATAATTTATAAGGAAAAGATTGGAATAAGTAATGGAGTTAGTTAGACATTTATCTACACACCAAAAAGGTGAGTTAGGTATATATGATGAGTACCAACATTTTCTTTTGTTTTTTGGCTTTTATGGTTGGTGTAAAGAGTTCTTTCCTTTTTCACCAAAAATATTTATTGTGGAGGATCTTTTGTACGTCCGATAAAAAAAAGTGATAATGTTATGAACAAGTCATGAATGTACGTGTCTTGAGATTTCATGTCTATAAGTTGGATTGCGACCAGATAAGATTTCTCCAATTATCGACCAGAAAATATTTGTTCAAAACGTGTTTTCAAATGTAAAAGTAAATTGTATAAGTTGTACCTAATTTAGCATGAAGACAAATTAACGACAAGCATACTAGACAGTAGCTTTAGCTATCAAACAACAAGAAATGGACCCAAACGCTCTATATATACCACAACATATGCTTGTACACTAGACGAGGGCTGTAAAAACTAAGAAAATCAAACACCTAACGTAGATACATGAATATGACTTTATCCAATTATCCAAAAACCAAAACATTTATGTTAATAGTGTTCGGAGATTGATCTTGTTTCTTTGACTCTTTGAAACAATATACAAGTCCATCGGACATAAGAAACTAAAAGAGATTTTTTTTTTTTTCCGGAAATAAGGAAGGTGATGTTCCGTAAAATTAGTTTTCTGTTATAGTTTGTCATTCAAATCCCAGAGACCCTTGAAACAAGTTATTGCCAGCTATACGAAATATACCCTAGCACCGGACCCCATTTAGACTAAGCTAATCTATATATAATAGCAATCTCAATAAATGCTTTTTGGACAATTGAACTGTTGCGTCTTTTATTCATAAATTGTTTTAACATCTTTGAAAAATATTTATGATATAACTTTAAAACATAGTTAATTTTATGTAATTATTCATATATTTGAATATATTATCATAATAATTTAATACATAAACACAATCAAATATATTTGTTGAAATTGAGTTCCCCGTGACATCGCGGGGGTTCATAACCTAGTCTAATAGTAATAACAATCTCAATAAATTTCTTTTCCAAATCTGAACAGTTGTGTATATTCGTCGCAACCTTTCGTTAATTTTTTTTACTAACTATAAAATACAATTTTTGGTAGTGTTTTTTTTTTGCATCTATTCAATTTCTAACTATATTTTTGTTATCTAGTATTTATATGTATATACTTTGTTATCTATATTTTTTTTTTCTAAATAACTATCAATTTTGGTTATAAGTTAATTTTTTCCGAGGATTGTTTCTCTTTAACATAACTTCATTTAAAATATTATGTATTTTTATCATAATGATTTGTTGAATATATTTATATAATATATGTTTAGAATTATTTAAAAATTTGAAAAAGTATGTCTACTCATTATAACTTTTTATTTAATATTTTTTGTTTATGATCACATCTTTTCACCATAATATTTTTTAGTAATAATATACATCTTAATAACTGTTTGTGAGGGTTACATCTCTTTATCATAAATTTTCGTAAAATACATCTTGCTTTATTGTTAAAAAGATTTTTTTTTTTAAGTTATCTCAATTCATTATGATTTTTCTTTAAAGATTTTTAAAATTTTTTCTCCCGCGAGATCGCGGGGATCTGAATCCTAATGTTTTAAATAGAGAAAACAAATGAAAGGAAGATTGCTGAATTAATCATATTTTGGGTGCTTCAACTATAAATGTATTATGAGCTTTAGTGCTCTCTTTTTTTCTACTATGTACTTCATATGTCATATTTTTGGTTGTTTTCATGTAATGTTGAAGTAAAGCCCCAAGTGAACATCTTGACTATCAAATATGTATACATTAATCTTTAAAAAATTATAATAAACAATTATATGAAGTGTATTAATCTTTAAGTTTGTTGTCTTTCGTGATTGAGAAATCGATAGAAAGAAAATATGAATATATGTTTTAATTCAAACTTTTCCAGTGAAGCAAATGTTATATTTTGACATTTCAAAGTCAGAATCTTTGAATGCTTCTGTTATATTTTCAAAGTCAAATGAGTTGAACAATATTTTCACACCCATAACAAATTAAGTTAATGAAATGGATTCTTAACAAAAATTGGCTATAGTTGGCCAAAAGGAATTCTTCTGTTAGAAGGCCAAAAGGAATTTTAGCTAACAATTTAATATCAATACAATAATAACAATAGGTTTCTCTCCTGCGTTGACACCTCAGCTTTTTAAGCTTTTCTCACCTTGACACATCATTAAAATCATCATCCAATGAAAACATTTCGATTAATACAGCTCAGATTTCTCAGCCAATAATAATTCTCTTCGGTTCCACATCATAATCTCTCTTACTTATTCTTTATTATTAAAAAGCTTGCTATTTAAATTTTAAAAGAGATATATATATATATATATATATATATATATATATATATATATATATATATATATAGGCCCAGCCCATATAGGAATTAAGGGATTTGACCCATTACAACTGAATTTTAGTAGATAATAGAAACCTAATTTAAAAGAAACTCATATACAAGAAAAATGTTGGGGCACGTCGGTTTAATAAAGTCACCATCTAAACCGACTTATATATTTTTGAAAGCAAGAAAATTGCCGTCAGTTTACGAACCGACCGAAATTTTTATTAGACATAATTTTATTTGTTATGTTTTTTTGTCAAATTAATTAAGCTTTCTTCTTTGATGACTTTCATTTATCCATAAAAAAAAGAATTAGAGTCGTTGCTTCCAAATCTTCATTGATGAAAGCTTTACGAGATTCTCCATCACTGCTTCCAATTTCTTTGAAATCTCTAATTGGATTCAAGAGAAGCTTGAGTTAATTACTAGATTCACGAGAAGCTTGAGTTAATTACTAGATTCTGGATCTCTCAATCCCATGCTGAGACAGTGTTGAATCAGAGAGGATTGAAGTAATTAGTTGAGTTTTCACAGGAAAAATGACGATGATGGAATGGTTTCTTACAAATGCATGTTTATATGATTAGGTTCTTCTTTATTGTAGCTTAATATTTTGCATCTTTTCTGATATTTCGGTGTGGCTTTTGAAGAGGCAAGAAAAATATGGCAACGTGTATCTTAGTGATTCGAGAATATCATAGTTTAAAGTTATGTTCTATATCTCTATACTATTAAAAGAGAAGTACAAATATATTTGGGTCGGGTTAAAATTAAAAAAAAATAAAAAATGACCCGGAAATATACTAATCGGATCTTCTAGACATAATTACAAACTTTACAAAATATTAAACTCCGAAAAAACGATCCTAAAACATTAATTACGAAAAAAAAGCATTACTTACCTAACAAAAAGGAGAATTGCGTTCAACAGCTTATGGAAATAAGATTATGCAAAATTAATTGTTGAGATCTTAATAATCTTTTTTTGTGCACAAATACCTAATTTATCGCCCAAACAATCTTACTTACTTTATTTACAAGTAGAATCGTAAAAAAATCTCCATAATACAAAATCGAATTATATATCAAACCTTTATCATATATTTTGTTGAGATGTTACTACCTTTTTTAAGTTTTCCCTAATCAAAAAAATCCTACAATCTCGCCGTTGAATATCCATTGACGAATATTCTATGCATAAACCCTACTTCTCTTAATTTATGCGTTCCCAGTATAAATATATGATCAAACCATCCGTATAAACAAAAATCATTACCAATCAACTTTACTTCCATCAAACAAACTCTTTCTCACAAATGGCTCTTAATAACGTTTTTACAAGTCTCAATGGTATCAAATCATAAATAATTGTTTCTAAAAACTTTCCCCCGCGGTGGCACCACGGGCTCTGATCTAGTGTATTGTAAGACTTAAGCTTATATTTTCATAAATGGTATATATTTTGAAGTAGTCATAAATTTTATATTCATGATGATTTGGTTGTTTGGTCCTGCATTTTTTATGTATAAATAAATAATAAAATTCCTCACTTCTTGATTTATTAGCTGCATCAATTCTTGAGATATCTTATTCTCATTTTAGATAGTCGGAAATAAAGGAAGAAGAATAATAATAAACCTCTTAGAGATGAAAGAAATATTGAAGTGCGTAGAAACAACAATTAGACCAGTCCCAGTAAGGTCAAACATACTAAATACCTCGAGATGTTAAAGTTGGGATTCCAATACTCTATTCTTTTATAATCTTTTACATCTTGGAAGGTAAACAAAATTTTATGATCGTCTACTTAACCTAGACTAGAACAATTGCAGTGTTGCATAATTGATATAATTTGAGATGAACTAGAAAAAGTAACTTAACGATGCTTGAAATATATTCACCTTGGTAACAATTAAAGTAAAGTAAATAAATTAACACCTAATCGATATGAAGTATATGCTTTACATATTTAAATGGTTTTGTTAGAGTGAGTTCTCTCTATCAATTTAGTTACAAAGTTTGCAATCTTTATCTTTTTTTCATCGGTAGTTTGCATCATAAGAGAACTATCTCATTGAAATATTAATTTTTTTGATAAGTGAGTTTATGAACCAAATCCTTAAATGATAAATCATATTAATATATTCACTATGTTTGGTTTAATTTTGATTACAAACAGTATGATTTAGTTATTACAAATTATATCTATATTAAATATATAAATAAAAAACACTTCAAAAAGGTATCCCGCAGCGTAGCGCGGATTTCGACCTAGTATATTTTAAAAGCAACCAAAAATCTCTCAAAGGTATTATAACATGATCAACAGAGATTCCACAAAGCAAATCACTATTTTTTTTGCAAATCACTAATTTAAAATGCTTTTAGACAGGTTTCTTCAAGAACTCATTATTTGTAAAAAATTACAAAAGATTTTTCAGTTTTATCAGACACTATATGTTTATGTTCTGTCTAGTATCTTCAATATCTGAATCATATATTGAGATACAAATGAAAAAAAGAAAAAAAAAACTAAGAAACAAATTATTCGCTGGAAACTATTTACATTGTATCCCAAAAGTATGAAAATCACTCCCTGCATAGTGGTATTGTCTCTGAAGATTAAATATCTGCAGAGATATTTAATCTTTCTTTAAGACATCATCAAGCTTCGATCCAATCTCTCCGAGTACTTCGCGATTCATGCTCTCGGATTCTTCTATCTCCGGATCAACTTCTCCTGACCGCTACGAGCACGCACACTCAACAAGAGAAGAGTAAGAATGAAAAACGAACCAAACCCGCTCCCAATCGCCATTCCAATGTCAGCGCCTATGGTTCTTCCTGACCGTTTGATCAATGTTCTGTCAGAACTGCTATCTATTGTACCTCCGGGACAGGGGAATCTGTGTTCACCGCACAGATCATTACTCTCGAAGCTCGAGTTTGGAAATGTCTGAAACTGACCACCAGAAGGGATTACTCCCGAGAGATTGTTATTAGCAACACTGAACTTGGACAGAAACGAGAGCTTTTGCAGAGAAACCGGGATTGATCCTGAAAGATGATTATTAGACAGATCAAGAGTTTCCAAGCTCGTCATACCCGAAAGAGAGCTAGGAATGGATCCTGATAACTTATTCCATTTAAGATCAAACACATGAAGCTTCTTTAGATTACCAAACTCCTCCCATATAGGTCCAGAGAGATTGTTATGACCGAGCTCAATCGTTGGCGGAAACCCGAATATCCGATTGTATTGCAACGCTCTCGCGCTCTCGTTCCTTTTCATGAAAAAGGGGAAGTCTGGAGATGGTTCATCGAATGAGATATTTCGGCTTGTGAGACTCGGCAACTGAGTTAAGCTCTTGGGGATTTCTCCTGTAAACGAGTTGTTCGATAAATCCAAGTAAAACATATCTTTGAAACCACCAATCCAGCTCGGGATAGCTCCGGTTAAACGGTTCCAAGTAAGATCCAACATCTGAAGATCATTGCTGGAGCTTAACCAACTCGGCATTGAACCAGTAAGCCTGCAATTCGCCACTACAAGCACCTTAAGCTTCTCGAAACGAAGACTCGAATCATCCGGTAAAGCCTCTCCATGAAAATTCAATGTAAGAACCAAAGTCGTCAAGTTCTTGCAATGCTGAAGTATCCCAAGCGCAGAAGAGATATTAACCAAACTCGAATTCGATAACGAGAAGTAAGATAGGCTCTGGAAGTTCTTGAAACTCTCTGGCACTTGTCCATGGAAGGCGTTTCGCGCGAGGTTAACGTTCTTTAACCGCTTGCAACCCGGGAGATTCTCAGGCAACGACCCATTGAATCTATTAGTACCTAAATCAAGAGAGTTCAAAGCAATCATCGCCGTGCAATTCAACGGCAAAGAACCGGATAACGAGTTGTTCCTCAAGTTAAGCAGATTCAAACTCGGCGAATTCGCCAACGATTTAGGGATTCCTCCAATGAATCCATTGGTCTGACCTAAGAAAAACTTGAACTGAGGCATTTCTTCGAACACATCAGGGATTTCACCAGAAAACAAATTCCAAGAAACATCAAGACGAACAAGACTTGAGAGATTCCTAATCTCACGACTCAACGAACCAGAGAGACGATTTTCTTGAATCCCTAAAAGATTCAAACTTTTGAGATGAAATAAATCCTCAGGGATATTACCAGTAAGATCATTCACACCAAGACAAAGATGCTCGAGAAAAACACATTTCCCAAACCCAGAAGTGAAATTTCCGGCGAAGTAGTTCTCCGCAAGTTTCACAACCCTAATTTGAGTAGAGTTATGGCAGATATGAGACGGAAGCGAACCATTGAATCCATTGGAAGAAAGATCAAGAATTTGCAACGATGGAAGATTCATACTTCTTGGGATTTCGCCGGAGAGATCATTAGAGCTCAAATCAAGAGTCTGTAGATTCATCAAGTTGAAAATCGATAGAGGGATCGAGTCTCTGATGAAATTCCGAGAAAGATTAAGAACCCTAATCTCATCTAGCTTCCCAAGAGATTCCGACAAATTCCCCGACAGCTTTTTGTTGAAGAGCTCCAATTTAGTGACCCTTCTGATGTTGTTTGAATTGCAGGTGATTCCGGTCCAATTACAGCAATCTGTAGAAGAAGAAGAATTGATCCAACCATCTAGTTTTGGTTCGAGATTGGCTATGAAGTCACGCAAGGCCTCGAGGTCATGTGGATGGCACGTGAAGGTGGTCTGAGATTCCGAGGAACAGAAGAAGCATAGTAGCTCTGCGAGGAAGATGAAGATCACACACAGACGATGAACACGCATTTCAAGAACAGAGGAAGAAGCAGATGAAGAGGAAGAATTAAGAGTTCAACAAAAACCCCTGAGAAATCTGAGTGAATACGAGATGGGTTTTCTGATTCTCACCATTTTAGATGAAGATGAAGCAAAAGAGAGAGAGAGAGGACTGACAAAAATGGCGACTTTTGACTTCAACACGCTCGCTAGCAAGAGGATGTTTTTTTTGTTTTCCCGTCAAACATACGACTATTATTGATAATACTTTTTTTAATATTGTAGCACTCATTAATATTAGGCCATCCTCGTGGTCGTGGATAGGTTCTTAAACATAACTCTTAACTTTAGTTTCAATATTAATTTTGAAAATTTTAGATTTAAAATATTTTGTAATAATTTTAAATATTATATGTATCCAATGGTAGGTTCTTAAGTTTAGAATTTTAGAATAAAAAAAATTTAATTTTAAAAAAATAAAATAAACAACAAACTTAATAGTTATTGCAAATTATAAAATAAAAAAATCGGTAACGGATCTTTCGGGTAGAAGAGTTTAGGACCCAATAAACTAAATCATAAAATTGGTTCGGTTTCGGTTTAGATCCTTTCGGATTTGGGTCGGTTCGGATATAGATTTTCAGAACCGCTAAATACCCGCTATATAAACATTCGGGTAAATTATCAGGTTTTTGGATAAATACCCGGTTTCCGGTAAATACCCGATTTTTCGGATAAATATTCGGATTTTCGGTTAAAAATTCAAATTTGGGATAAAATTTCAATTTTTCGAATAAAACATTCGAGTATTTTCAGGTTCGGGTTTATGAGTTTTAGACCCAATAGAATAAATCTAATTTTTGGGTTCAGGTTCGGATCGAATTTTACGGGTTTTCCAGAGATATTAACAAAAATAAGAAGATAGAGAAATGCTAAAAATTAATGCTAAAAACTGGTTCTTTGGCTCTTATATAAGAGTGGGTTCTTAGAATTTAAACCAATTATTCATTTAGTTTTTGTAAAAATTAATGTTAAATACCTCTTAAAAACTCCCTGTTGGAGATGGTCTTATATCCCCAAGTGTAGATCTTGAGAATATTATAAAACGTTTAAAATATTAATAATATTTAAATATTTTATTTTTTAAATATTAGTTATATTTAAACCTATATAATTTTAAAATACATAGAAAAACAAATTTTTACATTAACCTGGATTATATATATTTTAAAATAAAAGTATTGTTAAAGAGAAAAAACTAAAAATAAAATCAAAAAATTCTCGATGTCTCAAAATCACAACTCTAATCCAAGACAATTAGACTCAAGATGGGAGAAACCGGAACGGGATTGGATTAAGTGTAATTATGATGGTTCTTTCACTGCGGGTTTACACTCACATGCAGGTTGGGTATTAAGGGATGATAAAGGAACATTTCTGGGAGCGGGCCAAGCAAAGGGGAGAAGAACATGTAATGCTTTAGAAAGTGAATTCCAAGCCTTAATTATTTCAATGCAGAACTGTTGGAGCAAAGGTTTCAAGAGAGTTTGCTTTGAAGGTGACAATAAAGAGGTGGAAAATTTACTCAATGGCAACAAACTCAACTTTGGTATGTTCAACTGGATCAGGGAAGCTCGTATTTGGAGATCAAGATTCACAGATTGTCAATTTCACTGGTGTCATCGAAGTAGTAATGTACCTGCATATCTCTTAGCAAAGCACCAAATTCCTTTTAATTCAAGTTTTTATTTTCACAGTTTAGTTCCTCATGTAATGACAAACGCGCTTCATAGCGATTTCTCAAACCATATAATATAATCATCCATTTTGACGAAAAAAAAAATTAAAGAAAGAAACATTAACATATCTATCATATTTTCTGAAAACATTTTCAAATCTACTACTTTCCTCTCCTCTTTTTCTAATCTACTATTTCTTAAAATGTAAAAGATCATTTTTGTCCCAGATATTTATTCTCTTTTATCTTATTATACTAGAATTTAACCTGTGGTATACCGCGGGACAATATTTGTTCCATACTCCATTCGTTTCATAATATAAGATGTTTTGGAAAAAAAAAAATGTTTTACAATAGAAAATATTTTCAAGTTTCTATACAAATTATAGATTAATTTAATATTTTATAATTATATATTATATAAAGTCTCTTTCATAATTGGTTGAAATTCTTAAGAGTAGAAATCTCTTCATCTGCACCTCCATCCACCTAGGCACGTCAAGTAAATAACACCAAACTGCAACTTAACATTACACCACCTTGCAAACCAAATTGGTAACCATTCTGCCTATAATGAATCTTTGATTTTAAATCATGTTGATAGTATGGATCATGACCTACTTCGCAGTATCCATCTGCTGTAAATCATATCCCCAGATAAATTAATGATGAGAATCGCTAGGGCTGAAAAGGAACAATCCTTGAGTCACTATGTTGGAGATATAATTTTTGTTGTTGTGTGTTCTTATACCTTATATTGATGGATTGATTGATGAACTCTAAAAACGCCTCTATAACAGATGAAAAGTTTCCGGGATATAAACCATCAGATCAATCCAAGTACGGCAAGAAAACTAATAGGGCCGACATGTTCGCCTTTGGAATTCTGATGTTCTACGTTATTACTCGGCGTAAGCATCCATTTTCATGAGGAGGGACTGCCAATATTGAAGAAAACATCAAAAATAACAGGAAGAATTTCGATGCAATCTCATACTTTCTAGAAGCCGCTGACTTGATCCCACTTTTGGTGGACTTAAATCCTGTTAAACGGTAGGTATTGCAATCTCGTCGAGTCCTGACCCTTGAAACTATCAACTTACTTTTTAAGTTCTGACATAAACTATTTACTAATAAATACTTATTTTTTTGTAGCCCCAATGCAAGAGATGTTCTAAGGCATCCATTTTTCTGAAATTTTCATCTGAAACTTGAGTTCATACTAGAAGTCAATGACCATGTTTATGGTCGTTTTCAGCTGCAAAGTGATCTCTAAAATATATTTGTAAAGGTTGTAGGAGTAGGAGTTCTAAGTTGGGATCATATGCTAGATATTGTCTTCTTCAATAACATCAACAAGGTGAACGTGAACCCGAACGCCTTGACGAGTACAGTACGATCAAAGTACAATTATTCCAGGCTTTGCGATTTAGTAAGACTTATCAAAAACACCCAAAATCATTTCATAAAACTTCCACCGAATATCATGGTTTGCCCTTATAAACAAGTCAATCGTCAAAATAAATAAAAAAAATCATATTAAATAGTTATTCTAATTATTGTTTTGATTTCTCACCCACCTTTTCTTGATGGGGTATATAGCTATTTTGATCTTCGGTTCCCAAAATTGTTTATGGAGGTTTACTGTGTTGTTCAAAGTAAATGCAAGCAACACAAAGAGTTTGAACGATTCTTCAATGAATTCCCACCTTTTGAAAAAGTCCAGGTTAGAATCTCGAGTTCTCCCTTTCTATTTCGTTGCAATCTCTATGGATATCTGACAAAAAAAATCAGAAATAACATACAACAAAGATCCATCGTATCTTTTGCCTATTTGAGTTTGGTTTTTGTGAAAGAAATAATCATATGAAGATCAGATTTTTTTTATTAGTTGCTTGAGTGCATTTTCTGTTCTATTTTCAGAAGTAGCGTCTTTAAAACATCTTCTTGCTTGATTTTTTTTATAATCTGTTTCACTTACTGGTTATTAAAAATGGTTGAGTTTTGGGATTCATTAAGACATGGTCTTGTTTACAAACAAAATCCCCTTTTTGTTTGAAAATGACTTTAGCTGAGATTTATCTATTAAGCTTGAGATTTTAAAAATTCTAATCAAGTTTAATAGAGTTTGAACGTTTTTTTGATGAATTCCACCTTTTGAAAAAGTCCAGGTTTGAATCTTTAGATGATTTTATGGGTTTAAAGCATTTCCAAAGGAGACCTCAAATCCTCAAATATAAGGTTTTAGGTTCTCAAAATGCAACCTTAGAACCTCAATTTTTGAGGTAATGAATAGTGAAACTATGAGATTTCATCTTTTTTTATTTATATTTTGGTCCTTACAATTATTTATATCTTATAAATACTTTTACTAAGTTATTATTTTATCATATTAGTCCTTAAAATTTTATGGTAATAAACGAAAATACTCGATTTCAACAATTTTTATCTCGTACTCTTCAGATAAAAAATAAAAGGACTCATCTAGCTCTTTGAAATGCATTGATTGATCATATATGGGAGCATTACGGAAATACCTAGGTTAAATAATTTGGTAATTAAGTTTTAATTTATCATTTCGTTTGTGTTCTTATTATTATTTTGTGCAATTTTATTTTATAATGTAATATCTTATTATTTAATATTTCTTGTAATATTTTTAATGTATGTTTTATTGTTATTTATAAAAGTTTTATATATGGTTTTATGTAATTATAATCAATAGCAAGGACTATTATGCAAAATACAATATTTTTTTGAAATTAAATTTGAGATATTTTCTTGGAGACATACAACCCTAAACCTCAAATTTGAGATCCCCTTTGGAGATGTCTTTAGTCAATGTTTCTTCTAGTGACTTTGTGTGATCCTTTTGTTTTGCAGCTATGAGCATTCGATGTGTACATAAGTTAAAATTTATTTAACCATTTCAAGAGACTTGACGGTGGAGCCAGATGAAGAAATTACATCATTTGAAGTGTTGAAAGAAAACCATCACTCGAGTGTTATTCAGTTACGAAAAATTTTCTTTTTTGGTTGTTCACAACAACAACATGGTTAGAAGTTCAAACTGGGACTATCTTGAAAAATAATGTAGATGGAGCCGTTATCACTCGAGTGTTAAAATTTTTTTTTTTTTTTTTACTCGACTGTTAAAATTTATTGTTTATGTTTAGGTTTGATGTTAATTACTAAATTAGAATATGTGATATCATAAATTAACAATACTCAATCATAGTAAAATGAGAATACTTAATTGGTCCAAATTAATATTGAACCGAAATTTAACAATATGATATTGATTTGAATAATAAATTATACTTGTGTACGTCTTAATAAATTATATATTTATTTACGTCTTAACCATGTTTTTGTTTCCATTAAAATAAACAAGTTACAGCAAAGGAATGACAGAAATGAAATACAAAGGTTACAGACCTTACCTACTTACCACACTAAGATTGGAAAATTTCAAACCAAGTAGATAAAAGAGAAACAGAGTTGTAGCAGTGTGCCCTAGAGAGAGGGTCAAGCTTACACCTAAGAGAGTTCGGAATATCGAGGATCATACTTTTCGGATGACGAGAAGACTGAGAGTGATGTCGGGAATTCCTTTATTTCCAAATCGAGTAGATAGAGGCTTGGAAGAGAAGCTTGAGAATCAATGATATGTTTTTGTTTCGGCAAGGGTCTTTAATCCATCTAAGTCCATGTTCTAAAAGAATTGGAGGAAAAACATGAGCTTTAGATGAAAAGAAAGACAAAACCTTATTAGAAAAAACACAATCGAAGAGTAGATGTTGAAGAGTCTCATCAAAAGAGTTGCAAAGGAGACATAAAGTCCCCAACGGATAAGCCTGTCTCGGGTGTGTAATCTTTGACGAGCTACCACCCAAGTGAGGAAGGAGTGTTTGGGGATACCTCCTCTTTGGGTATTTTTGGTATTTTGTATATATTTCCATTATTTTTGAATTATTCAGTCTAAAAATAACTAACATTTTCTATCTATAATTATATTTCGGATCCCGAAATATTCCGGTTCAATGTCGGTTCGGTTTTAGAATTTAGGATCTATTCAGATATTTTTAAATATCGGTTCGGTTGTTTTTGCTTTGGTTCAGGTTCGATACTTTCAGTTTAGTTAATTTGCCAGCGCTAACAGACATTGTCATGATTCATGCATGGCTCATCCGATTATAATTCTTGGGGTTAGCTGAAGTACATTTTTTTAATATAGAGCTTCCGTAATCAACAATACGTGTTAAATATATCGATTAAACGTTAATAATTAATTTTGGATGACAAAGTTTTATATAAACAGATTTTTAAATAATTTCTACAATAATATATAATAATATTTGGATTTTAGTTTATAAAAATCTAGATTTTTAATACTAATATCTAAATATCTTTTATAGTATTCCTTAGAAGTGATAATTTTCTAAAGTAATTCTAAAAGACAAATTCTAGAACTTAAGCATAATTCTGGGGTTGGTCCGATAAAAATTAATTTTATCATTGAGCCAAACTTAAGTTTATGCTAAACTAAAATTAAGTCCAAGAGTTTTTCATTGGCAAATTAAAACAGATTTTCTTTTATTAGGGAAACCATTACAAAGGAGCTTAGAATCAACGATTCTTAATTACAAACACAAGACAAGAGGATTGAGAAAAATGGGAGATAGGCTCCTAAACATTAAGAAGAACAAGTCTCCTCTTATTAACACAAAAGCAATTAAAAGAAATAACCCAAAGATCTGGTTAATTATTCTGGTCCGGTTCAAAACTTTCCAGTCCAGCTGATTGTAACACATCAGCAAAAACCTAACTTGGAAAGTATTTTGTGTTAGAGAAATCTTCAAATTCAACTTCCATCTTCAACGTATCATTCACGAGAAGACCCCTAGAAGTATCCGTAAGATTAGCAAACGACACAAACTTCTCGAAACCCCAACTGTTTTCTTGATCGGACCAGCTTTCAACTGTCAATAAGATTATGACAAAACAACATTAATAGAGTAAGTAACATTAGTCACCTCACAATATTATGTTTCCAATATAGTTTACCTTTCTTCTCCACATGATTAGTGTCTCTCTGGTTTAGGATTCGTAGCTTAGCTTTTAGGTAAATCTCTTCGTACGGCTTAATACCAGCCGCAACGATGTATAGCGACAATGAGTTTCCTTGTGCTTCTCGGTCACCACTTGGATACACTTTCAAAGTCCTAATTAAGAGTTGCATATAGAAAACTCGTAAATGGTCAATATTTACTTTAAAATCTTTAAACTTATGATGAACTTACCAGCTTCTTCCTCCGATCACGAACACTCCCGATACATAGAACTCTTTTATCAGTAACGAGAAGTTAATGAGCGTCCATGTAAAAAAGGCGGTTATGCAAACTCTCAGTGAAGGAGAACACTTCCCAGTTGTTAAGTTTCAGTAACAAAAACGTCCACACCGAACAAATTAGTGTCACCGTCGAAATTATAACCAGCATTGGGATCAGGATTGGAGATCTCATCGTAGGATTTGGTTCGAGGTTGTCCAAAATACGGTTTGAACAGAAAAAAACGCCTTGGATCCGTCTCTGTGGACAAAAACAAGTGTATGTTGTAAACACAAATTTTGGCGTTTGAAGTTATGTAACAACAATCAACGTTTCCATTTTTATTTATTTTCAACAAAATTCTTACATGTACGTTTGAATCATATTCAAAAAGTTTGTTTTGCAAAAAATTATTCAGTTTGTCATCTAATATATTTACTATTTAGAACTTGTAAAATGTCCATTTGTTTTTTTCTTCTACAATTTAGAGTGAAATTTTGAGTAATATACACTAGAGATTATATATATAAGCAAAGAAAATTTTAAATGAGAGTAAAAAAAAAAAAAATAGAGACCTAGTTATGGATGTACCTTGATATGTCAAATACTTGTCCTCTTTCCGGTTATAAATGAAGAATTTGACTTCTGCGTAAACTTCTTTTGGAGAGTTAAGGAGTGTCGAATTGTCTATTTGGACGTATAGTGAAACCTGTCCTTCACCTCCATCCTTTTTATTTCCTTTTGGATAGACAATAAGTGTCCTGTTTCCAAGTGAAAATGGTCATAACTTGTGATGCAAGGAAATGCACAAAACTGTAGGAATAGAAAACAATACTTACCAATTATATCCACCGGAGGGAAATGGACGGGATTCATACTTCTCGATGTTTGGGGAATTGGCAAGTTTTCTGAAAGATTCGATTTTGAGACAGTAAGTAGAAGGTGGACGAATGCTCCAATACTCTCTCCTGTCAGAGAGCTTATCGGAGGAGATTGGACTATCGATAACGGAAATGGTTGATGTTGTTGTCGAAGGTTGTGTTGTTACAAGTTTCATGAATTGGAATGCAAAAAAGAAACAAAAGAAGCAAACCAAGCAAATTGTTCCATAGTTTGTCTTTCTCTTCTCCTCTTGAAACATGTTTTCTTCTTTTATTATCAACCCCTTTTCAAACATGTTTGGTTAAGTAAATATGGTACTATAAGTGTGACGGTTTTTTTTTTTTTTTTTTTTTTTTTTTTTTTTTTTCCGCACGACGTAACAACCTGCGCGTACCTCCGTAAAAGATAATTTATAGTGTGATTATTTTCGTTTAAAAAAAAAAAAAAAAAAAAAAAGTGTGACGGTTTAATTTATAGCCTAAACATTGTAATGAATAATTATTGGAGTTTCTTTTTTCCCTAGTGGGAGAAATTAATGGATCTTAGTTGTATATATTTTATACACCCAAAAAAAGATGAGTCATAATATAAAACTACAAATAAGACAAAAACAGTAAGTGGGTGTATAGATGAGTATAAATAAACAAATAAAATTATAAAGAAATTGAATTTTAGAAAGGCAACACATAATGTTTTACTGGAAAATTATGTATAATTGGCTAATCAGAAAGAAACCAATGCATGCGTATATTAGAAAGAAAAAAAAAAGATAGAAATTTAGGATAAAGAGATATTAATTTTATTTAGCAAAGTTGTAAATAATTCATCACTATCTATTTCATACTACAATCAATAATTTTTAAAATAAAAAAGTCATGGAAATTTTATATGTTTATATGTCTTGAGATTCACGTGGATACGTGTCTTGTTTAGTTTAAGATATCACCAGATACGAATTCTAGATTGGTCTTCTTTTTTGGAAAATGTTTTCTGGATGACGACGGTATATAGTTAAAAATAGAAAAATATAGTTAAAATTTTGATACGTGTCTTCAACTAAAAATGAACTGTCGACGTTGTACCTAATTTACCATGACGACGAATTAACGAGAAGCACCCAATGAGTCAATGACCAATTTAAAGCACAACACCATGTTTTGAAGATACGATGGACATCATGAGTTTTCCAAACCCACATACACTACAAATAAAGACAATTCCGACCTAACGATCAAACTGTCATCAAACAACACAAAATTTAACAACGAAGGTGAAGTTGGCTCCATTCCAAATACTGTGAGGTCGATGTAGAATCTCTAGATGTCTCTTGACTCAGTATTCTAGGATCTAGATTAAACCACTAACACTTTTCAACCGTACACCTCTTTAACTTCGCTAGTTCGCTTGGAGTCATTTTCTGCTTGACAATAAGCTACACTTTGTTATTTACAGAGCTATGTGCCAGAAAAGTAATGTTTGAACTCACAAACTGAGAACATACTAAGTGAGTTATGTAAGTTGATTTTATATGAACCCTAAGATCTTTAAACATCTAGGTTATACTTGTTAGATCGTCACGTGCCTTGTCATAATCCAAAGTGACATTTGCGTTGGATACATAAAACGTCGGAAGAAGAAATCTTTGAAAACTCTCATAAATCAGTTTTTTGATAGTTAAGATTTCAGCAGTTAATTACCATACCTTAAGATTCGCTAGAATTATTACCAAACACTTTGTTTGTCTTTTGAATAAAGAACTACATCAAGCACAAAAATAACTCCATTTAAAGAAGATAAGCAAAGTGGCAACAATATAAGAGTGGGATCAGGACCGGCCCTGAGCCCATCAAGGTGAAACATGGGCTTAGGGCCCCCAAAATTTCCAGTTGTTTTTATTTAGGAAATAGGCTCCCAGTTTTATAATTTTTTTGCAAAAGAGATCCCTAATTTTATAAAACTTTAACTACCCGAAAATTTGTTTGGACCCCCAAAATTTCAGGACCGGCCCTGAGCGGGATAGTGTTGACCTCTTCAAAGAACAAAAATAAGTATAAATTAAGCGTCATACACTTTCGTAAATTCTTCAATTTTAATAGAACACTAAATTAATGGAATGAAACACAAAGCCTTTAATCAATTGAGACAACCTTGTAAAGTTGTAACCTTCTGAGTAAAATAAAATTCCAAACCAAAAACTATATGGTCTCTTCAACTGTAAGATTAAAGTGAGAAGACATGTACGTACCTTCAGTGAAAAGAATAAGAGAGGTGATTCATCTCTTGAAATTGCAGGAGTCATGGTCTCCATCAATTTGGATTTATCAAAGACCAAAACATTGGAAATAGTAACGTGTCTTCTAATGTTTATCTTTTGTTGTATGCAGTTATGGGCCTAATGGGCTGCATTTTGTTATTTTCTCTTTTGAGTTTTTCTTTTTTCGGCTCCCTTTTGGGCTTATAAGGGGGGCGATTTTCAATTCAGATTATTCGTTTTAGCAATAGTGTTGAGATTTACATGCTTATGGCTCGATCAAGCATGTTGGGCTTTTTGGGCTTTTTTCGGCTCCCTTTTGGGCTTATAAGGGGGTTGTTCTAGAACCCTAAATCAAATGGGCAACGTTGAAAACGTGATGGTACTGGGGATGTAGAGGAAGGAGAGATTCCTGATTCGATTGATGTTAAGAAGAAGACTACTACTGCCGATGTTGGCGGAGACGTCGATGATGGAGGAAGAGAAGGAGGTGGTTCTAGGGTTGCGACAATGCCTGATTTGTTGGCTACGTTTCCTGGTTATCGTCCATATGCTAATCCCGGTTTAAGCAATTTTGTTTGGTCTCAAGCTGTGCAGAACAAACCTCCCAATGAAGGGTTGGGGATAGATAATGAACCAAGAGAGATGAAGTAACAATGGATTTGGAATTGTCCTTGTTTTCCATTGAGATAGAGAGGTCAAAACAATAAAACTCTTTACCTTTCTTGCTACATAAGTAAGCAATATATAGAGAAAGATTTATGTTTCTTCTTGTGATTGCTTAGTAGAGAATCTAGCAGGCTCACATGATTTATCAGAAAGAAGTTATTGTATCAAGAATCAAAGCTGAATCTGTTTTACCAAATCATTAGTATTCAGATAGAAGTTGATTGGATAATTCATTGGGGAAACTGTGCTATGTTGTTTAACGATACGAAGATATCTTCGCGGTGGTAGATACTCGTATATGTTGGAACTTGTTTTTGACAAAATGGTTTTGACCATTGTTACGGTGGATTTTCTTGTGAAGACGTTCATCGGAATGACCAATTCTTGGGCACGATGGAATCGTTGCTGCGAGCACTACGTGGTGGTGTATTAGAATGTCAAAAACGGAGTTCGTTTGAATGAGAAATGGTGGTCTAAAGTGGCTAGCTTGGAAAGCTTGAAATTTGACTAAGGGTCAAATATCGCACTTTGGAAATTAAGAGAAGAAACCCAAACCGCACATGTTATTGTGTCGAACCGTGTCGTACCGAACTAGACCGGATTTGGGAATTGAGATTTGAGATTTGAGTAATGGGCTTACAACCCAAATAAGTATCCATAGTTGCTCAAATTTGTGTAAGTCATTTGTTTGACTAATTCAACAAATATCTACTTTAAAAGTTGATTTTTGTAACGACACAATCTCAATGAATCACAATTAATGTTGAATATTAATTCTCATCAAATTGTCATTAACGTGAGATTCTCCTCTTGATTACGTCGTTGAAGGCTTTGGCTTTATAAGCAAAGTTTCTTCACCTCATTTGATACACGTTCAACGACATAACAATCTCCTTCTTCTTCTTCTCTTCTCTAGTTCGAGTCTGAGAGTACAACACAAAGCTAGTGTTCAATTAGCTTTTGATTTGAGTGTTGTGAATCAAAAGGAGAAACAGTTTTATCTTGGGACTCTAATTGTCATCAAACCGGCGCACTACGGGGCGATTTTTGAGTTAAGGAAAGAGATCATCAAAGTTCTCGACTCTGTTTACCACCGTCAATCTCCGTTCTTCAATCATCCTTTTGGTATTGTTGATATTTGATACTTGTTCTATGTTATTTACTTTACAAATATGAGATTGTGCCTATGTTGAAATATTAAGGTCTTACAGTATATGCTTGTGTATTTTTCACCTCTGTATCGAAAATTTTATCGGTTTTTGTTCATCAGAAACGGGTGCCATTATAGACCTCAACACATCTTATTATACTAAAACATACCAATAATAATTGCATGATCTTCTTTTTGCAAACAATGGAAAATACATGAGAACGTAAAGAAAGATTTGGTTGATGCAAACTGTTGTTACAAGAGAAGAAACTAAAAGGATCTAACTGATGGTGGAGATCTTGATGAAACAGAGCTTCCTCTTCCACAGCCTTTCTCATTTCTCAAACTTAAAGCTTCCATAAACCTCTCGTTCCACCGCGAGCTTGTTCTTGCGGTAGTTATGGTTTTCTTGTTACAAACATGATCTGCCGGAAACCGGTGTTTCAAACAGAACTTGATTCCACAATCTTTGCAAGTAAGGTTATTCATGAAAGTCAGAATCTCTTTGCAACGTTTTACAGGACATATTGGTTTCTTTTTCTTGTTTGGATCACAATCTCCAGATCTTTCGTGTTTCTCAAGCAAAGATTTGATTCCTTCTTCATCAAAACCAGTTGTTTCAATAGCTATAGAACATGTTTCACAGATGGAAACCGTTCTGCTTCCGTGATCAGATTTCGGACAACTATGAGACTTGTATGATCTATGCTCCAAACAAAACACCTTCACACACAAGATTCTTAAATCAAGAAACATTCAATTGTAGAAAAAGATTGAAACTGTCTGAAGAAAATTGCTTACCAATTTGCAGCCGTCGCAAGTAAAAGGGAGAAAATCGAGTAATTTGCAATCAGGGTTTTGGCAATGCTCTCCAAGATCAGGAAACGCTTCTGTTCCTCCTCCTCCTGCCATAGCTTCTCTTCTTCTTCTTCGTATGTTCTTGTTTTTGTTATTCTTCAATATGTCTTGTGTTCTTGATTATGTGTATATATAGAGGCTGGGGCTGACTTAGAGACGAAGCCAGCGTCCAAGTTGGATTTTTCTTTTCGTTGTCAATTTTAAGTTTTCTTTATTTGGATTGAAAAAATAATTTTTTATAGACCAACGCGGTTTTAGATGTTTCTAGGCCCATTTTGGGCAATATTTACTTTAGCCCATTTTGAAAAAACATACAACTTTTTTTTTTAAATACCACTTTCTGTCACAAGATAGAAATCAAACACCATAAATTTACAAATTTACCAGAAACCAATGTATAAATTGTGAGTACACTTAATATTTTCATATCACAAAGAAGTTCCGGACCAAAACCTATAATCTTTTCGAACCAAAGACCAAAATACAGTTAAGTAATGTAAATCCCTCTTTATTGTTGATGCTCAAATTTTAAACCTCCTAAACACTCCAGAAGTTCACCTGTTGAGCTACCAACTCCGGATCCACTAAATCACATCTCTTCAACCAACATATTAATTATCAATCAGCCACTAATGAGTCATTACCAAACTCAAACTAACTACTTTAGCTTGGTTTACTCTCACTGAACCTATCCTTTACTGCTTTACATAATCATCACATTCAATCTCTTCACAAAGGTTAACAATTTTTGTACCAAACCCATCTTTAATTAGAACAATCAACCATATTTGTTTTACATTACACAAAAACATATAAGTGTAACTCAGAAGATTCACAATCCAAATCTCCCCAAAAATAAATAAATTTAAAAAAAAACATAAACTCAATTAATAGCATCACACCTTCTTCGGATCTCTCCTCTTCTACCAGTCTTTATACCATAAAGACTCAACTTCTGCATAGCTCTAGCAAAATCTTTGAAAAACAGATCTTGATTCTTAGCATAAAGATCAACAAAAGTTCGAGTTCTCGGGTCAGAATATAACCCATGATCCGATTCAAGTAACCCAAGACCCTTTTTAAGATTCTGATAATACATATTATCAAACTTATTAGGAGTCATAATATCATTAAACACAGAAATAGTCGGATCTTTAGGGTAATTAGCACAAGCTTTCTTCAAAGCCACGGCGAATCTCGGGTTATACCCGGTATTATTCCGACCCACCCGACCCACAAACTCTTTACAATGTGAAAACCCTATAGAATGTGCTCCACTAAGAGCAACCATTTCTTGAACATTGAAACCTTTTGATTCAAACTGTTGAATGATTTTAGAGATTGGTGTAGAAGGAAGAGGAAGAAGATTGGTTAAAAGAGAAGATTTAGAAGTTCTTGAATCACGACGGCCGAGGAAAACGTCGTAGTAAGGACCACCGACGGTGATCAAAAGATCACGTGTTGCGACAGAGATTATGTCGGAACAAGAAACTGTGTTGGGACAAGCGAGTTCAAGAGCTGTTTTGGCTCGGACAATGACGTCGAAGCCGTCTCCAGGGAGTGAGAGGTTGATGGAGGAGTCACGTTCTGCGGTGTTGAAGGCGGTGGAGGAGAGGAGGACGGAGGCGTCGCAACCGTTAGGGAAACAGTCGTGGAAGAAGAGACGGGTAACGGCGGCTGCGGTGGTTGGATTTGTGATTTGTTTGTTTGTGATTGTGTCACGGACTATGTCGAGGAATCTTGGGCATGACTTTGAGTAGAAGTTTGTGGTTAAGCGAGATTGAGCTGTGAAGAAGAAGAGGAAGAGGAGGGAGAGAGATTTGAGTGAAGCCATTGTTGAGAAGAGAGAGAGTGTGAGAGGGTTGGGATTATAATGGAAGGAGATGAAGTAAGTGGGAGAGAGAGTGGAGCTCACGCGCCGATGTACGGTCCACAGTCTACACCAATCACGGGGATGTGTGTAAAGTCAAAACTTGGGTTGGATCCGGTTTACTTGTGATAACTTTAATTTAATATGAATTGGTTTGTTGGTAATAAAATACAGTTTACGTACTAAAGATTTTGATTCGAATTAATCAATTTTGAGCCAGCTGAAATAAAATTGGTTAAAGCTAAAAGATTTTTATTTTGAATAACTTTTTTAAAAAATTGTGTGGTATCCAGAAAACGAAAATAAATTATTTTGATTTGAACATTGAGTCTATAGTAGATTTGGTAAACATTAATTACCATTATTTATAAGGGTTATTTAGGTAGTAAATATCTAAATTTGGGATCTAGTAAATGACTTTGATGGAAAAATTGGTAAATTAGAGTCAAATAAGCGAAATTATTTAGGTAGTAAATATCTAAATTTGGGATCGGATCTAGTAAATGATTTTGATGGCAAAATTGGTAAATTAGAATCAAATACGCGATTGACAAATACGCGAAATTATATATGAAATAGCGTGACATCGGATAAATTACTGTGTTATTTGATGAAAAAATGATTGTGTATTATCAATAACAACATGTTTTTTTAAGTTAAATAGTATCCTATCGGATAAAATAACATATTTTTGAAATTATATGCGAATAGTTACTAATTTGAAGGTCAAATCGTAATTAATCAAATGTTACTTACTTCTAAAAAGAGAGGCTAATTTCTTATATTTGTGAACAAATGTACTAATGTAGGATTATCACGTGTATATTTATTCACTCTTTATAAACAAAAAAAAATCCGTGAAATATTCAAATAAATTTTTTGAGATTTTTGTTTTTTTTTTAATGTTAATTGGTGAAATTTGATCGAGATCAAAGAAAAGGTACAATCACATGTTTGGGTAAAAGCTAGAGTAAGAAGAGGTATAAGTTTCGGAAAAGAAGTTACTAAAAACAGAATTTGCTAATGTAAAATTGGGTTAATTACATAAATGAAATGATAATGCATGTGTTTAGTTCAATTATTCGAGTAGATAAATTAAATTATTAGCGAAAATTGAGGAAACAGAGAAATTGACGGACATTACGTAGTTCACATGCAGCCTAAACTCTTTTTGTATGTGTTATTGATCTCTCATCCACGCGGAGAAGACAGTGAAGCAATCTCCACAAAGTCTTATGGATTTTATTTGATTTATTTAATTTTACGTGGCGATTCGGTAATCCAGCATATACGATATGGATGGGTTTTATTTTTTAAATTTCATTTACATATTTTATGACATGAAAAGCTCAGTTTCTCTGTTTTTCTTCCGACCTGACTCTATAGTCTAACAACCTTTTTACAAAACAAAACAAAATGTAAAAAAAGATACTTTTGTTTACCTAATATATATATATATATAATGACACGAAGAGTAAATTGAAAAATCATATAACTTTTAACAAAAAAAAAAAAGAATAATCATATATATAAATAAATATAAATTTCAAAATATTGAAACAGCAACTTTCATTTAAAAGAAATATACTGAATTCTATATAAAATCTATCACCAATATCAAAGAGAAATGTCTCACTTAGGAATAATCTAATATTAATCAAGTTGTACTATTTATTCGTCGGTCAAGCAACATCATAATTTTTAGAAGACACGCATTACTAGTGTTTATTGTTATATAGTAATTTTTGAGAATGTAGTATATGAGTTTTGGCACATAACACTCTTTTAGATAAATTATTTCGATTTTTAATAAACTTGTGTTGTAAAAAAAGATAATATAGTACCTGTAACGCTTCGACCGCCACACCTCTTTTAATGGATCCCACGTCTTCCTTCGGTCCGTGGGTCCACCTGTGTCCAGCGGTCGGTCCGCTATGTCTGGGAGGCTTTAAAGACTTGTTTATCGGTCCTACAAATCACCACATGATATTTTCCTATGTTTTGTCCTCACTCACACAGTTCCGACAATCACTTTCCGAAAGGTCATCCATCATGAAATTGCTACAGCTCAAGCACGTTTAACTGTGGAATTCTCTCACGATGTTTGACCGAAAAGATTAA
Organism: Arabidopsis arenosa; assembly: GCA_905216605.1. NCBI lineage: Eukaryota > Viridiplantae > Streptophyta > Magnoliopsida > Brassicales > Brassicaceae > Arabidopsis > Arabidopsis arenosa. The sequence goes on along the minus strand of LR999455.1, from coordinate 2,999,416 downwards.
CATCTTTGTATGTACCATCATATTTTTGAAATCAAAATGTTACAGTACATATTTTGTATGATTATTTTAAAATTTAAATTGTACGTTAGTTGAAAATCGGGCAATTGACAAAAATAGCCCCAAAAAAGTTTTTTTTCCAAAATTAGCACAATATTTCAAAAATTCCACAAATAGCACCCTAAACTTTAGTTAAAATAGAAAATAAGAGCAAACACTAACCTTATATTAAATTGAATCAAAATTTCTTTTAAATGGTAGAAATATATACCCTAAATTGGAATGAGAGAACCCAAATATAATACCACAAACTAATATTAAAATGAATCAAAATCTCTTTTTAAATGGTGGAAATATATACCCTAAATTGGAATTAATGAACCCAAACATAATAACAAAAATTCAATATTAAAATGAATCAATATCTCTTTTAAATGGTGGAAATATATACCCTAAATTGGAAATAAAGAACCCAAATAGAATATTTTAAATTTATTTCTAATTTATTTTGGTTGAATAGTTTGTATATAAAAATTGTGATGTTATTGAAAAAATAAACTAATGATAATAATTATAGAACAAAAACTTAAAAGTTAATCAACTAATGCTATTTTTGGAAGTTTATGGAGTGTGTGCTATAATTGTCCATAAAACTTGTTTTAGTGCTATTTTGGGGAATTTCTCTCGAAAATATATGATACTGTATTACTTTACCTATGCAGAAATAATAACGGAATGGTCCCCTAAATCATAATTAATAAGCACTGAGTTTAAGAAATTTTGTTTGGGCTGTATTGGAAGTCCAAATATCTATGTGATGATTCTATATAATAATCACCGCATTAAGATTTAAAATATATTTTTGATTCTATAATTTTGTATAATGTCGGTGCTGAATGATAATATAGAGGCGTCTTGGGTTTGGTTAGGAATTGTTATTTTGTGTTTGTAATACCCAAATATAGGAAATAACAGCAAAATACAACTGGACTTGTCCAAAATATCGAAATGATATCGACAGTGAAGAAAATCCAAAAATGCTTCTGTCTTCCTTTGTTTTCCATCTAATAAAAAGGGAATAAACATATTAAAAACATTTTTTGTTGATAATTTTACACCAATAGTGTTTTTTATTTAAAAGATTTCTAATTTGTAAATTCAATTTTTTTTTTTTGGTTGGAGCTAGTAGATCAAAATCCTCTCAAACAACATACGTTTCCACGATTTTTCATTTTTTTAGTGGTCATACATGCGCCACAGGACCAAATACTATAAAGCTGATAACGGACTACATTTGTTTCTTTGTTGTACGATATAAACTTTGGATACATCAAAATACCAAAAAGAAATAGTTTGATTATGGCATGTAGTTTGATTATAAGAAAAATAAATTTTAAGGATAAGTTGGACAATTTGTGATGATAGGTTGACACAGTTGTGATTCTTGTGAAGCATGTTAGTGGACCCACATTGTGTACATTGTATTGAACTTGGCCGTCAAAATCATAAAAAGAGTTGACTACAAACCAATTTTTTAACGAAATTATTTTTCCATGGTCTAACAAAGTATTGATCCTCCTCCTAAATATCTATTTAATTTATTGGTCGGTTTTTACTAGTGTCAAAATTACATTGTACACCATCGTTTCAATATTATGCTTTTTAATTAAAACCGAGGACTGAGGTTCGACCGATCCTAGTTTCATGTATAACTTTTTAGTTAAAGGCTAATATTATGCATCACATAGCATTAAAAGAGGATTTATTTTGTGTTTAAAGCGAAAGAAACGAAACCAAGTTGCAAGATTGTCTCTGATGAACATGATCTGGCCAAGATAGGTAGGACAGTAGCCAGGGACGATATTCCGAGCGATGTAGCCTAGCATTCCGATCCGTTGTTTCCAAATTTCGAATATATATATTCGAAATTTGACAATGCATTCCAGATTTTGAGTAAATGTTGATTTGATCTATATAGAAGCTTGAAACAACAGCTTGACATTTAGTTTCATATTCAATATATATTTAATATTTGCGATCGTATAAACTTAGCCTTTATAATATTTTGTTTTTGATAGATTGAGGTTTCTGGTTGCTTCAAGTTCTGCATATCGCTTCATCGTTCGCAAGGCTTGCTGGTTTGAATATCCGGTCAAGTTTCCCCTGTAATGGACTCTACTCAAACGAGCATCTATCAGAGAAGTGATATAGCATTACGATTCATACCCATAGTCAAGAGGAACAATGGCTCTGATACCAATTTGTTATGCCCCAAGATGGGTATAACAAGATTCAAACATAAATGGGACAAGGTTGACGACCACGAATATAGAGATAGAGGAAGAAATCACTTAAAATCATTGATCACTCATAAAAGACTTTATAACAACAACTTATAAAAGGCCTAATTTAATTAGATTGTCTCTTCTGATCCATTCCCTCATGAAATTCCTCTATGTATTTTCTTGCTTTCCACAAATCATTGCAACACTTCTCTCTAGTTACTTTCAACTCGGAGAGTTGAGTCATAGACAACTGAAACATAAGAAGACATTCTAAATCAAACATAATCGCGTCCTTTCAAAGTCAATCAAACACACAAACAAACTTTAGACACATCAACACCAATTACTTGATTTTTTACCTTCACAAGATTGTCCAACTTATTTTCCATTTTTTTATACTTAGCTTCAAACTTTTGTTCCATTTCTCTATACTTAGCCATTTGAGCTTTAGATGGCTGAAACAGGACAAGATTATTTTATGTATTTTCCAAATCAAACAACTTTAACACAACACAATTTCTTTCTTTTACCTCTTTAAAGGACTCCATCTGAACCTTAACTGTCTGAAACAATGAGAAATTAGACACATTAAGAGACAAATTTTGAATAGACAGAATAGAAAAAGAAAAAGAAAAGATTTTGTATCCTTTAAAAATAGTAACACCATTTCTTGCTTTTTTTTTTACCTCTTTGAAAGATTCCAACTGAGTCATAAGCATCTGAAACATGAGAAATTCAATCAACCATCATCATGTTTTTTATAAAAGCTAAGAGCATTATCTGGATTAAAGATCAATATATTTACCTTATTATCTGAATTAGAGAATAAAGCAGCATCTGGAGGAAAGTAAATAACACATTGATATTTCCAAAAGAGCAAAACAACAACTACAATCATAAACTAAACAATGACCCCGAAGATCCTTTAAAGCGACTTACGCGTGTAGAATCCAAGACCAAATATGAATACTGATGTTTTCCCCATATAGCTCCAGATTCCCATGATGTTCTTGATGCACTAACCTAGAAACAGAATCGAACAGAAGCCTCGGACAGAGAGAACAAAACAAACAAAGAAACGGTGTTGACTCTAGAAAGAAAGCTTAGCAAACCTAGAAATCTTGTGCGAGATTGAGGATTTGTCTTCGGTTTCAGTTTTGAGAACACGCAATGTTTCTAATCTTGTTCCTCTTGGCCAAACGGCTGAATATATACACATACAATATACTAGGGGTTTTGCTTCCAGAGCAAGTAAAAAATTAAGACAAGAAAGGAAAAAATGCCAAAACATAATTAAAAAAAAACTTTTAAAATTAGGAAAAAAAATTAAAATCAAGTTTTCTCATTAATAAACTAAATTCCCAAATTTGTAAGAAAAAAAATATCACTTTAACAAGTGTTAAAACAAAAAATATGTAAGTCAATAAACAATAACATCTAAGAGCTGTGATGTTTAAAAGTTATGCCAAAATCATATAACAAATTCGTTTCAATTCATTTATCTGAAACTGGACATTATAAGTTCTTGAAAATTATGTATAAAACCCACATATAAGAAAGGGAAAAGAATAAAAAAACAAACAAAAAAATAGCGAATATAAACGGTATTTGTTTCCTTGTTCTCTGTCTTGATTTAGTGTGAATCTAGCTGATCTGTTCTCCGATCAAATCCAACCCTACAACCAAGAAAGACAGTCCCTGAAACAGCAAGAAGTAGAAGTGAAGACCGTGCGCCGATAGAAAGCTCCTTGCAGCTGCGGTTAGCAGCAAGAACGCAAGCCCAAGCTCTTTCTTGAACACCATGTTCGTCTTTTTCTTGTTCTTTGGCCTCATTACCCCTCCAAGGCTCTTCTTCACGGTTTCTTGCCCTACAAGATTGGTCTCTTGCTCCTTAAGTTTGCTCAGAAGCTCCAAACCGGACTCCGAGTTTCTTCTATGCAACTTCTCTTCCTTTTCAGCAAACGCTAGCAAGTCGGATTCCGATGATCTCCCGGTTTTCTTTGTCACAACCCACTCGTAAGCCGATCCGAACTGGAACAGCCCGGAGATCATGGCGTTGAACTTGGTTATCGACATTGTGTTTTCGAAAAGGAGGTAAGGGACTAAGAAAGGGAAAGATTTAGGCGACGGAAGAATGTTGAGAAGCGAAATGAAGATAGGAACATAGCAGATGATCCACAACGGAAGCTCGGCTTCAGGTATGAACATTGTCAATGGAAGTATGATGCAAAAGAGTGTGAATGAGTAAAAAGGTAGAATAAGCTTCCTTAGAAGAAAGAAAAGGAAGATCAAATTCGCCTTCTTCCCAACCGATATCTGCAAACAAAAATCAAAATCCGCAAAACAAACAAATGAGTACATATGTAATGATGTTTCGACCGGTTAAAGTACTACCACTAGTTATAGAAATCGAATTTTACCTTTGATTTGATAATTGAAGGAAGGCATAACCGGAACAGCTGCATAGGACCCGAATGCCAACGATGTTGTTGCTTCTTGTAAGCTTCATAAGACTCAGGTAACTCACAAGTGACTTCAACATCATTGAGGTAAATAAATTTCCAGCCGTTGAGATGCGCTCTAACCGCGATATCCATATCTTCCACGGTCGTTCTCTCGAGCCACCCGCCGGATTCTTCCAATGCTTTGATTCTCCATACTCCAGCGGTTCCATTGAAACCGAAAAAGTTGAGAAACACACCGTTCACTTGTTGTTCTACTTCGAAGTGGAAACATAAGTTTATGTTTTGTAGCCTTGTGAGGAGATTCTCATCTTTGTTCACAAATGACCACCTTGCTTGTACCAGTCCTAGTTCTGGATTTCCCTGCAAATAAACAACACAACATTCTCTTTAAAATTCTCTTATTTTTCTAATCAAAATCTTGATTTTTTTAAGATAAAAATCAGAATCTTGATTGTTTCAAAAATGTTTTGCATAAATGTCAAATTCCAAAAATTTTACTTTTATATATTTAGATAAAATATATTGAGTTATTGACTAGTCTACTTAAAATCGGCGTCTCTGTCATCTTGAGTTCGACTCCAACAACCCACATGAAAAATGAGATATGTTCTTTAGGTGGGGGTACATAAAAATAAATAAATAAATAAATAAATTAAACTTCGATTTTTAAAAAAAAAAACTTATAAAAACAATGATTATTATACTAATATAAATATATATATATATATATATATATATATCTAAATGTAAAAACAAATGAATAATTGAAACACGGAATCAAACAATATCAAGATTGCATTTGAAGACTTGTTATGCTGGAAAAATCAACTAGAGAAGTCATGATTTTTGTAATTTTATACTTGTCGGTTACTTTGATTTCATACAATATAAGAACTTGGATTTTCCTAACATAAAACCAAAAATACAAATAAAACTTAGATTTTCTAAAACAATATATAAATTGTCGGTTACTTAGAACATGACCCACCGAAAAAATAGAATAAAAAAACAGCAAAGACAACTGTCGGTGACGAGTATAATCAAAAAATCATTTTCTAAATTAAAAAAGTGTAAAAAGAACAAATCTTTCTAAAACATCAACGTAAATTACGAAACTTCTTACTTCAAGAAAGAAGTTTCCTTTTTTAAGTTAGGTAATAGATAGATTTGTGTTCTTACCTTGAAATGAGGAACAGTCTTCTTGAGGAAATCAGGATTTGGTGTAAAATCTGCGTCGAAGATTGTAACGAACTCGTAATCTTTAACGTAGTCACAAGTCATGGCTGATTTCAAATTCCCAGCTTTGTAACCAGTTCTGATCAACCTATGCCTGTAAATTATGTTTACGCCTTTTTCGGCCCAAACCGATACTTCTTCTTTGATCAAAAGTTGTAAATTTGGATCGTCTGAATCGTCTAGAACTTGAATCAAGATTCTATCCTTTGGCCAATCAAGTTGTGAAGCTGCTCCTATTGATTGTTCATATACCTAGCAAAAACAGAACAATACAATTACACAACAGAACTAAAAACAGAGTAAAAACAGAGCACAACAGAGTAAAACAGAGTGAAAACAGAGTAAAAACAGAGCAAAAACAGAGCAAAAGAGAGTAAGAAAAGGGTATTTATAGTTTACCTCTCGTTCGTTGCACATTGGGATCTGAACAAGAACCATTGGGAAACTGGAGGGATCTTCTAAATCGATAGATTCGTCTTTGAGCTTAGGTTCGATCTTTTTAAATTTGATCCAGAAGCAACCAAGACAGAGGACTAATCGATCAAGAGACTGAATCAAGAAGAGGACAGTGCAGAATCTTGAGAGACTGATGACAAGAGGAGCAATATAATCGGATCGAAACGAAAGCCAAGCCATGTAAGACCATTCGACAAGGCCATAAACCTCCCAAGACGGTCGGTTAATGAGATCAAGATTCCATTTCTTGTAATGCGCGACGATTTCTATAGACAAGGCAATAATGGAGATAACAAGACAAGCTTTGATGAATCTGTACATTTGTTTTCCTCTGCTTTTAGGATCTTCTTCTTCGTTTATGTTCTTCGCGGAGAACGCGATTCGCTTTTTAACCGAAGATACGAGCCACGAGAGACACGAGACGACTCTATGAGCTTTGAGAAGGAGGAACCATGAGAATTGCTTTGGACTGATGGATTTACGCTTGTCGGGGAATGCGGATGGATCTGAACCGTTGATTTCTAACAAAGAGAAGTTGTCTGGCTTCTCCATTGTCACTGCTACTGAATTTGGAGCCATGAATGACAAAGAAAGAGAGAGGAGAGAATAAAAAAGAGATGTTTGGGATATTGATACTATGAAATGTTTGTCATTATAAAGATGAAAACAGAGAAGTGTAGTAAAATGAAGGATTTTGAGTCGTCACTGTTTCATTAAATTTTCCATAAAAACAGGATCGTTTGTTTTTGTTTCACAGACAAAACAGTGATCAGATCAGAATCTGAGATACTTTGGTTCAGCTGTGTAACTGAAACTTGTGATTGAGAGAGAGAGAGAAAGAAAGAGAGACGAGGATCATGTGCTCAAGTGAACCAACTAAGTAAATAAAGAGGACAGAAGAAGAAGAAGAAGAGAGTTCTCCTTTCTTTGAATTTTCCTCTTTGTTTTTGTAAAGGAAGATTTTATTTATTTATTTTCTTTGTTTGAAAAGTCCAATTTTTATTAGTGGATCTATTTCCAGCGTGCATAACTAAAGAAGAAACTATATTTATTTATGATAAAAAAGAAAAATTGATTTCTTACTTTATTTACTTGCAAAAATATACGCAAAATCAATTTAAAATTTGATTTAAGATTATATAACAAATGATTCAAATAATAACTAATTTGTAAACCCATGACAATAGTTAAACGTATTTGGAACTTATGGTCATTTCTCATCTATATATATATATATATTTTTTTTTTGGGCAAACATCTATGTATTTTATTATTATTTCAAATTATTTCAGAAGTTACTAATTTATTATATGACTAAAGTTATATTTTTGATCAAGTATAGTTAATTTCGAAGCATTTTCTTGATATATTATACAGAAAATAAAAGCTTGTTAAGTAGTACTAATCTAGTGTTTAAATTAGGTCTAACGCATATAATCAAAGATTAGTTGGTTTTTCTTTCATAAATTTTTTTATATACTATTAGTTAACGTGAAAACTAAATATGATGTTAAATAATAAATACTGTATTATTTTTAGTATTTGAGTACCAAATTTGTTTTATTTACTAACTAGCCTTTTTGTTTGCAACTATTTTACCAGCCTTTTAAGTAAATTAAAAAATAGTAACCGATTTTATTGACCAAAATCAATCCTAATGGTTTTAGGTGGACGATTTGGTTTAAAGTTACTTTGTTAAGCAAAGCCGCGTCTAGTGATTTGATTAAGTAGGAGAGAGAGATGCTATTTTTATTTATTTTTTTTTTTTTTTTTGACAGCAAAAGAGATGCTATTTATATTATTTTGGGAAAATTTAGATCTTTATAATTATACCCATAAAATGAAAATACTTTACTATAAAAAGCTATTGGCTTATGGATCTTACGCGATATTTCCAGTCATAAAACTGTGTTTATACATGCATGTGTGTGTATTAAAGAAAAAATATGAATGAAAAAAAAAATACAAAGAAAAAAAGATGATTCCAAGAAAAGGCCAATAATCAATTTGTATGATTGGTAAGGAATTGGAGGATGACAACTTGGTCCAGCGATGACCAGATTAAACTTATAAAATGTAATTAGATCAACTTTACTAAATTTTATATTATAACAAAAAAACTTTACTAAATTATAGTATTACTTTAACTCAAAGTATTGGACTATGTTGTCGCTTCACTGTCTTCTAACTTTTATTTGATCTTGATTCAAAGTGTTAAATGAATTATCCACTTACTGTAACCCATTAATCGGATAGTTAATTTGTTTTTATGTTTTGTTTTTGGTCATCCCACTCTCTTGTTTTTTTTTAAATACGTGGAAACATAGTTTCTTTTCCAAGATAAATTTTCACTTATTTACAAACATATAGCTTGTGATTTATCATGAGAGAAAAGAGCAAGTTCGATGGGTTTGATTTTGTCATGCTTGTGTCACAAGATGTTATAAAGTGCATCAAGTCTATTTCACTTATATAAAATCTAATTCGTCGAGTTTTGCAATCTAATAATGTAGATTATAACTTAATGACGAAAATCTTTTGTAAACATTTTTCCTTCATATTGGGTTACCAATCACGAAGTGATTTTTTAATTAATGTGTGGTTGTAAAAAAAAAAAATCTTAATGACGAAAATCTTGATCTCTATTCTTCGTTCACTTACGTATATAATCAAAAGTATGGATCTCATTTTCACAAATGTAGTTTTTTACTGTCCAGTTATTTTTCGAAGACATACTAATATATGTTGGTTCTCAGGTCAAAAACTTGGTTACATGTGGGATTAAATTAGATTATTAGAACAATATGTTGAAAAGAATTACAACAGTAATATATTTGATAGTATTGACGGTTAACTATTAAACCCAAAAATATATGAGCCAAGCTGTGTATTAAAATTCTATAACAAAAAGATTTGATATTTTCAATTCTTTTTTTTTTTTGTTCAACAATAATATTTTCAAGTCTAAGAAAAAGACAGTAACCGTAACCGGCGGTGAGAGAAGAATATCACATGGGAAGTTTCTATTTTACGAACGTAAATATTATTATATTAAAATATATATTCTATAATATCTTATATCAGAACATTATTAATTAGTTTTGTGACGGCAGCTATTAGTTTGAAATAAAACGGTGGATAAATGTTGAATTAACCTATTTGACTTAAGAAGAGAATATATATGATTTTTACACTGTACAAGACAGCTTTACAAGTTATCAGGCCCAAGTGTTTTACCACTTGCGCTTATGACATACTTATGATGCTTATGTGATTAGGATTTAGGAGTTGTATATTGACCAGACTTAATTAGCGGTTGATGTAAAACGTGCTTGAGCTTGTAAATGGTAATAGTTCATAGATATATATCTTGTACTAATTTGCTTTGGCACCATTTATATATAACATTTTTTTTTTATAAATTCTATCGGCTGATCCGGTCAGTTTGGTAGAAACGTACCGAAATGTTTTAGAGTGGACTTCTCTCCGAATGGCCACCACACTATCTGTTCCGAGTTTGAAATGTTTTCCGACTAATATCAGGGGTAGTCAGATCGCCTGTTAATGGACTAGCAGGTAAATTGCTTGAATTTTTGGTCCAAGCCCAGACTTTCCACACAGATATGTTTTTTGTTTTCAGTGTAGATCGAACCTTGGTTAATTCCTTCAAACAAATTTTATGAATAATTTCTCTTTTGTGTTGTTGATGATTATGAGATTTCTTGCTGATGGGGATTCATCCCACTAAGCATTTATTAGGTTTTAATTTCGTAATTGCGTGACCAACAAACAATTTTTTGAATTGTATTTGTGTTATGTTATATAATTAGTTAGGGAAACCATATGTATATTTTATATTTATGTCATTAAGAGAGGCACATGCTCTTTCATCAGCACAGTCACACTGAAGTAAGGTCTACCACATGAGACGGCCAAGTTTGTATCTTTTTGTCTCAATCATATATTCATTAAATAAATATATCACTTAATATAATAAATATATTTGTCAATAATTCAATAAACAATATAGTGACTCGTATAAGATTTTTCAGATGCAATCGGTGAGGTTTTGTATTTAACTCATTGAATTATTATTCTTCATCGTAAAAACAATTTTGTTTATGCTTGATTGGTCAATATCATCAATAAGACAATATTTTAACTGCTTAGAAGTCAAATGATAGTCTTTTATCTATTTTTATTCATACACAAGTTAAATCGGTATGTCTATGCAGGATAGGTAGATGGGATTAGGATTTACCCTTTGTGTTGGTTGCAGATCGCAGAGTAAAGGAAGAGTGGGGGACTGTTACCAAACATGGAGAGAGTTGAGAGACTTGCTACAATAATTTTTTGGGTCGTTAAAAATGTTCAAGGGAAGAGCATGACTCAAATTTTGTGTAAGTACTCGCTTGATTCTGCTTGTGTAGCATTCAGTGGTGCATCCGTCCGGCGTGTCCAAGGATCGAGGATTCTGAGAAGCAGCGAGTGATTGTAAGTGGGTTACCTGAAACAAAAATAGTGACATCACGATTACTAGTGTAACGCCCCGACCGTCCCTACCAGTGGGTCCCACGTCCTCTCTCGGGCCCGTGGGCCCACCCCTGTCCGACGGTCGGTCAGCTACGTTCGGGAGGCTTTAAAGACTTGTTTACCGACCCTACAAATCACTACATGATCTTTCCCTATGTTTTGTCCTCACTCACACATCACTTTCTGGAAGGTCACCCATCCTGAAACTACTCCAGCTCAAGCACGCTTAACTGTGGAGTTCTCTCAGGACAGTTGACCGAAAAGATAAGTGCACTTTGGTGACATAGGTGGCCAAATCAATTCTTTTAAACCTCTCTGCATGCACCACCATATTCTTGAAACCGGGGTGTTACAACTAGATACTCAGTCAGTTCGGTGCCTAAACTCGGAAATTAAACACCCCAAGCCCCAAAAAAAAAATAGATAAACAAGCAACAAGCAAAACCATTGACGAAACAATGGTAAACAATCAATCTAACAAGCATCCTAAACAAACAAGCAATAACAACAAATAACAACACAACAAATCCTATGGCCATGTGAACGATCCTTCCCATCAAACAAGTGAACAGTCCGTTTACAACCACGAAGTCTATAAACGATGTACCACATGGGCCTTCCACGACGGGCAATCCCCGTTACCTCGTCAGGTAACAGTTCGGTTCTTGGGAGCGACCCAGTTTCTCCGAACCCACTAAAAACAGAGAAGCACACTCGAATACCACAAAACTCTAAACAACAACCACACAAACAACGGGAGCCAAACCACAACAACAACAACAAACAAGCAAGTAATCAAGAAGAGAAAGTTTGTGTGCCACTTCACACGCTTCGGATCACACGCATATGGAAAGTCTTCGACATCTCTATGAACCCTATGGAATGACTAGATCTTGCTTTTTTGAATGACTCGTATATATTTTCCATTACATTTTCTTTCAGTAAAATCTTCAAAAACTTTTTAATATTAAAGTTTTCCCCAAATAGTAGTGGGATCCAAAACAAGTGACTTAGAGCCAATATGTCGCTTTTAGTCTTAATTGGGACTTGGATAATCAAGAACACCATGCCAGATAAATAGGTGAGCTATATTATGTAATAAAACACCTTTTGGGTACTACACTTAAGACAATTCAGAAAAACATTCAAATCACTTTTTGATCGACGTTAAAATAGTCTCATATGGATATTGAAATCTTTTTTTTTTTTTATTGTATTTATTTGTCATGATTCTATAAGCAGAAAATAATAGCCAGAAAAGCAGAATTGACTAGTAATTTTGGAGCTAAAAGAAACATATGGGTCATTGAGAATTCATGTAGCTGTATGTGAGTGTGTCCTAGCAACCAAGCAAATGCAATTTTTAGGAGATATTGAAGAGATAAGCCAAAGTGAACATGGGACATGTCTTCAACTCTTAAGCCAATGTTTTTAGTTTTTATGAATATTATTTGGCATTGACACATGTGAGATTGTACTATACACATGTGGTATGGCCTCTCTGGCCATGATTGTATAATAATAATGAGTACATACATTAAAAAAATTGATTTCGAATCATCTAGCTGATCGAGTTTTAATTTCTTCTTCCTTGATTCTGATAATTGGGCCTATAGATTTCATAATAAAATCTCCAGGGTTCTCATAATCGAGCTACTATATCATATATATCATAATAACTGGATCTGCATTTATGGTTAGATTTGAAATTTAATTAATCATCTATCAATTATATACTATATTTGATTGAGTAAGTTTCTTGTTAGATCAGAGAAGGTCTAGTATTAACGGTCATCTAGTGACAAATAAAAACCAAAACTTTTGTTATATTTGGTCAAACTTACAAAAAAACATAGATGATAGATAGTAAGAGAATAACAAGCGAGGTTTCTCAACGTAATTTCCAAGTAAATAGTAATTAGAAACTATATCGCACCACAAACATAGATTGAGAACCGACAGACTATTTGCAATGGCAACCACAAAATTCACATATTGAAATTGCTATTTTGTTTGCAATGACATTAATATAACCACGTCGTAATCAAAATACAGGACCTCTAAAGTTATTTAGTCCATAAATGGAAACAAAATCTAATATTCAATTACCGAAACAAATGAATGTGAGGTATATAGTAGATGATAATGATATATATATGCTTTTTATTTTATTATTATTGGTATAATTAAACTCCAAATATTATATCGGGTGAATTAGTGGATTAAAAACAATAGCTGAATAGTTTAAGTTATAATTTTTTATAATACATAACTCTTAGGTTCAGAATATATTTTGGAAAGATAACCCTGTTTTTAATTTATTTTTATTTTTTATTTTTTACTTATAATTTTATTAATAGTTTGGAAAGAAAACTCCATAATTTTATTAATAGTTTGGAAAGAAAACTCCATAACCTAAAGTTGTGTAAATATATACGAATGCATTAATCTCTGAGAGACGACGAAAGTTCTTGAGAATCCAAATCTATGATTCATAGCAATCAGTTAGATATAATTATTTGAGTTAATGATCAAATGTTTAACGATCACGATTTCTTTTTGTCACCCGGATTTAAAATACAAATTCTTCATTTTATATGATATGCATTGAGTATATATCAGCAATAAGTATTCTAGCTAGCAAACAGTGAATACTAATTAACCAAACCCAAAAAGGAAACATGATATGTATATTTTTTTCAAAAAAAAAAAAAAAACATGATATGTATATAACACATTTAAGATTAATAAAATTTGGTCGTCTTATAACCCAATAAAACAAAAACATACACTTGTCTTTTGTATTTGTCAGATGAATTGTTCTTACAAATTATTGAAATTCCATATCCTCTGCTCACTCATCTCAAGACTAACAAGTTGTATCTACTCTTTTTCTTTTCTAAAAAGCCTCAAGAGTAGAAAGCTATACTATGTTTTCGTGCTTTCAGACGGAAGTGTAAACTAGCTAGTTCAAGGACCGGACCGGTATAGTCTTCAAAAGAGTATCACCGTATGTCCGTATATAAAAATGTGCACAATAGAAATTGAGTTTTGACGATGTAGTCTTACTATTTAGGTGTTTGGAACGGCCATATTTATAGAATCCAAATTAATTTATGTGATATATATTTGGCTTAATGGCAGGTTTGGAGGAGTTAATTTATAATGAGTTGTGGAATTGACGAATCATGTGAATAATAGAGAGACAAAATTAATACTTCTTCCCCAGTCTATATTTGACACAACACAATCCTAGGCCCCGATTTCGAGTATATACGTCATATTGTTATCTTGTTTTGTAGTGCATATGCAAATGGTTTATTCCAAGGATATTATTTTGGGACGACCTCACGACGACTATTATGATTTAATTGTCAGTTTCTTCGTTAAGATGCACAGTAATGAGAACTAAGAAGAAGAAAGTTGGAGTTATTGCCAAATAATTATTGAATATATCCACGAGAGGGTTAGAAAATCAATCTATGTACATATAATGTTGTCAACATTTCTATGTAAAAAGCCTTTTTTCATTTCATGCTAATAAATGTGTATCTATAAAGCAGATGGTAGGAGGACTACCTTATTTGTGGTGAATGAATTTAGTTAATTAAAGACATGGTATTTTGAGTTTCTAAAATTGGTACGGTGAATAACAAATTACATATCACTTCACCTCAATTGATAGTTGAGATTTCGTAGAACTGGCAAGAACATAGAAATGTACGTGAAGTAAAAAACATGATGATTTTAACATGTTTACGACACTCCAAACACACATTGAACAATTGAGCTTGTGCGTCAATGCGTCATAATCCATGAAAATGAAGCAATGGTTATACTTTCTAACTCGATCGAGTCAAGAAATTTATGAACTGGTAACTATATATCTGGATGAATGGATGGGAAACTAACGTCTAACATGGTAAGGAGAAAGAGGTGGTCAGAAATGAATGGCCACAAGAAGGAATATCATCATACGAAAGAGACTCCGAGGAAGGAGATTGGAATAATTTTGAACTGATGGATTGAGATCCTGCAAAACAATTCGACGAAAGATTATGTCCAGAGAGATCCGAGCGTACTACCACAAATGTCCATGTAATATTTATCTACAATGTAACATTAACTTAATTTGCAACATGAGGGTGAAATCCACGAGAAATCTCCTGATTAATGGTCTCCATCATACATGTGTACACGAGGGTGAGTAATGATCTCTTTTGTTAGCTTCATCCGAGCTAGAGTCCCTCTATCCAATGAATATATAAGCCGCTAGTGCTTTGTTTGTGGAAGAGGCTGTGTTGTTATCAGCAATATGACACAGATATATATCTCTCGTCTCTTTCTCTTTTCTCTAATTAACCTAGAACAATTCTTTTTCGTCCTATCTCTGAGACTCTATTGTTGATCGGAGCTTGAGCTTGTGAGCTGTAATTCTTCTTCTTCTAGTGGATTGTGAGCCTTTGGTTCGATCTTGAATCATGGCGAATCCTCTAGTTGAGATTCATTGAGGAAACCGATTTCTCATTGTGGAAGATTAGGGTTATGGCATATCTTAGTCTCCATGGACTAAAGGATATTTTTCAAGATTTCGATCTGATAGCGGTAACGAAGAGCGAAGAGAAGAAGACAACATATGAGATCTCTGAGTTACAAGTATCATTATAATCACTTACGAAGGTTGTTCATGATGCTACCAAGATCAAAAAGTCTTAGCATGGAGTATAATAATCATATATGCTGGTGATGCTGTGTTGAGGAAGATCAATCACTGTGAAACACATCAGAGATATGGGCTCTTTTGAACATGGTATACATGGAGACATCTCTTCCGAATAGAATCTACCTACAATAGAAGTTTTATTCCTTCAAGATGATTATGTAAAAGAGTATAAATCAGAATGTTGATGATTTCTTGAATATTGTGGCGGGAGTCTTGAGATCATTGTTTCATAAGAGGTCCAAGCAATCATGATTCTTAACTCATTACCATATAGCTATGATCAGCTTAAGCACACACTTAAATTTGGTAATAAAAGTCTGTCAGTACAAGATGTTGTTTCATCTGTAAAATTCTTTAGAAAGAGAAATGGCAGAGTTAAAGGAGTCACAAAAGGGATCATCAGCTACTCTATTGTACACAAGGGAGAGAGGTAGACCAACGGTGCGAACGCAGAAGGGTTCACAGGGCAAAAGCAGGTGCATGTCAAGATCTAAGACTAAGCTCACATACTGGTTTTGTACAAAGGACGGACATCTTAAGAAAGAATGCTTTGCTAGAAAAAGGAAATTTGAAAATGAGGGTCAAGGTCAGAATGAAGCCGGAGTCATCACAGAGGAACTAGTGTTTTCAGAAGCATTGGGTCATTGGGTGTCAATGATCAAATGGTCAACAACTTGTGGATCTTGGATTCTGGGTGTACATCGCATATGACATCAAGAAAAGATTAGTTCTGCAGTTTTGAAGAGAATGAAGTAACACCAATTCTTCTAGGTGATGATCGTTCAGTGGAGTCAAAGGGATAAGGCTCTATCATGGTTAACACTCGTGGAGGTTTAATCAAGCTATTGAATAATGTGAAATATGTCCCAAACCTAAGAAGAAACCTTATCTCCACACGTACTCTGGAAAAACTGGGATTCAGACATGAAGGTGGAGATGGACATGTTAGATACTTCAAAAACACTGTCATGCACATTCTCTTCTCCTCCAACATACGAACGAACCACCTCTCTCCTCTAATAAAATAAATGTCTGTCTTTTCTTTTAAGAAAGCTCGCCGGTGACGTGGTGCTATCGCCACCAACTATCCTAACAGTTTTAAAACGCAGCAGCTTGATATGAGTTGAACAAAAACCCTCATCAAGGTGTGTATAGGGAACTAAGAAGCGGTAGAAATTTTAGGGGTTTTTTTTTTAACTCAGACGATTTCTATAAGAAAAAAAAGTACTTCTGTTTTTATATATGCACTTTATTATCAACTTAGTTTGTTTTAAATATTTCCTTAATTTTGTGAAATATATAGCCAAAGAAAAAAGTAGCGGTCAAAGATTTAGGGATTAATATTTTTCGACAAAATTTGAGTAAATACTAAAGAAAATAAACATTTTAAATATCCTTTAATCACTATTTTCGTAAACTATTAAGAAAGATTCTTTTTATTTTTTAAAATATAATAATCAACTTTCTTATATGACCTTTTAATTTAGAAAATATTGCATCAACATTTAACAAAAAATGGAATTTTGGTAAAAAAATATATATAGCCAAAGATAATATAGAAATATATACTTTACTTTACATTTATCTTCTTTCTATATTTTTTTGTTTCAAAAATTCACAATTTGTTTGTTTTCATATATTGATTTTTTTTTCTTTTTTATTAATTTAGTATAGAAAATATTAGAATATAAAAATATTAATTAAAGAGATGAAAAAATTGTTAATTAGTGAGATGGCTTATCGCGATTGGTCGGTCAAAGCGAACCCGTTGATTCTTACATTCTGAATTCTTAAATTCGGAATCAAAAGCCTATGTGACGGCCTCATAAACTTATAACTTTGATTTTTATATTTATTTAGAAATATATTCTAATCTAAGGGAATGAGATCACTACCTTAAAATTAAGAAATTTTATTAATCTAATATTAAGTTAATATTTTTTTCTATAGAAATAATGTGATAATTTTTAATCTTCTAAACTTTTTTCAACTCCAATTAACAACATTATTTTAGGAATGGATATATCTATCTATACTAGTATTTTTGCAACACTTTGGTGACGGGTGGGTAAAAATACTTCTGGATTAATCGGATATCCGACCCGTGTTTTAAATTCCTTCACAAAAAAATTTGTTGGGTCGGGTTATATTTAACCCAACTCATATACCGGATATTTCATATTTATTAATTAAGATATTTAGAAGATTTGATTAAGATTTAGAATTATGATTCTCCTATCATCTTTGTTTGATTTGTTTTTAGGGGGGTTAGCAAAAATGCCCATTTTTCTATATCCTTTTTCAAAAATACCCCCTATAGCTGTCCATTTTTAAAAATACCCATTTTTATGTACAAAATGACTAAATTACCCTTCTTTTAATAAAAAATATCACAAATATAGAAGGAAAACACAAGAATGTGCACACATCAAAATTACAAATTTGATTTTGTAAAAACTTGTAAAACCTTTTAAATACCTTGTAAAATTTTCCCGCCAAAATTTTTTTTTTGCGGAAACACTTTTTGGCGGAAAAAATTTACAAGGTATTTTAAAGGTTTTTACAGGGTATTTATAAGGTTTTACAATGTATTTTAAAAGGTTTTACAAGGTATTTACAAAGTATTTATAAGATATTATAAGATTTTACAAGCTATTTTATAAGGTTTTACAAGTTATAAGGTTTTACAAGTTTTTTATAAGGTTTTACAAGTTATAAATCCCTTATAAAACCTTATAAGTACCTTGTAAAACTTTTTAAAATACATTGTAAAATCTTACAAAACACTTGTAAAAACTAGCCCTGAGACGGATCCGGATATCCGGCAAAATTGGGTGTATCCGGATCCGGATCCGGATCCGCTGGATACTCAATTTCATTATCCGGATCCGGATCCGGAAGACCCGGATATCCGGACTTCGGATACCCGTAAAAAAACCCGGATATCCGCGGATATCCGGATCCGATCCGAATAAACTCATCTTCCTTTTGAAGCACTTTTTCAATATTCGATCTAGTTAGCATCCGACCCAAATAACCAAATCACATGAGAGTTGATGTTCTTCTACCGCTAACAAAGCTTTGAATCATCAAAACTAAGAAGAATCATTCATCATTTGTTACTTCTTCATCGTTTGATTCAACAAATCCGTTGGCGATTCACCGGAAACTCCAAATCCACGGCGAAAATAAACAATGAAATTAGAGAACCCACGAAAACGACGTTTGATTTCTGGATTTGGTAAGCAAAACTAAAAATTGAAAGAGTGAATTCTGCAGTTTTTGGATCTAGGCTTTGTGGGGAGTTGAAGAAGTAATGAAAAAATAAATGTTGGAGATCGTCGTAGAGATTAGGGAAGAGAGAGAGAGAGATATTTTAATAGATTATTGGGCTTGGGTGTAAAAAACGTTTGGGCTTTATAATAATGTTTCAAATATGACTAACTATAAAAGGCCCAACAATAAAACACTTAATGATACCGGATCCGGATATCCGGTTCTAGATTTTTGTATTATCCGGATCCGGATCCGGATCCGCCCGGATCCGTAAAATCATTATCCGGATCCGGATCCGCCCATCCCGGATATCCTGTTTTTCGGAGCGGATCGGAGCGGATCCCGGATCGGATCCCGGATCCCGGATAATAAGTCCCAGGCCTAGTAAAAACTTTGTAAAACCTTTAAAATACCTTGTAAATTTTTCCCGCCAAAAAAATTGCGGAATCACTTTTCCCGCAAAAAAAAATTTTGGCGGGAAAATTGCGGGATCACTTTTCCCGCCAAAAATTTGCAGGATCACTTTTCCCGCCAATTTTTTTAAAAAATTTTGTGGACCTAATTTTGTTTCAAATAAGGGTAAAATGGTCATTAAAAATTAAAAGAGGGCAAACTTAAAAATGGACTCTCAAAAGGGGTATTTTTTAAAAGGGGTAACTCAAAAGGGGCATTTTTAACAATTTCCCTTGTTTTTAACTGTTTTGAATCATCATATAATACATAAAGTAAAAAAAAAAAAAAAAAATTTTCTGCATATACCGTGATTCGAAATTTTAAAAACGGACATATATTATCCAATTGACGAAAATATGTGTTTAACGTTCTACATCGATTAAAATATTTAGACAATGATTCAGAATCATATCATAAATAAGATCAACATTAATAAAATAAATGAGTTTTTTGGCCGGACGGGTTTGGCGTGACGGGTTTTTGAATCAACAATAATAAAAAGATTAAAATAACATTAATCTACCGCTTCAATACGGATTAAATCCTTTTTTTTTTTTTTAATACCACCAATATTAGACATATTAAATCAGTCTCATTTAGAAAAGATTGTATAAAACCAAAAATTATCCCGTGGTATAATGTTACTTAGTAAAAATATTTATAAAATTTTAAAATATCATTAACATGCCGCTTTAATACATAATAAATCTTCAGTTTATTAAAATATAAAAGTCTTAGAGAATGATATGAATTGTAAACTTATATATATAATAAATAATCATTAAATTTTAAAATAAAAATAAATCACGGGACGGGTTAAGAAATTACGGAACGAGTTATATTTCGGAAAGGATTTATATGGCGGACAAATTTGAATCAATATTTATGTACCGCTTTAATACGGGTTAAATCCTCAATTTATTAATAATTGTCTTGTGGACTCGTGGTATACCGTTACTTAATAAAAATTGTAAAATATAATATAAATAAATATGTTATAACGAGATACAATTTACAAAATATTTTTATACTAACTTTAAATTAAATCATCCCGCGGTGTACCGCGGGTTAAAATCTAGTTTCTAATATATCTAGAAGCTAACGTATTGTGAGATACTAATAATGATATCGTTTTATATATTCTAATAACTAAATTTTACATTTTTTGGTTTCTATATGTTGTTTTTCAAAAGTTTACATTTTTTCTTTATATATATTATTTTCTCTTTTCATAAATATTTTAATATAAAAGATATTAGAATTTAAAAATACTAATTAATGTGGTATGTAAAATATTAATTAGCGAGATGTCCAACCGCGATTGGTCGTTTACAAGCTTAATTGATTGTTTTATATGGGCTTGATTGATTGTCTTATATGGGCTGGATCAATTTATTTTAAGGTTGGACCAATGCTTTATATGGGCTGTACTAATTTTTTTCTATAAGGGTTGGATCAATTGCTTTGTAGGCTCAAGCAGATATCGTTGTCCTCTGAACAATATTTATAATTACGGATTTACCAAGAATAAAGTGGGGATTAGTGGGTTAGCTATTAAACCATGAAATTAAAATTAATGTTACAATGGATTGTGTTGGGTAACATTAAAATACTCCATCTTGTTGTCCATTTTCAAAAATATTTCTTTTTATGTAAAAAAATGACTAAATTATCATTTTTAGTAAAAGTAGATAATAAAAAGGTGAAATTTTTCCGTCAAACTTTTTTCACAACGTGCAAAAATTTCTGCCAATTTTTTTTCCGCAATTCCTTAAAAATACTCTTGTAAATATTTTTATAACCCTTATAAATCCCTTGTAAAGTTTTTAAAAACCCTTTTAAAATCTTTTAACAACCTTGTAAATCATTTTAAATCCTTGTAATTTTTAAAACCCTTGTAAATCTTTTAAAAACCTTTTAAACCTTTTTAAGTCCCTATAAACCTTTAAAATCCCTTATAAAAAAATTTAAAACTTTTATTAGATCCTTTAAAAACACTTGTCCTTATAAACCTTTATAAAATCCCTTAAATACCCATGAAGTCCTTTTTAAAAGGGATTTGTGCAAAAAAACCCTCTAACTCGTCCATTTTTGCAACTTTACCCTCCATCTCCGAAAAATGCATATTAATACTACGAAGTCCCAAATAATACGCAATGTAACCCTTATTCGTTATCGTCAAGTTCGTAAAATTTTGACAAATAATATATCAAATCGAAACCCTAGCGATGAAGAGTTCAACTCTACTTTTAGAATTTTAAAAAACCAATGTATGTGACCGAAAAAACGTTTACAATATACGTATAAGGGTTATATTGCACATTATTTTGGACTTCGTAGTATTAATCTGCATTTTTCGGAGATGGAGGGTAAAGTTGCAAAAATGGGCGAGTTGGAGGGTTTTTTTGCACAAAACCCTTTTTAAAACTATCATAAAATCTTTTAAAAACACTTGTAAGTCCTTTAAAAATTCTTGTAAATCCTTTTAAGACCCATTTAAATCTTTTAGAACCCTTTTAAATCTTTTAAAGCACTTGTAAATCCTTTTAAACCCTCCTTGTAAATCCTTTTAAAAACTTTTAAAACTCTTGTAGATCCATTTTCCGCAAACAATTCAGGGATCATGTTTCCAGCCAAAAATTACCGGGAAAAATTTTTAGCAGAAAATTTTTTGGCGAGAAATTCACCTTTTAATTTTGTTGATTTAAATATTTTTCAAATAGGGGTAAAATAGTCATTAAAAATTCAAGGAGAGCAAAAATGAAAATGGCCAAAGAGGAGTTATTTTTGAAAATGGTATTTGAAAAGGGGTATTTCTAGCTAGCAATTTCTCTAACATCAACCTGTTATATTTTTTTGAATGATGTTTGGATAGAGCAACTAGTGATATTGTACATACTGTAACTTTTTTTTTTTGCTAAGAAAGTAAATATTTCATAAAATGAGAACGATTTAGATTTACAATCGAATGATTATAGACCTAAACAATGATTCTATGGGGCAAAAATAAATTAAAAGCATATACGTATAATTCCGATAACAAATTCAGTTCATCTACTCAACAGAAGAACAAAAAAATTGAGTTATGCGAAGTGATAACGATCTTGATGTTCTTTTAAGGTTTGTTATTCGAGACGAGGGGTGAAAGCAAGTTGTAGATGCCGAGAAACCTAAAGTCAAAGCATCAAAAGCCTTTCACATAAGGCCCGAGACATGATCGTCAACAGTGGCGGTTCTAGAAATTAATTTTATCTAGGACAATAATATTAAATTATTTAAAAATATTTAAAATCATATTTTATAAAAACAAGTAAATGAAAAAAACAAAATTGATTTAACGTAGTTTTATAAAAACATAAAAAACGTAGTTTTTTCTTCTAATCTACTTAACATTTTTGAAGTACAAATTTGCTCAAAGCCAATCGGGTCGGGTTTTTTCAAAGGATTTGACCCGATTAAATTTTTTGACCCGACTCATCTACCAATCAAAACTCTCGAATTCTTTTAAATGAGACTTTCCAAAAAAAAAATCAAGTATTTCGACTAAATATTCGCTCAGTTATAATCCTAATCTACCAAATCCTAACAATGTATCAATTATCCGCATTAAACCTTAGAACTATATTTATGAGACTTTCCAATAAAATTAGCAAAGATTTTGGAGTATATAACTGATTGTGTAATCGAAATGAATGATAGATATTATTAGGATTTTGTTGTTTTGGGAAGTTGCAGTAGTAGCATAAACTTATATTCTCCGAAATTTTTGCTAATTTTATTGGATTTTTTTATGGAAATATCTTTGTAACTACGTAGATAGGAGAAAAAAAAAGTGCATTAATTTGCCATAGATATTGGCATATTCCAACAATATTTTAAAGATCACAATCTTTCCAAAAACAAGACAATTATTTATTCAATCACAATATTTTGGCATATTCCAACAATATTCTAACTTCATCACCAAGACAATCACCCTAAATTATGTGATCCCTATATAAGAGATGTTGAAAGCAGTCATGTCATTCATCAACACACCTTTCCGATCAATATATTTTAAAATTTATCTATGCTTTATTTCTCATGTCATCTGTTAGGAGTCTTTCATATTGAAACCCTTTTAGAACATGTAGAAATAAATGTCACGATTATAAGATCTTGAAAATAATAGTTTGTTTTTTGTTTCTTTTATTTTGTTATAAGAACTTTCGTATTTTTTGTTTTTTTTTTTGTTAAAATCGTATTTTTTGTTTTGTGTTCCATATAAAGATTATTTTGTCATGTCTAATGCAGATTTTTTTTTAACTTTTCTTAAAGACAACAAGGCTACAATGAACATAGCTAGGGTTCTTGGAGTTCTTGCCATGTCTAGAATAATTGGTGAGTGAATCTCTATTGTGATTCAATTTTGTAAATCTATTTAAATTACGTGTTTTAAATTAAATCTGATTTTTTTGTTTTTATTTATATAGGTAATAATTACTTGAAACCATATTCTAGGGCCGATCAGTGGGACAACAATTAATCATCGGGAAAAAAAATGACGGCGGATACGGTGGTTGTGACGCTTTGGCAAAATATAGAGAGAAAGTGGAAGCTGGATTAGGTCAAACGAAAAGCGGCAGCCTGGCTTAAAGAGGTGAAGATATGAACTTTTTTGGGTCTTAATTGGGTTAAAAGAAAAGTACAACAAAACTAAGCACTAAGAATTGATTGGTATCTTTGTTTCTTGGATTTTACACATTTGTCTTCTTCTTCTTTTTTTGTGGACTAAAAAATCTATATTGATTCTTGCTTTATTTTTAATGATCGGAGATATTAAAGACTTTTGAAAAAAATGATTTGGAATTGGTGTAATCTTTTGATTGTTCCGTGGAAATGGGCTGAATTTTTGGTTTGTGAATAATTTTACAAATCCTTTTTATTTTAATAAAAAGTTCGAAAAATCAAAAGAAAAAAAAGATGTTCAATTTTCAGTTTAATTAAAGATCCCGTATCCGTGAAAATGGGCTAAATTTTTGGTTTGTGAATAATTTTACAAATCATTTTATTTACTTTAAAAAATATGTTGTCATCCATATGAATGTAAATAATACTACATTTTAACTATAAGAGCTAAATTTTATTAAAAATCATACACCACCAATCAGTTCTATATACTACAAAAATCATAAATTTATGAAGATCAAAATTAAAAAGTTTTGTCTCACGGGTGAGTTACTAAATAATTTCTTTTGTTAAAATCCAACATTGTTATATATAAAATAAGTCTTAATCTTCACTGAAACCTCCAAATGTGTAATTGCAATACTAAGTTATTCAATTACATATGTTATACATGTTAAACTAAAAACACAAAAGTTTAACTCATAATTTTAATACTAAATAACAAAATGCAAAAATCTAACATTGTTATATATAAATATTAGATTCTTATAAGAAGTTTAAACATTGTAAATATTTATAAAAAAATATTAGTACGGGACGATATACTACGGGTGAAATCGTAGATATAACAATCAAAATAAAATTATGAAGTTTGGGTCGATATTAAAACTTTTATGAAGTTTCAAATATTTGAACTTTATAAGAAAATGATAAAATGATGTTTAATTTCACAGGACATGGTTATATGGTGGGACGGATTATGTTCGATATTAATACGGGATGGTATACTACGGGTGAAATCTTAGAATTAACAATCAAAATACAATTATACAATCTTAAATACTAAACAAAACAAACAATATTAACAAAACAAATACAACTTAAATTTTCATTTTTTTGTTATAAAATATCGTCCCGCGGTGTACCGCGGGTCAATCTCTAGTTGTATGATATAAACGTGTGTATAAAAGGAAAAACTGAGTTATTGGGGCATTAGATAATAAGTTACACAAGGGGCGAAATCAAAAACTCTAAGAAATTAACACTAATCTTCAAAATTTTAGCAGTGGCAACTGCCCCTCCTAGTTATTGTGTATGTCTGCCCCTGATCGTCAACAATAAAGCTTTTGATCACATACTCTTCCCAAATCATGTGAGAGCGTTTTATTGAACTAGTCCATGAGCTATTACTGAGCGGAATCTCACAAACCAAATTTCATGACCGAGGCAAGCTTTCTCTACCAAATTCATTCCCCGAAATCGACTAGTACATAACTAAAATTTACAACTATGAATGAATCACACCGATCAGGCGATCACCATTAGTTTTACTAGTTCCTCTAGTGCATAGAATCAAGCAAAAACGTGTTGTATCGCTAGACCTCAATTCCACAACAACAAAATATGGCTAGTTGTACATAACTAAATATACAACAACAACAATGGCTAGTTGTTCGTATATTACGATTGTTTTCCTAAACCAAACTAATCGTCGTGTAAACGACTTCAAATAAGTTTTTTTTCTTTCATATTAAAGTTCCTTTGACTTCAAATAAGATTTTTCGGATCCCAGTTATGTCTAAAACATCGATTTTCTCTAAAATTTGTTTACTTATTATTTGGATGTCAGTTGCATAATACAAATAAATTATTTTTGATTCTCGATGGGTCAATAATAAGAAGTTAAGAACGTGAGTCTCTTTAGGATTTTCACTGGACCTCATCATTCACTAGATGATTGAATATATTTATTTTACCCACCATCATGAATACGTGATCTTTCGCGGTGGAATTACGATATTTTGTACAACTTGATTATATTTTAAATGTGGAACATTATTCAAGATTTCTATTATATGTATAACAAAAAAACGGTCACAAAAAATATCACAACCTGCAGTTTTTTTTTGAATATCAACTATAAATATTAAATACATAGAATATTTTTGGTGGAATGCCAAATTTTTTTTTTTTTTTTTTTTTTTTTTTTTTTGCCAAAAAAATTTAGTTATACCAATTTTCTTCTTTTTCGAAAAGAAAACCCAAGTTTCTTAAGTTTAATGTATTTTTTTTTCCTTGTATATTATGCAGATTGTAATATGTGGAAGTCGAAACTTACACAATCGAAATTTGTCTATGGCTTCTTTTAGGAATACCATTTGCGAGAATTCTCAAAGAACAACAGAAAAACTTGTAATCAAAGATGGTGTTCTTGATATTATTAATTAAAATATTTGGTATATTAGAATATGGGCTTCCAACTCAAAACCAATTGGCAATGAGTGGAGTGGCCCATATATCTTATATACTAGTCAAGATCCCTTGTCCTTTCCAATGTGGGATAATATTATCCCTAATACGCCCCCTCGAGATGATGGCTCTAGCCATTGATCTCGGTATGCTCGGGCATGGATCGGCGGGCCAACTATTGGGCCAGGCCGATGGTGGATTGGATTGGACATGTATGGATCGGACTCTGATACCATATTAGAATATGGGCTTCCAACTCAAAACCAATTGGCAATGAGTGGAGTGGCACATATATCTTATATACTAGTCAAGATCCCTTGTCCTTTCCAATGTGGGATAATATTATCCCTAATACGCCCCCTCGAGATGATGGCTCTAGCCATTGATCTCGGTATGCTCGGGCATGGATCGGCGGGCCAACTATTGGGCCAGGCCGATGAACTAGATCATAAAAAAGAAAAGTGTTTGTTTTTGCGGTGATTGCCTTTGAATGTCAGAGCTTTTTGTAGTCTGAAGTCTAGAGCGTTTTTGTTTTTGTCCCTTTTCGTGAAGACCTTGAGTCGCTTTATATAGGGATAGTAAACTGCCTCTCCAGCGATATTCTCGGAAGATTTCCATTTTTTTGGAGTCGGCTTAGAATATCTTGGATAAGGAAAATTTTCTTATTTTTCGGAGATACTTGGAAGTTTTCCTGATTCGACTTGATCCTTGGAGATTCTTTCCTATCATTTCCGAGTATATCGGAAATGATCCTTCTTTTTCGGAAGTAATCCCTTTTATTCGGAAATGATATTCCGGAGGTGAATATTTACCAAGTCTTTGCCTCGAGTTCCTCTGAGGACTTCTCCTCGGGTGACTCCGAAGACTTCTCCTCGGGTGACTCAGAGGACTTCTCCTCGGGTGATTCTAAAGACTTCTCCTCGGATGACTCTGATAACTTCTCCTCAGGTGACTCTGAAGACTTCTCTTCGGGTGACTCTGAAGACTTCTCTTCGGGTGACTCTGAAGACTTCTCCTCGGGTGACTTTGAAGATCTCGCCTCAGGTGACTTTGAAGACTTTGCCTCGGGGAACTTGTGTAATCGGCTCGGGACAGGGCGCTGGTGTGGCCTGTACCCCGAGGCGATTTGAGGTGTACCCCTAGGCGATTTGGGCTGTACTCCGAGGTGATGTGAGGTGTACCCCTAGGCGATTTGGGCTCTACCCCGAGGCGATGTGAGGTGTACCCCTAGGCGATTTGAGGTGTACCCCTAGGCGATTTGAGGTGTTTGGCTCGGTCTCAAGATATGGGTGAAACCTGACCCCAACATAGTTATTTTCGAAAGTAATGTAAACTTAAGAAGAAATTTTTTTAATCGACTTGTGTTATTGATTTGAAAAACTTTCCCTTATAAACACATGGTTGGATACTTGTATATACATCAATATTCTCTAAATCTTATATTGGATTCATATCTATATCGACAACACTCCTCTTCAAATCAGAGCGTATAAACTAGAAATACCAAAGTTGGACAATAGATACTCGAAACTAGAATTTCCCAATGCTTTAGTAAAGAGGTCGGCCACTTAATTAGATGTGCATATATACGATGTAGCAATGAGCCTCTGTTTGATTGCGTCTCTAACCGAGTGACAGTCTTTCTCAATATACTTGGTTCGTTTGTGGAAGTTTTGATTAGCCGCGATATACATTGCAGATTTACTATCAGAGTAGAGTGGCATAGGTGCAGCTGGTGGAACTCCAAGATTTTCTTGCAAAGTTTTGTACACCTAAATTTTTTTTGCCGCCTCCGCCATGGCTCAATTTTTAACCTCTGCTGAAAGTGTGAAACCATGTTATGTTTCTTCGTTTTTCAAGAGATTGAAGACTCACCGAGCATGGCAACACAAGTGCTTAAAGATCTTCTCGACAACGGGCATTTATGATGCATAATCGGAGTCACATTACGCATGTACCTTAGGCTCCACATTTGGTTGTAAGTACAATTTCTTGACATGGACTCACTTTGATATAGCGGATGACTCTCATTGCCGCTTCCCAATGTGCTTGCCGTAGGTCATGCATTACTTGAGTCAAGACATGAATTGCATAACATAGTTCTGGCTAGGCATGGGCAAAAAAACCAGAACCAAAGATCCAACCGAAACCAAACCTAAAAACAGGAACCAAACAAAACCATGAACCGAAAATAACCGAACCGATCCTAGACTCATATATTCAAAAAACCGGACCAAACCCAAACCGAACTAAGAACCGAATGGATATCCGAAATACCCGAGATATAATTATATACAATATTTATTATATTCGGACTTTATATAACCCAATTACCCAAAATTTAAATTATAAACCCGAATATATCAATTACTTTTAGACCAAAATAACCAATTTACTCAAAATAACCCAAAATATATATCCGGAAGTTTTAGTTATATTTGTAAAATTAACCAAATTTTATTCAAATTTAACCATTTAAAAAATAAGTTCCCAATTTCGAGTACACTAAACCGAACCATAAATATCGAGAACCAAACCGAATCCTCTACCCGAAATATCTGGAACTGAATGGACATACCCGAAATCAAACCGAATACCTGAACGCCCACACCAAGCTTTGACCGTGTAATGGTTAAATACACTAACCGGCACACCATACGTCTATACATGACACGATCCTCACATTCTGGATTTACGTATCTGTTTCAGTCCATATAATGATTTCTTTAACCTATGCACCTTCTTCGGATTAGAAGTTTGAAACCCGGGTGGAAATTTCATGTATAATTCTTCTCCAAAATCTCCATGGAAAAATACGTTAACATCCATTTGATGTACTTTCTAATTCTTTGTTGCAGCTATTTCTAACAACGTCTGCATGCATCTCCCTCTCGACTCAAATCAAGATCTTCTTATCTTGACTTCTCTGATGCAAATCAATATCACCTTATCTTGACTGCTCTGATGCCCAATTCAAATCAGGATCACCTTACCCTGACTTAGTCACTAAATGATTCGGAAAGTGATTCAGCAACACGAGAACAAGAGATTAAAGAACAACCTTTCTTTATTGATTTAGAAACTTCCCAAAACTAAATCTCTCTCTTTAATATCCTCTCTTATGTCTTATGGAACATCTCTCCATAGTCTCTCTTATATAGAACTTATCTACCCCTAAGTCTATATGAGTCTCTTTCTCTAGACTCTCATGAGATCTGTCTCAACACCTCCACGTGTCTCGACTCTCATCTTCGGATGCTGGAGCTCCTCTGGTAGCAGAACTCCCCCCGAGCTGTTCTGAGCTCACCCCAAGCTATTCGAGCCCCCCTGGGTACACCGAGCTCCCCGAGCTACACTAAGCTCCTTGAACTTTCTCTCAAGCTCTCTCTCTTCTCCTTCACGTGCTCCCTCTGAGCTACTCGAGCTCTCCTCTAAGCTGCACGAGCTCCCTGTTGAGCTGCCTTCACGAGCTCCCTCTGAGCTGCTCTCACGAGCTCTCCTCTGAGCTACCCTCTGAGCTACTTCGGCTATACGAGCTACTCGAGCTCCTTGAGCTCCTCTGAGCTGTTCGAGCTCCCTTGAGCTGAGCTGCTTCTCTTGTTCTTCATAAGGCTCTTATTTATACTAGAACCAAGCTTCTCATTTGCCTATTGTGAATAGGAAGACTTACAAATCTTGTCCAACTTGACATTATTTGTATTTCCTTTTCTCTTGATTTCCTTTCTTGGATTTCCTTTCTTGGATCTCTTCTAGCATCTTCTAGAAGGAGATAACTTGCTCCTCAAGTTAGTTGGAATTATCCAACATTCTCCCCCTTAATTCCAACTTGAATTCCGGGAAGCTTGATTCTCGCCAATGCCTTAGTAAGTGTGTCCGCCTTCTGCTCCACACCTTGAACATTCTCAACTTCAACCTTTGTTGAGATACGATCTCTTGCTCCTCCTTAGCTTTTGAGATCTTCAAATTTGACATCTTCAAATTTGACTGCATCTTAGTATCCACAAGCATTCCTTGAGCATCTCCCTCTTGTTCTTCTCTTTGAATTACTTCTTGTACTAGTGCTTGTACTACTTCAACGATTCCTTGAACACAACCTTCTTGTTCTGCTCCTTGAATCACGTCTTGTACTACTTCATGTAATACTTCATGTACTACTTCAGCGAGAAGTATTCCTTGAGCACAAACCTCTTGTTCAACTCCTTGAATAACTTCCTGTAGTACTCTCTGTACTACTTCAACGACTAGTACAGAATACCCAAATATCATAACCCGACTTGGTTTGATATTCTCAAGACCCCGACTTGGTTCTAGCATCTCTAGAATCTGACTTGATTCTAGCCTCATTAGAACCTGGCTTGGTTCCAATATTGACCAACCATCTACCTTCTTGAGATGCGGCCTCGTGATCACACTTCTTGACCAATCATCTACCATCTTGAGATGCGGCCTCATGATCTTCTTAGCTTTTAGTAAGCTTGAATGACGTTCGGCTTCTCCCCACATATCATTCAGAATCTTCATTAGGTGCCTAGAGACTCCTCCTCTATGCAACCTCAAATCTTCATTAGATGCTTAGAGACTCCTCCTCTATGCAACATCCTCTCTTCATTAAATGCCTAGAGACTCCTCCTCTATGCAACATCATCGAATGCCTAGAGACTCCTCCTCTATGCAACATCGATTCTTCATTAGACGCCTAGAGACTCCTCCTCTATGCGTAATCGATTGAACTCCAAACTCTCCTCCTCTATCGGTGCGAAAGGTTTTGATAGACAAGCCGGCTTGCTTCTCTACACACTCTTCAAACCTTTTGTACCGATCGAAAACTTCAATCGATATGTCAACAAGGAACCACCTGTTCTTGTTGATCTTGGCTCGGCTCTCACTTTCAACATAAGCTTGCTGGAACAAACCGGAAACTGTTTCGGACTTCAGAACATAGTCTTCAAGGTTTTACAACTGATTCACTTGTCGACCCGACCTTGTCAGCTGTGGTACTCTTTGAACTACTTCACCAACCTTATCCTCGTGGTTGTCTTGAGTGATATCCTCCATGACATCATCTGCTTCATGTCCTTCTCCAGTATCTTCTCCGCGAATCAACTCCAAAACTTATATGACCTAACCGAGCATGCCATGTCCTTGTAGATTCATTAGAAATTCATTCAGTCAGTCCTTCAGCGAGTCCTTCAACGAGTCCTTCAGCAAGTCCTTCAGCACGTCCCTCAGCAAGTCCTTCAGCTTGCAGACATGTTGGCTTGCTTATCTCCAAAGAACTTGATGCTGACCAGCCTTGTCGCATCACTTTGGATAAATTCTTCTTTTGGTTGTGATCACCGGTTACTCCTCCTTGAGATTGCAAGACGGACCTTCCTTGTCCCATGCCTTTTCCGGAACTGTCACCTCCAAAGCTTCCTCTACCATAACCAACGTAGTTATAGCTTCCTCTGTTATAACGTCTTCTTGTTATAACCGCCTCTGTTTCCTGCTCGAAACTTCCCGTAGCCTCCACGCTTAGGGTTTGAGGTCCTTGGTCTTCACTTTGGGTTTCTTACCCAACACGTTCTTCATACTCCAGTAACCTCCCAACAATGTCTTCAAACCCCATCCGCTTTAGGTCAAGAACTTGCTCCAGGGATGCAACAATATGAATGAACTTGGTTTGTGGTTGTGGATTCTCGCCTGCCATACTTGCTTACGAGACACATACCACCAGTCTTGTCTAGAGTCTTCAAACTAAGCTCTGACACACCACAGGTCTTGTCTAGAGTCTTCAAACTAAGTTCTGAACTTGTACAGAGTCTTCAAACTAAGCTCTGTCATACCACAGGTCTCGTCCAGAGTCTTCAAACCAGAAGCTCTGATACCAATTCAAATCAAGATCTTCTTATCTTGACTTCTCTGATGCAAATCAATATCACCTTATCTTGACTGCTCTGATGCCCAATTCAAATCAGGATCACCTTACCCTGACTTAGTCACTAAATGATTCGGAAAGTGATTCAGCAACACGAGAACAAGAGATTAAAGAACAACCTTTCTTTATTGATTTAGAAACTTTCCAAAACTAAATCTCTCTCTTTAATATCCTCTCTTATGTCTTATGGAACATCTCTCCATAGTCTCTCTTATATAGAACTTATCTACCCGTAAGTCTATATGAGTCTCTTTCTCTAGACTCTCATGAGATCTGTCTCAACACCTCCACGTGTCTCGACTCTCATCTTCGGATGCTGGAGCTCCTCTGGTAGCAGAACTCCCCCCGAGCTGTTCTGAGCTCACCCCAAGCTATTCGAGCCCCCCTGGGTACACCGAGCTCCCCGAGCTACACTAAGCTCCTTGAACTTTCTCTCAAGCTCTCTCTCTTCTCCTTCACGTGCTCCCTCTGAGCTACTCGAGCTCTCCTCTGAGCTGCACGAGCTCCCTGTTGAGCTGCCTTCACGAGCTCCCTCTGAGCTGCTCTCACGAGCTCTCCTCTGAGCTACCCTCTGAGCTACTTCGGCTATACGAGCTACTCGAGCTCCTTGAGCTCCTCTGAGCTGTTCGAGCTCCCTTGAGCTGAGCTGCTTCTCTTGTTCTTCATAAGGCTCTTATTTATACTAGAACCAAGCTTCTCATTTGCCTATTGTGAATAGGAAGACTTACAAATCTTGTCCAACTTGACATTATTTGTATTTCCTTTTCTCTTGATTTCCTTTCTTGGATTTCCTTTCTTGGATCTCTTCTAACATCTTCTAGAAGGAGATAACTTGCTCCTCAACTTAGTTGGAATTATCCAACATCGACTTGATGATTTTCGAGAACTACAAATCTCGGTTTGTATCGTTCTATTAACCTAGCGTTCTTCAGATTGAACAATCAATAGTTTTGAATCTTTGTCGTCAACTTTATTATTTTTTATAGAAAAAATTTATTTAGAAAAAATAATTGCTAGCTATATGAAGAAGAGGCCATCACATGACACATGGTCATACATGCAAATTTTTAAAACGTATTATTAGCTACATGGAATATTATCATTATATGTTAACATCACGAACAAACATAAGCTATTACAAACATCATAATCATTTAATTCCGGTACTTTGTTTACCGGAATCTAATTAAAATATTTTAAAATTCAATGATTTTAATAAATCATTAAAGATAATAAAAATATACGTAATTGAACTAATTTAGTGTTGGTGGTACTGTACCACAAGAACGTGCTCTTCACTCTCTCTTGAATAATATTTTTATGATGTTCAGTTTATTAATAAACAGAAAAAAGTTTAGAGCTTATTAATAAGGTAAAAATAGCCATTTGAAGAACTAGAATGGATGAAATCTTGTGTTATGAAAATGAAATTATATAAAGTAAAATAGTTTTTGTGGTTAAAATCTTGTTATATAACTAATATTTTATCGGATACAATGAAAGTTGCTAAATATGCGATAATACAATCCATTTGAACTTATTTTGCAAATAAAAAAGAGTAAGATTACTTTGCAAATTACCTTCCATACATTGGTTATTTATTATTCTCTCCGTTTCAAAACAAATGTTTATAGAGATTCGACTGTATAAGATATTTTGGCTAAAAACATTCAGATTTTAAATTTAAAAAATTCTATCATGAGAAAACTATATAGTAAAAGTAATTATAAAATATTAAATTAATTTATAATAATTTGAAGGAATTAAAAATATCTTATACTATGAAACAAAAATATTTTTTAAAAACATGTTATATTGTAAAACAGAGGAAGTACTATATACTATGTGTTTTCTTCAACATTCGAAACTAGCCTACGAAAGTATAAAAATCGATAAACATCTTTTTATTAATAACCTTAAAATTTGTGAAAAGGAGAGGAAATCAAGAAAGATTATAGTAGACGCGTTACACATTATATAAAATACACAAAAAGTGGCAACAAAATTTCCACAAAGAGGGAAAAAAGAGATTACGCCGTGAAATGTGGTTTCATTTTACAAAAGAGTTACCAATCCACAATTCACATGCAAACACACACCATCTCGTTGCACGCCACGTGTATTAATCTGACGGCTACCGTTACATCATCATTTGAAATAAGTAAACAAATATTATAAAGAATCACAATTGTTATAACTTTATTCATTGATAAATTTTCATTTTCACTACCCAAATTTAAACTTTTTAAGGAACACAAATCTCTCTACGCGTGTGTTTTTGTATGTATATATAAGCTTATTCGTGGGTATGTTTCTAGGTATGATCGACATGCAACGATGAAATCATCATCATCATCAATTTTTCGAGAAAATTTAGAGAAAAAATCAGAGAGATGGAGGATGATGAACATTGGAAGATTATCTCCATTTTTCATATCTTCTTTTTCTATAACTCTTTTCTTCACCGGTTTATTTTTTTATCAGAATCTTCTTAAATCCATCGCTGATCAAAATTTTCTTTCTCTGCAACCTCAAATAGGTAAGGTAAAACCAAAGAAAACATAAAATATGATCATCAAAATCTGTGATATTTGTTTTTTTCTTCCCACGAACTTGTTCTTGGGAATTTATGGATTATTTGTATGTGTAAAGCTAAATTATGATTTTATGTTTAATTATTGTCACATTTCTGCTGTTCTTATTTTGTTAAGTTTTTTTTTTCTTCTCCAAGAACCCATGTTACGAAGATTTCGTTTGATTATTTGTATTTGTAAACTTATAAAACTTTTGATTATTATATAATTTATATTTAACTATTCCCACGTTTTTGCTGTTTTTTTTTTAAAGTCTCTCAATTTTGTTATTTTTGTGTTCTTGAAATTTTATTGATTTGTATATATTTTGTTGTTGTGGTTTTTGGTTAGATCCTGAGTGTGATTTGTTCAAGGGACATTGGATTCCAGACAAAAGAGGATCTTTGTACACGAACTCAAGCTGTTCTACGATTCCCGACTCGAAGAACTGCATAAAAGAGGGAAGACCAGACAGAGGTTTTTTGTTCTGGAGATGGAAACCCGATGGCTGCGATCTTCCGAGGTTTAATCCTAAGGCGTTTCTCGGTCTAGTTCGGGGGAAGAAGATGAGTTTTATTGGTGATTCTGTAGCTAGGAACCATATGGAATCTCTTCTTTGCTTGTTGTCAATGGTAATATAATGTGTTACTTTGTTTACAAGTTAGAATCATTGCTTTTGCTTAAGCTTTTTGTGTTTTTGCTTGTGCAGGAAGAAACTCCTAAGGACATCTACAAGGATGGAGACGATAGAAACAGGATTTGGTACTTTCCGAAACACGATTTTACTCTCTCTACCTCGTGGACTAAATTTCTTGTAGAGGAACGAGAGAGGAGGGATGGTAACAATAAAGGAACTGGATTGTTTGATCTAGATATTGGCAAGATCGATGACGGGTGGTTTAACGGTCTGCCGAATACAGACATTGCTATTGTCTCGGCTGCTCACTGGTTTTTCAGACCGATATTTATACATAGAGGAGATGAGACACTGGGTTGCATTTACTGTAGCTTACCAAACATGACTCAGATTACCCCGGAAGAAGGGTTTAAGCTTGTTTACTCAGCTGTCTTCAAGCATATCGATGAGTGTGAGATGTGTAAGGAAGATTTAGTGACGGTACTGAGGACTATTTCACCTGCTCATTTCGAGAATGGAACTTGGGATACCGGAGGAACTTGCAGCAGGACGAGTCCTTTTGGAGAAAACCAAATTGACCTGCAGAGCAATGAGATGAAGATCAGGAAATCCCAGATTGAACAGCTTGAAGGTATAACAACAAAGCGCAACAACAAAGCAAAGAAGTTTGCGGTTTTGGATGTGACGAGGGTTATGCAGATGAGACCCGATGGGCATCCAAATGGTTACTGGGGAAATAAATGGATGAAAGGTTACAACGACTGCGTGCACTGGTGTTTGCCCGGGCCAATTGATGCGTGGAACGAGTTTCTAATGGCGATAATTAGACAGTTAAGATGATGATTTGTGCAGAAAAACATGCATAGCTGAAACATTCTTTTACTTTTCTTTATAATGAAGTATATCATTGATGTGATTTCGAAGAGATACACAATACTCAATAGAACACATTACTTTTGTTTACCTCATATAATTGCTCCCAATACAGTTTTATGTATTCATCGAGTGCTTCCCGTTGAATCCTGCAAGATATTAACAACAATATGGCTTCTTCGAGCAATTCTGATTCAACAAAACACAAATGAAGAATCTCAAGTCAATAATATAAGTATATAACTTTGGCCGAACTTAACTCTCATCTGCAGAAGATTCAAGCATTTGTGTATAGAAGAAGTATGCACCAAACTATATGCTCAGATTTTACAGAAAACGTTTTCCGGCACAATTAAATACATGTAGAATAATCAATATGTACCAACCCTAAGTACATTGCTTCTACACTATTCCATCAACAGCAAGAAAACTTAATCAGGCACAGTTTTGAAACAGAAACAGAAAGCTCAAAACTTTGGTACACAGTGAATTGAGAACAGGTAATAGCAAATTCTTCACACCATTCGACACAATTTGAAACAGAAACATAATAGCTAAATTTCTTTACCAACCATACATACATTGCTTCTATATTGTTCCATTAAGTAACTTACAATACAAACCAGCGAAAACGAGATCGCAGTGACATAATATATGGAGAAGCTCTGAAGAACAAGAAGATCAAATCTTAACAATTCATAAAAGAACATAATTGCTTCTATACTGTTCCATGAAGATCATCAAGTTCGAAGCTTTTGTACACAGTGAATTGAGAAGATATTAACAGCGAAATGGCTTCGACCAATTCATGTTCATGCACAAAGACATGAAACACAATTCAAGAATCTCAAATCAATCATACAACTTTAGTCAAACTTAGCTCTATCTGCAGAACATTCAAGCATTTCTGTATCAAAAATGTTTGCTTCTATACTGTTCCATCAAGATATTAACAGCAAAATGGCTTCGACCAATTCATGAAACACAAAGACATGAAACACAATTGAAGAATCTCAAATCAATAATACAACTTTAGTCAAGCTTAACTCTAATCTGCAGAACATTCAAGCATTTCGTTATCGAAGAAATTTTCACCAAAACTACATAAACTAAAAGTAG
Source organism: Arabidopsis arenosa (assembly GCA_905216605.1). NCBI lineage: Eukaryota > Viridiplantae > Streptophyta > Magnoliopsida > Brassicales > Brassicaceae > Arabidopsis > Arabidopsis arenosa. Next base: position 2,961,736 of record LR999455.1, on the reverse strand, counting down.
ATGTAACATAAACATAATTGCTTCCTATACTGTTCCATCAAGATCATCAAGTACCAAACAAGCTCGAAACTTTTGTTAACTAAACCAAAGGGAATTACATAATCAGATTATTACTAGCTCAAAGCTAAACATTTTCATATCAAGACTCCAAATTGTTACCAAGACCAAAAGAGAAGACTTCACGAACAGGAGAAAACTCAACAAGACCAATATCCATAGCATAACCATTCACAGGAAGCTTCAAATCTCTCAAAACCAAAAACCCTTCAGAGATACGTGACTTAGGAACATCAACAGCCACAGGACAAAACGGAACCCAAGAATCAACACGATACTCTTCACCAATCTCAAACCCTTCTTTCTTAACCACTTCACATAACTGAACCTGAAGCTGAAGAAGCGAAAGAGACGGTGTCGGCGAAAGAAACAGAGCATTGTTGTTATTAGAAAAGCTTCCTATTGAAGAGAAAGAGAGAGAGATTGGTTCTTGTTTCGATGAGAATGATTTCAAGATTGGTTCAAGCTTTGTTGAATCGATGAATGAAGTTGAGAATAAAGTTATGTGTGGACGAGACTCGTTGTTGATTAGGTTTGTACTGATTTGACGACGAGCGAAAACGTTCCAAGCTTTCAAGACTTGGTTCTCGAGTGATGGATCGAAGTAGAGTTCGATTGCGTAGCCTTGTGACGACATCTTTTGGTTGATTTCGTTTGGGGATTTTGAAGATTGAGGATGGAATTGAAAAGGGTAGTGACGATCTGAGAGAGAGATGTTGGAGTTTTTGGTGAAGAGAGAAACCCTAAGAAGAGAGATTTGGGAGGGAGTGAGAGAGAGAGAGTTGTGGAGAAGAAGACGAAGGGGAAAGGGGAAAATTTTCAAAGTAATTAAATTAATTTTAATTTATTTTATATTTTACTATTTTTGATATACATTTTGTAAAATAACTTTTACTGAGGTAAAATATTACTCAAAATTTTTTAAATATTAGTATTATTTATACATTTAAAATTTTATAAATTTTAAAATATTAAAAACATTTAAATTTAAATTTATAAAAAGTTTAAAATGTTATGGGATGACTTGTTTATAGAGAAAATGTTTGGCAGTTACACGAAAAAACGTTAAGACATAGTCACACATACAAACTTTAAAAATGTCTTGTTAGCTACACCAAATATTGACATCACATACAGACATCCCCAAACTAATATAAGTCATGTTGCAAACACCATAACCATCCAATTCCAGTACTTCTTTGTCGATGAGTTTTGCGGTTGGCATTCGAACATGTTCATATTATTTAAAAACATTTGTTAAAAAATGAGTAACATGTGTTTAGTTACAAGCTCTATATAACATTTTATTGATACTAAATAGAGTGCTTCTAATCTCTATCAACATAAACACATTCTACAAAGAGATACTCATAATAATCATCGTTTCCAACATTCTTTTAAATCTATATTTGGTCGTCTATGTTTTTTATAAGAAGAGGAGCTTCTTCAGAAAGTGACAACGATTCAGTCTTCTCTTCTTTTGCTTTTCCCCACATCACAGTGTAAAACCCTAATGATATCAAAATCCCTCCGATCAAACTGCAACATTAACCACAAAACAAGAAACTATTAGATGTTTGGTTTTTCTTGTTTCACAAACAAGTGTGTCTGAAGATTATTGATTTATATATACATATACCTTCCGAGGTAAAAAAACTCGACAAGAAAAATGGCTCCCATAATCACTGCTATTAAAATCGATAAAGGTCTGAATATAGCTAAGTAAACAGGTCCTTTATTACGTACTGCCCACAGATGAATCGCGTAATATCCTGGATTAAATATTCCCTGAGAAAAATAGTTATACTATAGTATTGAAACAAAATTTAAAATATAATTAAGTTTTTCTTGAAAATTAAAATTTACGTACCCCAACAACTATGCAAACCAATGTAATGTCAAAATGAATGATCCATATGCTCGGATTGTTCTTTTCTGCTACGATTGCGATCAATGACGTCAAGATTGAAGCAATCAGAAAATAGAAGAAAGAGACCGTGAATGGTGATGGATATATCTTCATTATGTGTGCCTGTCCAATTCAATACTATAAGGAAAATTTAGTTTATGTACATACATGTATCAAGATATCAAGTTAAAAGAATTAATATGATATTACTTGAAGAATGAAAGCAACAGGAACGAGGGTGTCTTTGACGGCTAAAAGGCAACCACCGATGATCCAATCGGAGTTTGAGGATGATAACGGCGGAAGAAGCTGGCGGAGTTGTGGAAGCGGCGGAGAAGATGGGCTGAAGACTCGTGGACCATGGTAGAGAACTACCACAAGTGCCCCAACTAGTGAAACTATTGTCCCAACCATTTTGGCTACACTACTCTTTTCTTTGAAAGATGCTTTCTCCATTCTATTTTTTGTTTAACAAATTGAAAACATGACAAATATTTAAATGAAGAAATATTTTTCTTAAATGGTAAAAGCAATCATTTTAATCATATAAATGAAAATTTTCAAAATTACTATATTACCAATGAAACTATTTTTAAAATGTAATTATTTTCGCTTCTCGTAAACGAATATACCTATATTTAACACATTATTTTAAACAAAAAAAATTATTTAACACATTAAATAATAATATAAAAATTTATTATAATAAACTAAATATATAAATTAAAGGTTGCAATAGCCGACAAAAAAAAAAATTAAAGGTTGCAATAATTTGTGAAGAGTTACAATAATTAGACGCAACCACATAAGATATTCGAATTACAATTTTCTAAAAAACGTAACCGTAAAATATATATTTTAATTTTAAAAAAATTTAACGAAAATGTGCGATTAAAAAACACAACCGTTCAGATATGCAAAATGCATTTATTGAGAATGTTATTATATATAGATTACACATTTATATATAAATATTAAATATGATAAATTAAATGTTATGGTGAACTTTGTCATTACGTACTGTAAAAATGTTTGGCAGCTACACGAAAAAACTTCTGAAACTCTTTATATACATAAAATTCATTAAAAGATAAGTAAAAAATTAGTGTTACGAAACCCTAAAATTGTTGTTTTTATTTAAAACATCACTAATCGGATCTGATGTTACATTACAGTTAATGTCCAATTAAAATAATGAACCTGACTAACATGTGCCACACAATTATCCCTGTCATTTTCCTGAACCTGATGTAGATCTACCAATAACTAAACTTTGTTAGAAACTTATTATTCTGAAATTTTATTATTAAACATGTAAATAAATACAAAATTCATTTATTTATCTTGCAAACTGATGATTCAAGTGCCTTAAACTACAAAACAGCTCACCTCTATCGAATAATCCTATCTGTATTATATTCCCTTTATTAAAGTAACCCAAAAAATCATGAACTAAACTATAAGCATAGTTCCTGCCACTACCACTACCACTACCACTACCACTACCATTTATATGTGACTCTTATTAATGAGAAAAAAGTTTCTGCTATATATTTTTTTGTTGTGACAAAATATATATATATATATTTCTGTTAATGGGTAGAAAATTTCTGACATGACTAATGAACAGTTCATAAGTGTAACAAAAAAAGGAAATGGATTAAAATAAAACCTGAAGATAATGGCGAGGATGAAGGTAATGGCAGGATTGATATTGCTAATGGCTGAAGCTAAAGTTGGGTTGCTGTATTCGATGCCTATGAATCCTGTGATCAGATACGTTGATCTGTTTATTTTATATTTATATTAGCAAAAAGTAAAATATGTTAGGAACATTTTCAGGTTAATAAAAATTGCTTTACTAAAAATTAGGAAAATAATTACATTCAAAAGTTGAAGAAGAACAAGAAGTGTAGTTGGCTTTACCCTAGTAGCCCAAGAACTCCAATTTTACAGAGTATTGAGAGACTTAATGGAGGAAGTGATCTTGACCTACAAAAAAATAATAATCAAATGAAAACTTTTGACAAAACAAGAAACAATCAAACATGGTTTATTAACTAACCAAAAGATTAAAAAAAGGTTGTTATTTAGAAACCTATATGAGAAGATGTGAGAAGGAAGAAGAAAAAGAGAGCCAATGAGATAAGAGTAGATGAGGAAGGTATAAGAATTAAGGCCTTTTGAAGTAGCTGCTTTAAATAGAGTATTCATCGCCACGTTTCCGGTTTCAGTCGCTAACATCGCCGTCAATAACACGGCGTCTCTCCGACGGAGACTAATGGAAGCCATTGTTGGCAAGTCAAAAGATAGAGAGCTTAATGTGTGGAATGACTAATGAGAGAAGCCTTATAAAAATCCAGTAGAGTTCTTTATAATATCTTGTGTTCCTATTTGGGACCAAAATGATGATTAAGACAAAAATAAAATTATTGAGATTTTGGTGGGCCTTCCTAATCATTTGGTCTCTCCTAGTTTTACGTGAAATGATAATTTAAATTTCCGTATCCTTATTGGACCTTGCCTATGCTTATTGGACCTTCTCAAGAATGGTTTTTCTTTTAACTCTCTTGGAATGGGAAGTCCCGTTCACAAACCTCAAATGATTTTCTTTTAACTCTCTTGGAGATGGACAAATTCTTCAACAAAGAGTTTCTTGCAAATACTCTATCGATACAACACCCGGATCGAAATCCAAATGACTAAGTTTTCGTCATGCAATACTGTTATTTTTTTTTTGAATTTAATGTTAAATTATATTCAAAAGAAAAATAAATGTTTTTACATATGAAATGCTAACTTTTCGAAACATTTTGAATAGAGCTTTTATAGTGTATTCTCTATTGTCTTGATTCAAACCAAGCTTGGATGCCACCTGCAAATCTCAAATCTTCCCCTCCTTGGATTGTGCTTAAACGGTTTCAAGCTTGGATGTCATGCAATATTGTTCTGATCTAATTATATTAATCTGTTTTAACATTATGTTATAATTATATCAATAAAATTATTGTAATATTTCAAGTTATGTACAAAGCAATATGTACACATTAACCAAAAGTGTAACTACGAGTATGTAAAAACAACATACTAAATTTGGTCATTGTAGCCGTTCAATAGAAGAGGGGTTTTCTCTTTTTCCGAAAGTAATAACAACTGATCCTTCTCTTCGTTTGCTTTGCCCCACATCACAGCGTAGAAGCCTAAAGTTATCAAAATTCCTCCGATCAAACTGCAAAATGAAGGACAAAATCGAAGATGAGCAAATGTTTTTGTTTATAGATATGTGTATGAATTGAAGACTATTGATTCATATACCATCCGAGATAGAGAGAATCGTTGAGAAAAATGGCCCCCATAACCACTGCTATTAAAATCGACAAAGGCTTAAATATCGCTAAGTATAGAGGTCCTTTGTGACGTACTGTCCATGAATGAATCACATAGTATACTGAAGTAACTATTGCCTGAAATGTTTTATAAAAGACTATGTTAAGATCAAAAGTAAATATATTGGTAATTTGTTTAAAATACGTATATCGTACCATAGTAACAATTGTAATCAAAGTAATGTCAAATCGAATGATCCAAACGCTTGGATTGTTCTTTTCCACTACTAGTCCAATCACTGAAGTCACGATTGAAACTGATACGGTGTAGAGGAAGGAGACTGTGAATGCTGCTGGATATTCACTCATTATTTGTGCCTGTCCAAAATCGTTATATAGAATAAACATTGAAAGTTTATTATGGCCGTTATGGTTCTCCACTTAACCATAAAGTTTTGGATTATATGATTATATCTATTATGTATAAGAACAAAAAATGTTACCTGGAGAATGAAAGATACAGAAACGAAGATGTCTCTTATGGTTAGAAGAGCTCCGCCGATGAGCCAATCTGAATTTGAAGATGATAACGGTGGAGGAAGCTGACGGAAGTTTAGATACGGCGGAGATGATGCGATGAAGACACGTGGACCGTGGTAGAGAACCACCACAAGTGCGCCTATTAAGGACAATATTGTTCCTATCACTTTGGCCACACTGCTCCTTTCTTTGAAAGATACCTTTTCCATTCTTTATTCACAAATTAAAATTATGTGTTATATTTTATGGATTCTAAAAAAAGAAACAAAGGCATAAATTCCATCGAAAATAGTCAAAGAAAGACGAATTGATACGCATGTAGTTGAATAATGCAAACAAACAGTTTTTATGTATGATTTTCTAAATACTAGATAAAAACCCGCACTATGTGCGGGATAAAACGATTCAAGTAAAACTATAATAGATAAAATTATTAATGGGATCTAAGATCCGTTTGTATAAAACGAAACATATAATAAAGTTTTTTGTTCAATTCAAATTTGCAAATATTTTGTATAAAAATTTGATTTCACCCGTAAAATATTTGAGCGTGGTAAAAATCTTCCATGTGGATAAAGTATTGATGAATATTATCATTTATGGCACATATATCTTTTTGGGTTTTTAATAATTAAATTCATATATTTTATGTTTCGTGACCGCATTCATAGAACATCAAAACTAAAACGCCTCATTATATGATTACATGTAGACTCTTGAAAAAAAAATGCCTTATTATTGATCAACTAAATCAAACTAAAAGATTGAGGGAGTAATAATATGGGTTCCATTAATTTCATAATATCATTCCTACATTTTCTACTTCTTTAAAGTTTTAAAATCAATATTTCATTTAAAGTATCTCCAAAATTTATTCTTTTACATGTATATTTTCTAAATCATAATTTCTTAATATTTATATATCTTTTGTTAGGATTTTTTTTTGGATAAGTCAACTAATATATTTCAATATTCTTTTGTTAGGATACATATAGTAGTAGTACATGGTAAAATTATATAAGTCCATATATGAAAGTTTTGAGGTAATTATAAATTCGGTTATTAACTTATAGTTAGCAAGTACCATAATCGGTGGAAGAATTTGAATTACCAATCAATTATCAAAGATTGTTAGATTCCATATTTTAGATATTTTGTGGATATTAATATTTTTAAATTGATTCATCCTTTTAAATGTAACGTGTATATATGATAAAAACATGTATAGTTGTAAAGTTAATCGATACAGAAAATGTTAGGTGCTTCATCTTGTAAAGATTAGTAACTCTTAACTGCAAATGTTAAATATAATTTCGTTTTAATTATTTGATTGAAATAAGAACATGTTAAGTGCCTTGCTAGTTAAGTGCATTTTTTAATTTTAATTTTGGATTAATGAATGAGTAAAATCAGTGTTATTAATACCAATGGCAAATTGATGTAAATATTCTAGTATAGGATGGAAAATTAATTAAATGAGTTGAGGAGCTCTGTTAACGCGACACGTCAGCATGGCATTTTCGTTAATCACACGTAAGGGTAAGGTTATTTTTAAAAAATGCTTCTCAATTAATATATAAGGGATGAGTTGAGGAGCTCTGTTAACGCGACACGTCAGCATGGCATTTTCGTTAATCACACGTAAGGGTAAGGTTATTTTTAAAAAATGCTTCTCAATTAATATATAAGGGATATATATCTCATTTAGGATTTATCTAATGAAAAAATATTTATGTCTTATACAAGTGTATTGTCATAGACTGATTTCTCATGAGAATAAGATAAAGATAAGATATAAAATAAAAATAAGAATAAAGATAAGATGCGAGTTGTAAGATAAGAAAGGAATATTCTAGCGAGTGTAAGATAAGAAAAGAATACTCTACGTTATAAGATAAGAAAGGAATATTTTATGTAATATTTTCTAAGTCTTGTACTATAATTAAAGAAGCTTGGAGGTGTGTTAGGACCAAGCTAAGCGAGTGAGAAAGAGTTTGAGAGAGTCTTGTAGTCCTTTGAGTGTTTTAATAAAATCTCCCCCTTTGTATATAATCCTTTTCTCTTCTATATACTTCCCTTCATATAGTAGTTTGTCCATACTTCTGATCCTAAATACCTCCTTCGTGGTTGTACCTACTATGTGTCTGTAAATTTGGTATCAGAGTCATGGCAGTATAAGCTTTAGCTCTTACCTTCCTGAGTCGTAATACATCCTCGGATCGTTTTTTTACCATATGCTAGTATGGAGAGTATGCTCTGTGGTTGCCATGTTCATGGATCCTCCACATCAGAAATCCAGCTAAACTAGATAAAGAGGGTATAGAGAAAGAAATCTGTGAGGTCGTAATGCTCGAAGTACCTTGAGGTTCCAATGGTTGTTAAGAGTTTTGCCTCGGTTTGCGTAGCTAAGTACCTCTTGATTAATTTCTTTATATTCTTAGCACTTGTTGAAATAAGAAAAACAACTCAAGGTTTGTTATTACTTCAAAGGTAGGGTAAGATATAAGGCATTCTGTTATGGTTTCTGGCCTCTACATACACTATGGAAAGTTCATCTTTTTTAATAAAATCCTCTTCTTTCAGAAAATCAAACGCTAGTAAAATAGACTATCTATATGAAGTAGAATATGTAAGTGATGAGAGTAAAGTTCCTATTACCCAATTTCCTTTATTAAATCCCTATAAAGCTTTCACAAAACCCAACTCTACTTTCCCAAAAGTCATAAAAAGTGTTTTTGGTCCTCACAAGCATGCGGCGAGAGCGGCGAGAGAACTTGTTCTAGCCTCCCAGCTTGAACAACATCTTGAGGTTGCCTCAAGCAATCATACCTAAACTCACTTCCATAGGTATGATTGCTTGAGGTTGACGTCATCTATCGCGTTTAGGCTGGACAAGATGTTGTTCAAGCTGGGAGGCTAGAACAAGTTCTCTCGCCGCATGCTTGTGAGGACCAAAAACACTTTTTATGACTTTTGGGAAAGTAGAGTTGGGTTTTGTGAAAGCTTTATAGGGATTTAATAAAGGAAGTTGGGTAATAGGAACTTTACTCTCATCACTTACATATTCTACTTCATATAGATAGTCTATTTTACTAGCGTTTGATTTTCTGAAAGAAGAGGATTTTATTAAAGAATATGAACTTTCCATAGTGTATGTAGAGGCCAGAAACCATAACAGAATGTCTTATATCTTACCCTACCTTTGAAGTAATAACAAACCTTGAGTTGTTTTTCTTATTTCAACAAGTGCTAAGAATATAAAGAAATTAATCAAGAGGTACTTAGCTACGCAAACCGAGGCAAAACTCTTAACAACCATTGGAGCCTCAAGGTACTTCGAGCATTACGACCTCACAGATTTCTTTCTCTATACCCTCTTTATCTAGCTTAGCTGGATTTCTGATGTGGAGGATCCATGAACATGGCAACCACAGAGCATACTCTCCATACTAGCATATGGTAGAAAAACGACCCGAGGATGTATTACGACTCATGAAGGTAAGAGCTAAAGCTTAGACTGCCATGACTCTGATACCAAATTTACAGACACATAGTAGGTACAACCACGAAGGAGGTATTTAGGATCAGAAGTATGGACAAACTACTATATGAAGGGAAGTATATAGAAGAGGAAGGGATTATATACAAAGGGGGAGATTTTATTAAAACACTCAAAGGACTACAAGACTCTCTCAAACTCTTTCTCACTCGCTTAGCTTGGTCCTAACACACCTCCAAGCTTCTTTATTTATAGTACAAGACTTAGAGAATATTACCTAGAATATTTCTTTCTTATCTTACAACCTAGAGTATTCTTTTCTTATCTTACACTCGCTAGAATATTCCTTTGTTATCTTACACTCGCATCTTATCTTTATTCTTATCTTTATTTTATATCTTATCTTTATTTTATTCAAATTTACAGTGAGGCTTAGCATTTTTCCACTCCATGTGTTAGCGCAATCAGCATTACTCAAAATGAACTCGATACTTAGAGAAGTGGATTGTATTGTTACAAATTCTTGGATGCTAAAAAATAAGAGATCCTGATTTTAATATCCAAATATTTAACACATATTCAAACTATATGGTCTACATTCAAGAGTTGTATTCACTAAATTTTTTTTTAAAAATTTTTTAAAATTACATTTTTGGAATTTGTTGAAAAAAAGTTACGATAGTGACTATGTAGAATAAAGTTGATAAGTGTTTTTGTCTCGGTTTATATTCTTAGCGCTTATTGATAAAAATAAAAATAACTCATTGTTTGTTATCTTTTCAAAAGATAGATAAGAAATAAAGTCCTCTATTTTTTGTAGATAAAAAATTTTATACAAAAGAGAGAGACTTTATTTACTAAGAACACTCAAAGAATTATAAACACTCTCAAACTCTTTTTCACTCACTTAGCTTTGTTCTAACTTCTAACCCCTCACCAAGTTTTGGTATTTATAGTACAAAGCTTAAGAAATATTAAATAGAATATTCTTTAAAATATTTTACATATTTAATTTACAACCATAACTTTATTCAACACACTCACAGTAATAAGTTTTTTCAACACACTCTTAATCACATATTACATTCCAGAAATATACTTTAAAATAAGTTTTAAAAATATGTGTTAGTGAATACAACACTTGAATGTAGACCATATAGTTTGAATATGTGTTAACTAATAACTTAAATAAACATATTTTTTAGATTTATATTTAATATTATAATGCATTAAAAAATTTATCTAAATTTTTACAAGCACCTTTATTTTATTTTATATTACCAACTTTAGCATATTTATTTATATAATTAAATTTTCACTACTCTTCGTTTACCGAATTCACTATACATATACATACGTCTCTGAGATATTGGTAGCATAGCCGCATAGGGCTCCGCAATTGGCAACTAGGAATTACCAAATTAGGAAAATCTCGGTTAGCAAAATATATTGGTTAGTAAAACCTAACATGATCCAACTTAAAAAAAAAAACTTAAGTTGGTGAACTAAAAACAATATTCAATTTTAAGTTGCCTTTTTTAGCCAATTATGCCCGTGAAAAAAATTGTTACAATTTCGTCACGTGAACTAGAATAGTCTGTTTTAGAATAATCTGAAATCTGCAAATATTGGGAAAAGAAAAAAATCAAACCTGAAGATAATGGCGAGGATAAAGGTAAGAGCAGGAGTGATATTGCTAATGGCAGAGGCTAAGGTTGGGTTGCTGTATTTGATGCCTATGTATCCTGTGATCACATACATTGATCTGTTGTGTTTTTTTTTTTTCAGCCAAAAACCATTTATTAGAATGGCCCCAAAAAAATTACATATTAATAAATAGGGACATAATTTCATATTTAAAATAGGAAAAATAAAGATTGTGTTATTTAGACTTTACCCTAGCAATCCAAGAAGTCCTATTTTACAAAGTATTGAGAAACTTAATGGAGGAAGAGATCTTGACCTGTAAAAAAAACAAAAAAAATATACAAATGAAATGAAATCATTACCACAAAATGTTTATGAATGGTCTTAAAGAATAAAGTTATTAGAAACCTGTTGGAGAAGAAAAAAGAAGGAAGAAGAAGGAGAGAAGCAAGAAGATAAGAATAGCCGAGGAAAGCATAAAGATTGAGTCCCTTTGAAGTTGCTACTTTAAACAAAGTACTTATTCCAACGACGGCGGTTTCAGTCGCCAGCATCGCCGTCAAGAACAAGGCCTCTCTCCGCCAGAGACTTACTGTCCCGGCCATTATTGGAAATGATAGAAAGATTAGTGTGAAATGTGAGTCTTTATTTCATTGTCCTTTTGTTACGATAAAAGTAATGGCATTAATTCTCTGGGTCTAATAATTATCGTTTGTTGACTTTATAATACGATTAGACACATATATATATCAGAAGAAGTTGTAGTCTCCCACTTGGCCACTTCTTCTTCTTTCTTGTAGTCTTATACCTCTTTTCATTTTCAATACTATACTTGTATGAGTGTATCCATAGCATTTGGTATAAAACAAAAACAAAAGCAAGTTATGTTGATTCGAAAGTAAACAGAAATAATGAAACTACAATTCTATGAACACAGAAAAATGGAAGAGTAACCTGAGCATCAGTGTCAATCTAGACATGGGTCCTTTTTGTTTTCTCCATGGCCCTAGCTACTTAGGTGCCGTTCACTTCTTTATAGATTCACCACATTTGCTTTTTACTTTCTGCTTGTGGTGCTTCTTAAGCTTCTTCAACACACTTGTGGTGCAATGTGTAAGAAAAAGAAAATCAACATGACTCTAATTAGGATTTGAAAGCATCTGAGCGTTATTAATCACACAAACCTGAAATTAAGCGTTCATCTTCCCAAGTTTGCTCTACGTTCTTCTTTGCATTCTTCTCTTTCTTATTTCATTTAAAAGAATTTCTCCCCAAGAAAATTATAGACTTCAAGAGAATTTAGAGATTATGAGTTCACCATAAGATAAATCTTCAGATAATTAATGAATGGTTTTAAAGATTGTGATATGAAATTTTAGGGATCTCTATAATAGTTTTTTTTAAAATAAAAATAGTTAATAAGAGGATACATTTTTTTTTTTAAACTGAATTTGCGAATAATTTTTTTTATTGATTTCTTAAAAAATATGAAGTTAGTCCAGGTAGCAAAATTTAATTGCTCATGTGACTTGTGCTTTATAATATAAACAATTATCCAGAGTTCGTAAATTTCTCCATTATTCTAACTTATTTTCTTATTTAAATTTGTTCGTTCTTGCCACTCAATAGAAGAGGGGATTTCTCTTTTCTGGAAAATGATAACAACTGGTCCTTCTCTTCGTTTGCTTTGCCCCACATCACAGCGTAGAAGCCTAAAGTTATCAAAATTCCTCCGATCAAACTGCAAAATGAAGGACAAAATCGAAGATGAGCAAATGTTTCTGTTTATAGATATGTGTATGAAGAGTACTATTGATTCATATATATACCATCCGAGATAGAGAGAATCGTTGAGAAAAATGGCCCCCATAATCACTGCTATTAAAATCGACAAAGGCTTAAATATCGCTAAGTATAGAGGTCCTTTATGTCGTACTGTCCATGAATGAATCACATAGTATACTGAAGTTATTATTGCCTGAAATATTTTATAAAAGACTATTATGTTAAGATCACAAGGAAATAATTTTTGGGTAAATTATTTTTAAAGATATATAACGTACCATAGTTACAATTGTTATTAAAGTAATATCAAAATGAATGATCCAAACGCTTGGATTGTTCTTTTCGGCTACTAGTCCAATCGTCGAGGTCACGATTGAAACACATACAGTGTAAAGAAAGGAGACTCTAAATGCTGCTGGATACTCACTCATTATATGTGCCTGTCCAAAATCGTTATATCGAATAATCATTAGAATTAAATTATTTCTGTTATGTATAAGAACAAAATGTGGTACCTGGAGAATGAAAGAGACAGAAACAAAGATGCCTTGTATGGTTAGAAGAGCTCCTCCGATGAGCCAATCGGAGTTTGAAGATGACATCGGTGGAAAAAGCTGACGGAAGTTTAGATACGGCGGAGAAGATGCAACGAAGACACGTGGACCGTGGTAGAAAATCACTACAAGTGCACCTATTAGTGACAATATCGTCCCCATCACTTTGGCTACACTGCTCCTTTCTTTGAATGATACTTTCTCCATCCTTTATTTCACAAAATGAAATTTATTGTGTTAAGTTTTATTCCAAAAGAAGGCCAAAAATAATCAATGAAACACAAATTAATACGCATTTATTCTATTCATGCAAACAGCCTTGTTAGATTTGGACCACAATCCACAAGATTGTGCAATGGTGCGATAGTAACAAACTTATCTTCTTGTCAATTACCATAAATATAGATACCGAAAACCTGAATAAATGTATGCATTGAAGGAAAGAAAGAATGAAAGAAGAAGAATTAAAACGCATTTACCATAAATCATCAAACAAGGTTTTATGCATTTTTATTCATTTTAGTTAAGTGTTACAAGCGACGTAATATATCCTTTTAAATGCTATTATTTAATTGAAACATCTAATTTATCAAATGAATTTAAATTTGTTTCATAGTGTGATCTTATTATCTTAGAGTTATAGTTACTATTTAGCTTGTTGAATATTAGTATATCTTAAAATGATCCAAATGATTATATTTGTAAATGTACATTTGATAAAGTAAATTTTCACCCAATCCTTTTATTGGTACTCTTCTGACATTTATTATTTACCTAACATTGTTTACCTAATTTACTGTAAATAAGAGTATGAGACACTAGTTGTGGGATATAGGGGTGAACAAATATTCTATATTAGGTAAGACAGCTAGTGGAAAATAATTGGTTACCAAACTATTGTATATTGTTGAATATAGTGAAGTGAAAACTAACATGATCTAAGAAAAACATACTTTCTCGAATTGAAAAAATCATTGGGGAATTTGAAGTAATTGATCTTGTTGACTCTAATCTGTATTAATCTGAATGAAAAAAAAAATCTTAAATCAACAAATTAAAACTTTATAATTAGTAAAAGAAAACAAAAACCTGAAGATAACGGCGAGGATAAAGGTAAGAGCAGGAGTGATATTGTTTATGGCGGAGGCTAATGTTGGGCTGCTGTATTCGATGCCTATGTATCCTGTGATCACATACATTGATCTGTTCTTTTTTTTTTAATGTAAATTTTCAGCCAAAAATCATATATTAGCAACATTTAGTGGAAGATAGTTACATAATTCAAAATTAGAGTAAGGAGTGTGTTATTTTGATTTTACCCTAGAAATCCAAGAAGACCGATCTTACAGAGTATTGAGACACTTAGTGGAGGAAGTGATCTTGACCTGTGTAACACAAAAACATACAAATCATCAAATGAAATCAATACAAAAGAATGGTTATGAATGGTCTTATAAAAATTAAAGTTATTAGAAACCTGTTGGTGAAGAAAAGAGAAGGAAGAAGAAGAAGAGAAGCTAGAAGATAAGAATAGCCGAGGAAAGGATAAATGTTGAGTCCCTTTGAAGTTGCTACTTTAAATAAAGTACTTATTCCGACGACGCTGGTTTCGACCGCTAGCATTGCCGTCAAGAACACGGCCTCTCCGCGCCAAAGACTTACGGCTCCGGCCATTATTGGAAGTGATAGAAAACTTGTTGTGGAATGTGAGTCTTTAATTTGTTATCGCTTTGTTGCTTTTATTTATGTTACAAGTAAAAGGAAATGGCATTTTATGGGTCCAATAATTGGGGTTTCTTGAATTAATTATAAGATTCCCTATTCTTTGGGCCAATGAACTATAGAAAAGGACCACTAGAGAATAGAGATAACACGCGTATACAGTTCTCCTGCTAATTTTCATCACTGGACTTCTCACACATATTAGACTAGACAATAAGCAATCTTAAATAGGCTTTGAATTGGTAGCCATTTACCGATGTTGTAAGAGGTTAATCGCTTCTATGGTAACAAAATCAATGTGGTACAAAAGGATATTAAAACAGTACTAATTTCAAAGAGGTACACATTTTTTTTCAGTTGAAAATCCAAGCGGTATATAACTATTAATGCCTTTGTTTTACTTTATCGCTTTCGCTTACAAGTTTCTCTTACACATAAACAAGTTTTTAAAGCCTTCGGAACGTAGCGGACCGACCGTTGGATAGAGGTGGGGCCTACGGGCTCGAGAGAGGACATGAATGCTCACTGATAGGGACGGTCGGAACGTTACACAGTCACAATTCTTGTTTTGCCACTGCCTCAAATCTAATTTTCTGAGTTGTTTTTGAAGGACTTCAGATTCAATTTTTTTGTACATAACGTAGCTCACACAAAGGTCGTTGCCTCCATTTCTATACTAATCATGCCACTATGCCTTAGACATTGGATTTGGATAAATCGCTACAGCCATTTGCTATATGAAATAATGAATTATGGACACTGAAATCTTGAAAATTAATTGTTCCTACACCAGTACAAAATGCTACAATGTTAGACTTGTTTCTCTGCGGCATAATTCATCAAAAGCGGAACTCTCTTCGAATGCGACGATGTTGCGACATTAGTTTCGATATCAGCCTTCTCTTCCTTTGCTTTTCCCCACATTACCGTGTAAAAACCGATTGATATCAACGTTCCACCAATCACACTGCCAAATATAAATAGTAAAAACTGAAAGTGAAAATCCAAGATGAATAATACTAATGCGGTGATCCATTTTTTGAGATATTAAACATTTCTTCTTTCACCTTCCGAGATAGAGAGAATCGCCTAGAAATATTGCCCCTAGTACCACTGCGGTTAATATAGATAATGGCCTGAACATCGCTAGAAATACTGGCCCCTTATGTCGCACTGTCCATGACTCAACAACATAGCCCGTCGTATTTACCAGTCCCTAAGGTAACATTTACACAAATTTAAACCTAATAAGATAATTAGTTATCTTGAATTGACCAAAACCATATATAGAAACATTTCCATACCGTTGCGACGATGCATACCAACATAATTTTCGATCTCATAATCCACGCGTTAGGATTGTTCTTCTCCGCAAATAAACTAACAAATGCACAAGAGATTGAAACGCAGACATTGTGGGAAAGTGCCAAGGCAAATTCCGACGGATATTCCCTCATTATGTGTGTCTACTCCAACCAAAAATGTTACGAAAAGATTTAAATTAGCTTAAGTTTCGTTAAATAAATCAATAGATATATCTTGTATGACCAAAGTGTTACAATGTTAATTTTGTTTATACCTGAATAATGTAAGAGACGGCAATGAGAGTGTACTCAAGGGCTAAAAGACCTCCGCCGATAACCCAATTAGAATTTGACGGTGGCGATGGAGGTGCCAAAAGAGGCTGAGGGAGATAAACGGACGGCTGAGATGCGGCGAAGATGATGGGGCCATGGTATAGAGTGGCCACAAGTGCACCCACTATGCAAACTATTGTCCCAACTACTTTAGCTACGCTGCTATTTTTCTTTATAGATACCTTCTCCATTCTTACAATACCAAAATATAATTTTGAGTCCAAAATTTTGGTTTAAAATTTAGATATTATTTTTTATACAAAAACCAACGAGGTAATAAAATTTTCAAACTGGATAAATTAAGAAACCACTATATCCTCCAATTCTAAAATGTCTACACCTAGTCTTTTTTTTTTTTTTTTTTTGACTCAGGATAAATTCATAGGACTAAGAAGGGATCCGAGACTAATCTTTGGAAGAGGATAACCCACAGATAGATTCTCCCCCTTCCCCTTCCCACAATTTTTCAAATGGGTCATAAGCAATGGGCTCACACCCGCGTGGCCATATGGAAAATGAAGAACAATTCCGCATCTAGCAGTGGCGGATCTAGGAAAATTGTTTGATGGTGTCAAAATAAGTTTGCTCAAAAAAATTTACAACCCGATAAAAACTGTAACTATAAATAACATCCAAAGAAAATTCATTACAATGCCGATATATCAAAGACCTTCATCTTAAAGATGTATCAAATGAATTGGGTATTTGGATTGAATATTTATAAATATAATGGGTTCAAACTTACAAATGAATTGGGTTCTAAAAATTGGGTTGGGTTCAAGCTTCATAATGAAACTGATATATATTAAAATTTTAATATAATTAAAACGTTTTTACAAATTTTAATGGTGTCAAATGCACCCACTAACTTCAACGTGCCTCCGCCACTGGCATCTAGGGAGAATTGATTCCTGACCTAGAACAACAGAACAACTCTTCCACCGGACAAGAACCACTCGCCCACCACACATGTGGTTCAATGTCTACACCTAGTTAGTACTTACTAAAAATGTCTACACCTAGTTAGTAACAAGTTTTAAACCAAAATGCCAAACCAAATATCAAACAAAGAATCCTTGATAAACCGAACCAAAATCCTAATTTGGTATGTAACTCAGATCGGTTACGGAGATTAGTAATCAGATAAGCACTGAAAATGAATCAAACCAAACTTGGTGTTGTTAGGGTTTGCATAGAAAGTTACCCAAAGAGAAGAGCAAAGAGGAAAGTGAAAGCAGGAGTGAGATTACTCATTGCTGATGCCAAAGTAGGAGAACTATATTTGATTCCTGTGTACCCCAACATCAAATACACACATCTGAACATCACCATTATCATCATCATCATCATCATCACTAATTAGTAAATTAATAAACATAAATCTTGATCCAAAATTGAAGATGAGCCACAGAGACCAAGAACTTACCCAAGTAATCCAAGAAGTCCCATTTTACATAGAACTGAGAATTTTAATGGTGGGAGAGATCTTGACCTGAGATTTTTAATTTCAAGATTTTGGATTTTGGAGATTCAAGAAGAAGATGAACTGATGGAGAGAGATACAGAGAGAGACCTGTGAGTGAGGAAAGGAGAAGGAAGAAGAAGAAGAGCTCCGATTCCATAAGAATAAACTAGGAAGACATACGAGCTCATTCCTTTTGAGCTAGCTGCTTTGAACAGAGTATTCATTCCGACGTCGGAGATCACAACCGCCACCATCGCCGTCATGATCCCACCGTCTTTTTGACAGAATCTCCCAGCCATTTTTTTTTTTCTAATTGTCTGAAATTCTGAATCTGAAACTCTGTTTTGAGGGTTTGACCAATTTAGAAGCTTTTAGAAATCTCAAATTCAATTTAGACAAACAAAATTTTTTTAATAAATCTCAAATTCAACTCTTTTAAGTTATTTTTTAGTAACTGGAATTTGACAAGTTTTCAATTAATTTTTTTTCTTTTTGAACAACTCAATTATTTTTCTTATAACCGCTAAAGTCAGTCTTTCGACCACTTTGTGTAGATTTCGATATTCGGTCGGTTCCGGCTTTTTCGATTCTAGAGTTTTTTTGATTCTAGAGTTTAAAATACAAAAAACTCGATTTGATTCCAGTTATTTCTGTTTTAGAGTATAACATCTATTCGGATATTTTGCTTTCAGATATTTCGGATTGATAATATTTAAAATATTAGTATTACTTAATGTAAATTATCTAAACTTGGATCTATTGATATTGTTATGTTAAATTATCTTTAATATATTTAAAATACTATTTTGTTAAATTATTAATTTTATCGATAAATTAATATTTCTATAAATTAATAAAACACTAAATCTTGATATTATTAATTTACATAGGGTTTATTGGTAGTTATTTCCATAGGTTTTATTGAACGTTACAGTTTTGTTTTTAGCGACTAAAAATCTAAAACGACACTGAATATTTAAGAACTAAATTTTGGGAATAGCGATCAATAGTTGAAACACATTGTCACCACTCACCACCATCATGTAAAGAGGTTCTTTAATGAAGAACCAGTCATACTCAAGGATAGTAGAATCATTCTAGTATAATCATGTAAAGGACTAAGAAAAAAGGATTAAAAAACGGACTTGTTAGATATCCTAGATTATAAGATTGTGATTAGAAAACACATGATTCCTAAACTTAAAGATCACATTTGTCTCGTCAAATAAATTACAAAGACAATTCACATATGAAATTTCCACACACATATATATAGCGTGATCTTCACTAGTTGATGATACTCAGACATGTTCATCGTTCTTGTAACTTTCCAAGAGAGGAGCCTTCTGTGAACCCGATGGAGAATCAAGGTCAGCTTCGTTGGCCTCCTCGTGGTTAGCCTTGTTGTCATCTTCGACCAAGGCCACTTCCTTTGCTTTGCCCCACATCACCGTGTAAAACCCGATTGTTATTACCGTTGCCCCGATCAAGCTGGGATCATCATTAAGCACATAAAGGAAACCAAAAGAGAGCTGAGGAAAGAAATGACTAGTTGACATTTTGCTCAGTTTTTGGAGGTATGGTTCGAAACATAACCGCGAGTTCCAAAATAATCTTGGACTCACCCCGTTACTATTTAAGTAAAAATTCCGCAATAGTCGGAGTGGGTCCATTAAGAAGAGATCAATGCTCTGCCTCGACCAACATGGGAAAACTACAATACTTGATTTGGATGTACGACTAATTTAAAGGCGTTAGTTGTTTTTTACCTGCCGATATAGAGAGAATCCCGGAGGAAGATAACGCCCATTGCAACAGCAATCGCAATCGACAATGGCTTGAACATTGCAACAAATAAAGGCCCCTTGATCCGCAATGCCCACGTGTGGATAGTATTGTTTATGCAAGATCCAAACAATCCCTAAACATAGAAATACAATCATCAAAACAAAAACAAAAAACCATTTTGCTTGTCAAAAAACTAATTACACTCATAATCTCTAGGAAAAAAACACATGAGTGTAATTATATTCTCACCGAGCAAACGATCGACACTAAAGCTATATTCGGTTTTATCTTCCATGCACCCAAGTCACTCCCTTCAGTGAACAATGTGACGAGCGCGGTCCAAAAGCTAACACCTATGCTATAAAAGCAAACAACGGTAAACTCGGCCGGATACTCTCTCATGATTTGAGTCTACAAAAACAAAAATCGAGATCATATGATTCTATCAGAAAACCAACAAATCATATAGTGAGATATATGTTATATATGCATATAAAGTTCAGACCTGAACAATGTACCACAATGGAACACAGAAATACTCAACCGAAAGGAAAGCCGCACCAAGTATCCAATTAGGGTTAGTCGATTGCGATCGCAAAGAAACAGACGGTGGCGACGTAGCAATCACAACAGGACCATTATAAAGAGTCACTATAAATGCACCTCCAATAGAAACAACGGTTCCTAACATTTTAGCTACACTACTTGTTCTCTTGAAAGACACACTCTCCATCCTACATTAAACAAAATGTTTCAAATCATAACCTCATGGGCTAAACAATGAGGCCCAAATACAGTTAATGGGCCAAGGATAATTTGGTAAATTGAGAGTGTAAAAGGAATATGTGAAAGAGGATATAAATGTTGTTGTCAAACCTGAAAACGACGGCAAGCAAGAAGGTGAAAGCAGGAGTGAGGTTGCTGATTGCAGAAGCAAGTGTTGGAGAACTATAATTTATCCCTGTGTATCCCATTATGTTTGAACAGCATCTATATACATTATCAACACAAAAGCTTTATTAACTAAAAATTTTGTAACCAAAAACCATATAATATATTCCAGTTTTTTTGCACCAAAAAAAAAAAATTCCAGTTTTTACTAAGATTAAATCATGAAAATAAACCCACAAAAATTGGATTTTAAAATAATAATAATAATAATGTTTTATAAATGGGGTTAGAATTTTGCAGTAAAGTTGCAGCTTTTGGAAGCAACTTTAAGCCAAATGTCTCTTAATTTATTTTCTTTCTAAAATTTGGTAAGAAAAACCTGAGAATTTCAGTAACACTCATGCAAAAAATTCATCTATTTTTTTATCAAATCAAGTAATTAAAGATCAAATCAAACATGTATATTTCTTGAAATTAAAGAAAATTTCAAGAAATGAGACTTTTTATTGGTAAAAAAATTCAAGAAATGAGAATTTTACCCAATAATCCCTAAAAGCACAATTTTGTAGAGAATCGAAAAATTCATCGGTGGAAGAGTTCTGGATCTGCAAAATAAACAAGAACCCATTACTCAATTTCAAGAAAGATGAAAACTTTATGTTTCAAGATCGAATCAAGAAGAGAGACCTGAAAGAGCAAAACAGAGAAGGAAGAAGAAGCAGAGCAGCGAGACCATAAGAGTAAACGATGAAGACATGAAAGCTCATGCCTTTCAAAGTTGCTGCTTTAAACAGAGTGTTTAAACCAACGTTTGCACATTCCATTATCACTAACGCCGTTACCGGCAAAACTTCTCTCTGAAAGTATTTTCGCGCCATCTTCTTCTCTCTGTTTTCTCTGTGATTTGTAGATGTGGAGATTCGAAGAAGTGATTTTTTTTTTTTTTTTTACATGAATTTTAAGATGAGATAAACAGAGAGAAGAGAAGAAAAGGTGAGTGGGTGAAAGTTAGATTTTGAGGAAATGGTATTGTGCAAGTGACAGACACTTGAGAGATATATGAAGCAGACAAAAAAAAGCCGTGTAACATGCTGACATGTTATATGTATTTGAGTTTTTTAGAGAAAAATTGTATGGAATGAAATTTAATTTTGGATTAGCTTATGTGAGTTTTAGATTATGATTAAAGTGTTTTGGATAGTAGATTATTTGAAAGAAAGTACACTTGGGATTCTTTTTAGATTGGATTTACTAATAGATTTAGTTAATTTACGGATTTAAATTTTGATTTTTGGAGTTTGATTGGATTTTAGTTATCAATCAAACGGATGTATCAAATGAATGAATACAATTAGTACTTAAAATAGACGGTGTGAACAAATTCTCGAAGCTAATACAAGAGATTATAAACTCTTTAAGAAATGGACAATTTACCAGCACTAGTTTCAAAATTATATTGCAACTTCAAAGAAATTTTTTTAGGTAAAACAAGAGAATTCTATGTTTCTGGAGCTCTTCTTACATTTTCTTTAAATAAATTATTTTAACATGTTTTTCTTTCATAAAAAAATTATTTTAACATATTTTTACTATTCAATTTTTTTACCACCAATTAATAAAATTATTCAGCCACTTCTTTTTTTTTTAACAAATTTGCTTTATCTTCTATTGCCATCTCATATCAAATCTAAGTATAACATCTTTGTAATAACCACTATATATATAACTGTCAAATAACATTTTTTTGTTAAAGTGTTAACACCATTTTTATAAACAAATTAGGTATACGACTTCCATAAAAATTTAAAACCATCCTATTTTTTCTTTAAGAACGTTCATAAGAATATATCTTCTTTTTGTCAAGTTCATAAGATTGTACATAATCACAAAAAAACAACCAAGGCCTAACTAATTGTCTATATAATAATTGAACACCAAAACACATGGTTTAGACCATTCGCATATAATGGAAGCATGCCTCTTCCACACGCCATACAAAAAAAAACCTAATGTGTACCTCATTAACAAGTAATATATTCCAATATAGAATGTTTATACATTTCGATATTCAAATACATAATATTTGGGTCTGTCCAAAAAAAGAACATTTGGGTATGACTTTTACGTCAATCATAAATAAGAAAATAACAAAATCTACAACAAAATTATTGTAGCCGTGATGCGCTTGTGTTTGTGTATTCAACTTGATAGAAAGCTATTTTTATTAGATGGCAAGAGATTTTGTCCTACAAGTAAATAAAAGAATAATAAACTTTTTTATTAGATGATAGAAAACGACGTCGAATACAAAAAAGATAATAAGAAAACAACCTTTCACAATAATATGTGCCACATTGTCTGTCTTTCTTACCCGTTTCAAGCCACCCCAATTTGTATTAATTGGATGTAATTTAATTAGGAGTTTCTTTATAAAGAAAACCAAAATGGACGGACAACAATAAATAAATACTTAAATCAATTACTCCATAACATATATCAAACATTGTTTACAAAGGTATTTTTAAAAGATTATTTTCAGAGAAAGTTCTAAGATGAAGCAACTCATTTTGATTTATCTATTGACTACGTTTTTGTCTTTGGATTAATTTGCAAACAAGAACAGAACATGGCTTAGTTAGAAACTAGCAATAGGAAAACTTGTTAGAAAATGCCAGAAGAGTATTTGCAAAAAAAAAAAAAAATAGAATCATTTGATATTTGCGTAAACGGATATATCAATATTTAACGAATTAAGCAATCATATAGAACCCCAAAACAATAAACTGCACATATATATGACGGATATATAAAATTTATTCCATTTGTATATATTTATATATATAAAAAGATGGTATGAAAAAGCATGCGATATATAATGTGAGTAAATTCGTATAAAATTTGTATTTGATGAATTATACGTCACATAAAAACATAATATGTTGTTATCAAGATAAATCATTTTTTCACATGGGCCATAACCTCTTTTGTCATTTTCTTAACTCTCTTTATCTTTTTAGTTTTTAGCAAATCAAATCAATTATATCTGTTGTCAATAATTTTTTTTATTGCTTATAAAATGACAGTTCAATTTTTTCTTGTTCGACACACAAAATCAAGACCTATTCCAAAAAAAAAGCAGACAATTCTATGAACATCGATAATTGATTTGTTCATTTTAATGAGAAAGATTAAAGATAAAGGATAAGATTTGGTCATAGGTCTTTGAGAACCATATAATCACAATTTTGAAAAATAAATGATTAGAATACGTTGAGAGAAATCTACCCAACTTAATTTTATTCACAAAATAGTTTGTTATACTTAAATTTATTTTTAGGGTGTTATTAGAAATTTTGATATACTCTTTTTAATGAGTTTTAATTTTCTTTTGTTTTTTTTTTTTTAATTTTAACACTTTGAACCTACTATACAAGTTTTGAATCCATCACTACCTTGAAACTTATAGTCCCGTGGATGGTGGGATTTATTCTATAAGAAATTTTTAATTGTTCAATGTCAGAAATTATTGTACATTTGTACTATATTACTAAATAACAAATGCATGTAGAATTCTCTGAAAAAAAGAAAACTAATAATGTCATGATAACAATGGTCAATGAGACAATGATCGTTACGATAATGATGACGAAGGAATACAAAACGTAACATTTTGAAATAAGAAATCTCTACCAAAAAAAGGCCAGAAAGACAAAGACAAAGAAAAAAATTGCAAAAAAAAAACTACTGAAAAATTAAACTAACACAGTTTTTTAGAAACTATCCATGATCCGGTGAGGAACAGGAGAATTGATGACCTGCAAGATCTGAACAATCTCGGCCATTGTTGGCCGATTCGAAGGTATTTGTGAAGTACAGACAAGAGCAAGTTTCAGAACAGGCAAAACCTCATCTTCAGAGTATTGTTCCTCCATCACAGGATCAATACACTCCAACACATTCCCTTGTTCTAACATAACTCGAACATGGTCGCTAAGTATCACAAAGCTGTCTTCACCGTACTCCACCGGTCTCCGACCAGTCACGAGTTCGAGTATCAAAACCCCGAACCCGTAAACATCGCATTTCTCGTTGACCCTTAAGTTTTGACATTCTAGTTCAGGCGCTACATAGCCTAAAGCGTTTTGAAATCTGTTGTTGTTCATTGTGTTACCGTCTTGTGTTGTTAGGAGACGAGAGAGTCCGAAATCGGAGATTTTCGGGTTGTTTTTTTCGTCGAGGAGGATGTTTGTTGGTTTCAGGTTGAAGTGGACGGTTGCTGGACGGAATGTGTGGTGAAGATAAGCTAGTCCTTTGGCCGTACCGAGGATGATTCTGTATCTTACGTCCCACGAAAGAGGCGGTGTCGAAGGTTCTCGTTCGTGTAACTTGGACTGCAAGTTTCCGTTGGGGATGTATTCTGATACTAGAAGATGCAACTCCGGTGTCCAGAAATACCCTTTGATTGATACTAGATTAGGGTGCTTCGCTTTCGCCAATATCCGAACTTCGCGATCAAAATCTTCTAGGTTTTGAAGAATTGGTGACGGGACAAGTTTCTTAACAGCCAAGTTTCTCCCCTGTTCTCCTAAAGGTGCCTTGTAGACTGTTCCAAAAACTCCTTCACCAATCCTTGAAGCTTTGTTCAGAAGAGAATCCGGGTTTCTTTCGAACTCTTGAGACGAAGAAGAGGAACGTGAAGTTCTTGAGTTTAACAGAACAAGTTTACCCATCATTAAGCTTCTTCCTGATTTCGAAGACCCCGAGAAAATGCTCTCCAACGCGTTGTCTACAAATGCAAGCCGTCTTCTCACAGACGCGTTAAGCAGCGTTATAATTATGACTCCAGAGAAGATGAGTATAGCGGCTGATATTGCTACAATCACTGAAACACTCAGGAACATTCTGTGGTGGAATTTTCCAGAACCACTGCTTGCTCGGTTTCCGGGCATATTGTTCCCATGCCCGTAGGAGTTTGGATCAATGACAAGAGGCTTTGGAACATTGAGTGTGCAAGGACCTCTCAACAATGGTGAACATATACCTAGGTTTCCTTGAATAGCACTCTGGTCTAAGCTTTGAAACACACCTCCAACTGGTAACCTTCCGATGAGTCGGTTAAACGAAACGTTAACCAATAACAGATTCTGCAATTCCCCGAGCTCTTTCGGTATTTCTCCACTAAGCTTATTGGCCTCTAGCTTCAGAATCTTGAGATCTTGTAAGTTTGAAAGAGATTTAGGAATAGGACCGGTAAGATTGTTATGAGACAAACTCCTGCAACAAGAAAACTTGTAATTAATAGAGGAAAACATTTGCAATGAAGCAAAAATGGATATAAGAAACAGAGACTTACAACAATTTAAGAGAAGAGCAGTTTCCGATTCCTTCCGGTATAGAACCGGTTAGTGAGTTACCATCCAACTGAAGGATCTGGAGACTCTGAGACTCACATATATCAGCAGGAACCGAACCAATCAGCGCGCTGTTCCTAAGATCCAAGACCGTTAAATTCTGTAGAAACTCGATTTCAGGAGGAACTCTTGTGTTGAAATGGTTCCATGACAAATTGAGGTATCTCATGTGGATGAAGAGCCCTACTTCACCAGGAATGCTTCCAGTGAGATTGTTACGCGAAAGATCTAGCATTTTAAGTGACTCAAAAAGCCTGCTTGAGCCTCTCGGGATCGAACCGGTAAAACCGTTACCCGAAAAATCCATTTCTTGAAGACCAAGATCAAACAAACCATCAGGAATGCTACCGGAGAAGCCATTACCTTTGAGCTGAACAACCATAAGCTCTTTGCATGATTCCAAAGACTCCGGAATCTCGCCGGAGAGTTTGTTCTCAGACAAGATTAGTTCCTTTAAAGATCTCAAGTTACCTATCAAAGAAGGAAGCTTCCCAGTTAACTCATTGCTGGAGAAATCCAAGTGTACTAAACCAGTCATATCACCAATCCACGCCGGGAAATCACCGGAGAGCGAATTCTTCGATAAATCGAAGTGATTTAGAGATCTCAGCTTCTGAAATGTTCTTGGAAGTTCACCAGAGAAAAGATTGAAACTTAGATCAACTCTGTTTAAATGAGGACAGAGTCCAATATCTGAAGGCAATGATCCAGAGAACTGATTCCTCTGTAATTGTAACTCTTTCAAGTTATGCAAAGAGAGTATCCCCAAAGGTATTGAACCAGAAAGTGAATTAAACGATAGATCTAAAGCTCTTAACCTCTCAAGTCTCCAGAATCCTGAGACGAAAC
The DNA here is from genome assembly GCA_905216605.1 of Arabidopsis arenosa. Classification (NCBI taxonomy): domain Eukaryota; kingdom Viridiplantae; phylum Streptophyta; class Magnoliopsida; order Brassicales; family Brassicaceae; genus Arabidopsis; species Arabidopsis arenosa. The sequence goes on along the minus strand of LR999455.1, from coordinate 2,934,656 downwards.
TACCCGAAAAACGGTTTCTTGAGAGATTAAGACTGTTCAAAACAGAGCATTGAAACAGAGTACTTGGGATTTGACCTTCGAGGTGATTATGAGACAGAGAGAGATATCTAAGAGAGGAACAGTTGTTGAAGAAATCATCAGAGAGTGTACCGGAGAAGGAGTTTCCGGTTAAGTCAAGGTGTTGCAAGGAGCTGATTGAACCGAGAGACAACGGGATTCGACCGGAGAGATTGTTGTGGCTAAGATCTAGCTTTTGGAGATTGTTGTTAGTTGAGAGAGCGTTGATGTTTCCGGTGAAGTTGTTGTTGGAAAGTGAGAGTACTTTTAAACGTTGAAGCTTTTGGATTCCGCGGTTGATTTTTCCGGTTAAGGCTAAACCGTCGAGGGAAAGCTCGGTGACTCGAGATGTTTTGGGGTTGCATTTGACGTAACTCCATGAACAAGGAGTGTTGTCGTCTTCGTTCCATGACTCAAGGTGTGAAAATGGGTCGTTGAGGTCTGATTTGAAGACGATGAGTCCTAAAACGTCGTCGTTTAGCTGGATTGAGTCGATATCGCCGTTGATGAGTGATAACATCGTTGTCAATGTGAGAAACAGAGTAAATGAGATCATGTTTCTTCTCTTATCGTCCATTGTGATACTCTCTCTTGATGGAGCTTAATTTTTGGTATAAGGGAAGAGAGAGAGAGAGAGAAATGAGAGAGTTATGGCATTTTGATGAAAGATAGACAAGAGAGAGAAAAAGAGAATGGAGTTGAGTTTTGTGCCAATGAGAAGAAACTCGAAGTGTTAGTAAGATTCTGAAGTTAGCTACATGACAACAACGACTAGATCGAGTTTACATATGATCACTATGGCTAAATGGACCACATGGTCTTTATCCGGTCTAACCAAAATTGTCCGGTTTAGTAGATTTTCTCTTAATAAACATGTGTTTACTTGTTAAATACACACTATTAAGTTAATACCATGTTACAAGGTTTTAGGAAAGCATCATCATTTCGAGTCGGGTGATCCGACTCGAGTATCCGAAAAAGAATACTTTTACGAAGGCATGTCCATTTCGGATCGGATCACCTACTCCGTACCCAACTTGATTATCCGATTTTTTAGATAAAATAATACTAGAAATTATATGTTTTAAGTCAAAAAAATAAATAATATCGAATCTTAAAGTAAATTATGATTTGTAGACTAAAAAATCAAGACTAAACTTGATGCTTACAAGTTAATAGAATCAATAAAATAGCATGGTCTTATCAAGTGTGTGTATCCAATAAATATAAATCTATAGTCTAGCAAATAATAATATATCATTGGACTACAACCATATCTAGCCCCGACTTGAACGTAATAATAGAGTAAAAAGTTATATCACAAGAAAGGGAAGAGATGAGATAAAAAGATATGGTCAATAGAGAAAGAGACCTATGAGAGTATGAGAATCCAAATAAAATATAAGGATAAATAAAAAGTAAAGAAGAAAAGAACAAAACTAGGGTTTGGTGCCATTAGAATAAGAAAGAGTCTCGTGACTGACAAAGTTATGTGTAAAATCCACCGCACAAATTAGCTTATCTGTCTTTTTGTCCCGACATCTCTCTCTGTCCTCCTCGCCTCTCAATTTTAGATTCAAATTACAAACTTAAATTAGCTCTTTAAGTTGTGAATAGAAAAAGTTGTGAACAAAAAACTAAGTTCTTTAAGATTATAATTCTATTGCTAAAGGAGATTGATATGTTTCTTGGTTAGAGACATTAGTTTTTAAACACCATTGACTATGATTTGTGTTTGTGTTTATTTTGGGTACATGTTGTTTTGATTAGACTTATAAATAAAGAAAAGCTATATAAATTAATCTTTATATATAAGTTTTTGCAGTTAGCATTTTTATCACGATAATTGCAATCAGCATTATAATTTTTTCACAAATTTTGTAATTTCGTTTTTGTTATGGTCTTATGGATAACCAAAATATTTTTGTACTCACAAACTTTTTTGGTTAAACCAAATTATCATGTTAAAAATGATGTATATATTAATATTATGTGTAAATTAACAATAATTTTTTTTGTTACATTCTCATTGGAAACTGCTTTTAACTTTTTGTATTATATTACAAATAAATTATTTGAAATAATTACCTTAATATTCACGACTAACAAGTCTAATTCTTTTAGTTTTTTCATGGTTAACGGCTCCAAATGACTAAAAAGCATACAATTATATTTACACCACAAAGATTTACGATAAATGGTTCTAACGACACCACAAAGATTATCATAATTCTAAACTACATCATATTTAGTGATGAATCGATATGCTTTTAAGAGATAAAATCATGACGAACGGCTTACTTGCACTATGTTCATCTCCGCTAAGTTTACCGGCACTGTTTTGCAACAATTCATATTCAATCGGAATCCAGTCCAAATATGGTGTAGAAATAATAAGCCTTTATCACTAAGAAGTTTCCACAAATACTATAGTTTTTGATAATATCTTTTTAAAATATAATAGTCACTCTACCAAAATATGAATGTGAATTGGTAATATATTTAGAAAATTAATTCAACAGCTTTTACCAATAAGACTTTAAAGTTTAAACGTTGTAGGTATGTCCCACTAAAACTGTATACCTCTTGAAACCCATAGTTTTTGTTTGTTCATATTTGAGTCTTTTTCCAACACAATTATTTTAAATATTTAGATACTGTAAGATATTTTACACAGCAATAGAAAAAAAAACAAACCTAGATTTACAACAATTACCCTCAGTTGCATCTCTAAACCAATCTAAACCTAGTAAGCTGTAAAAGCAAAACTACAAAGAAAATATGTTTCAATGATGTGATGGATAAATATCATTGAAACATAGTGCAATCCAGTCACAAAACTACATACATTAATAAAACGTCAATCCAGTCACATATTACTTTTGTAAAATTTTCCTCATTTTGATATATTTAAGATCATTTCATTCTATTTTGTATTTGTTTTTCACGATTCTATCGTTACACAATAATAGCAACCAGTGCCGATGAGATATGGTCCATATGGAAGATTGAATCTGGTGTCTGATGTTTGGGAACGGAGCATGTTCTCAAATCTTGGTCGTCATTCAATAATTTATAGTTTACCCATTTCAAAATATTCTTTCTGCCAAAGATAATCTTGTAACAAACGGAACTCAATCAATTTCTTCAAAATCATATAATGTGAATTGAAATGAAGGGTTCAATCATGTAACACTAAGAAATGTGAATAGATGTAGAGGATTTAACCCTAAACTTATGAATATTTGGTTGTTACTTGTTAGTGCTTCTTCACATTTCTTCACATTACTTGTTTGATTCGTACTTTTGTTTTTTTTTTTCGAAATTTTGAAAAATATCATTTTCGGAAACCATTCTCAAAACTACAACTAAGAGAAAGGTTTTTCAAAATAGAGTTTTTTATAACATGCATTATAAAGATTTATAAAACCTCTTGTTATCTCATAAGCTAATATTTTGTATAAATAAAATTCTTACAACTACTTTATAAATTTTATATAACTATCTTACAAAGCGTATAAATCGTGATATTTTTTAAAATTGATAGAAAATAGTGGTATTTTTTTAGAAAACACCCGACCTTTTTTTTGTCATGTGTTCGTATTAAATCCTCAGTAAAAATAATACAGTAGTTAGCTTATAAATCTTCATAGTTTCTTTTTATATTTCATTTTACTCCCTGTTTTATTTTTTTCGATGTATAACTATTATAGTTTACAAGATATTTATTAGAAAATGTGCAACTTGCAATATATATTGAAATTTATTTGCATACATCACTATCAACAAAATAAATTCATATAATCTATTTTTTTTTTTTCATTTCATAATTTTTTATTTCTTTAAGATGCTTTCACAAATTGAAAGAAATACGAGAATGACCAAAAATATCAATTTAATTCACTACACCAGTATAATTAATAATTATTGTTGGGATGAATTTCCGAGAATCGTAGGACAGTTGATTTGGGGTGAGGGGTATTTTTTTTTTGTCGAATAATATCGTTAATGTCTTTGATGACCACGGGTAGGCAGGCAACTTAACCTATGGGAAGTAAATTTAAAGTTACTTTGGGTTTAACCTTCAATTTTAGGGAGTAATGAAATAAAATTAACCAATAAACTGAATCCTTAACCAATATTTATCTGCTATAAACTAGTATGTGTGTGATAACTGACTGACTTTTGATCGATCGGATATCCAGAATTTTGACAAAAAGAGATAGAATAACTAAGTAAAGGGGTCAAATTCTCAAGAGCTCTTAATTGTCAAATTCTCAAGAGCTCTTAATTGTCAAAAACCAATCTTTGATATCCTCAAATAATCTACATACTCCTCTACTTTTAATGAAAATACACAAACCCTATTGTGCCCTTATAAAATCAGTTTTTAATAAGAAAAAAGAAAAAAAAACATTCGACAAATCAGTAATCATTATTTCGACTAATTAAAAGTGAGTTCTCCGACCAATCAAAACATTCCACGTCATACGTGAATCCATCATCTACCATCGAACAACTTAGTATAATTAATACAACTGGTATTACACAAGACAAATAGTACAACTGATATAAGGCCATACACAGAGGCACAACTTTTGTTCGGGTGTTATGATTAAAAAAAACAAAAATAATCGAATAGTGATGAAAGAGAAAGAAGATGGGTATAGACTTACAATCGGGTGTAAGTGCCACATGTCTCACTCTCCTTTCTATTCTCTCTATCTCTCTCTATCTCTTTATCTCTCTCCCTCTTCTCTTTTTTTTTTATTATAACATTAAAAATATTCTAACATATATACTCAAGTTTATCCCACTGTGCATGCTCTAACTACTACAAGTTAATAGGTGCTAATATAGATTTTTGTTCATGAGACAATGAGTACCATAAACATATTTAATACTCTTCATTTTGTTCAACAAAGTAAAATTGATAATCGTAATGGTACAACTACAATCAGTCCCTTTTAAGGAAAACTAACAAATCTTCATTTGCAACTAATAAATCGAATTATTCTTTTTTTGTTATACAAAAATATATTAGTTATACAAAATTATATTTGTCTTCATCATATTCTTGTGTTATCATAAAATACATTATAATTTTATGATGAAATTATTAATGTTAACTACGTTACATTACAAAAGACACAAAAATATTGTTTTAACACATATAATGCATAAAAACATGGCGAATTCACCTCAATTACTTAAAATCATGTGTACAACCAAAAATATTTAGTTTAAAGCAAAGTATATGCTGATGTCAAATCTTGATGTTAAATCTTGATGACATGATGTCACCTCAATTTAACATTTTTTTATGACATCTTGATTTAAAATTTCCAAGAAGGTGTATAGGTATAGATCTTTTTTTGATAACCCAGTATCCAGACCACACAGTGATCTGACTAGCCCACTGGGTCTAAGCCCGCGTCACAGGGATTTTTAAGCCTCCACTTAAGGGCCCCCTGATAAACTGGTGGTCTGGGGCGCCTGAGCAAGTCCGCAGGTAAATTCCCAGGTGGCCACAGGAGTGAGAGAGCGAAACTGCGTCTGGGGAGGATCGATCCCTGGCCTAGACCAACAGGGCGATCCTTCCAACCAAACGAGAACCACTCGCCCACCACCATGTGGTTAAAGAAAGTATAGGTATAGATCTTAAATTGCTTGTTATACATGCTTGGGACTGAAGAACATATTGAAAAGTTGTAATGCTTCGGTTTCTTTCTCGAAATCTTGGATTTGCTCCACGTATTGCAATCTAGATCCAGTTGTACCAAGTGTTACAAAGTTGTACCTTTTGGTTTCAAGAATTTTTAAGTTACAAAACCAAACTAGCTAGTTATACCAAGTCTTACTTAGTTGTGCAGAGTTTAGAGACATGTCAATTTTTTCATAATCAACTGCACATATCGATTTTAAAAAAAAAAGATGATAAGGAAACGGAAAAAAAAAAAAAAAGATATTGAATTTTAAATCGATTTAAATAAATAAAAATGGGTGCATCCGGATTTGATCCAAATTAGAATTGGTTTATGTAGAAAATTCGTCACTCAAAATATGTTGAGAAATTCTGTAGAAAAGGCAAATGGAAAAGTAGAGAAGGAAAAAAATGTATTTTCTCGAGAAACAAAGGGTTTGGTAAAAGGAGACCGTCGTCAATGGATCATAAACCTGTTTGCTTCTCATTCTTTTTTGACGTTTAGTTACCTTTATCGTTTGCCACAAAACCACTTAAGATTATAACTTCAAGATTCTATTATATTCACATCCTAATCATTTGTTAATTATGTCAAATCAGTTCACATAAAAAATTACTTTACCATTTACTGTTATATAAAACTAAACAAAGTTTTTCAGTTTTTTCTCTTTTTTCTCTTCAAGAAAGGCATAGCACTTAATCCTCCAGTTGAAGAATTTCCAAAATCAATCTCAACATTCTCATCCAATGATGCATCTTCATTTTGACGTTTACCTTTCTTTCGTCGTTCTTCACTCTCCATCTTTAGACTCTCTGCATCATCCGTTGTGTTTTCCTTAGCTATTTCATCTTCATCAACACAGAATCCGCCACCGATCACTCTGTAATCATCGGTAGCTTTATCTTTCATATGAGCATCTCCAATCTCAACAGCTTCATCTGCACAGAACCCACCTCCCGTTTGAATATAATCTTCAGATGGACAATCGTTGATTGATGCTTCTTTCTGTGTTCTTTCTGCAGAAACATTTCCTATTCTGCCTTCATCAACCTCTTCGAAATTCTCACTAAGGGATTCTCCATTGCTTCTTGACTCATCCAATTCATCGTCTTCTTTTGCATTGTACTTCACAGGATTCCGAGATCGTGTTGACTGGGGAATGACAGATAACAAAGTGAACCCACTACATAATGAATTAAAAGAAGTAATATCGGTTCCATTATAAGAAAGCGAAATTAAGGCTTACCTTTCGCACTTTCTGAAGATTGCCCGGTTTTGCCTCTAAATCTACTACCTTGTCATCATCATCAGAAGTGTCGTCTGATAGCTCAAGGAGATCCTTTTGGACTCTTCCTCTTCCTCTTCCTCGTCCTCTTTTCTGGGCTCCGCCTCTGCCTCTACTACTAGATGGTTTTTCTAAGCGCTTCCTTTTGTTTTTCACTTTCTCATTGGCTTTAGGTGAATCTTTGTCAGAAGTGGTGTTATCTTCAGTTTCATGAGGAGCAACTCTTTTCTTATTTTGTTTTCTTGGACCTTCCTGGAGAGTACTATCAGCCACTTCTGACGATAGACCTCCGCCAATTCCTTTGACAGCTTTGTTGATTCTTTTACTACGGATCTTTGCAAATCTTTCATTAAAGGAATAAAAAGCTTCCATCCGAAGTTGCGTCTTCATGGAAAGAAAAAAAAAGTCAAATTGTCAGATTCTGTTCATATTATTAATCATATGCGTATCGAAGATAAGAGATCAGATGTAGATGAAGACCTCGCGCTTTTCATACTCCTTCAAGACTGGTAGTAGCAGATCATCTGTTTTCTTGCCGTTCCAATTAAACTTTTCCCAGCATAGCCTTCACAAAAAAAGTGATACTACAGAATCAGAACTCAGGACATTGTTTCACATATTGGAAGTAATTTATTACAGAAACAGAGTCCATCGGCCAAATCATGATATATTTTTTCTATACTTCAGATTCATTGAAACCTTTATCACGCCCTAAATGGTTCCACAAAAAGAAGTCAAGCTATGCCATATTGTTTGAAGGAAACTGGTATTAGTTCCTAAACCTGGTAGTTGGTACTAAGAAAGGATGATCATATACGTACCCAATATAGATGACATGTTATTGTTAAGTAAAGAAACGACTTACTTTCTAAGAACAGAAAGATCAGGCTTGCCCCATGAGAATTTCTCAGTCGACCGATCCACTTGTGGATTTAAGTAGGCTGAAATAACAGCCTCACTAGGGAACGTCAATGGAATATGCCAGTTCTTGCTTACCTTTCTCTGTAAATTTTAAATGGAATATGTCAATCTTGAACGAGTTGGACCATAATAAATTAGACATTAAAGTTCAGGTAAAAGAGCAATACATGCTGATCCATGAAGATTTGCTTTATTTCTTCGGTGTCATCAGTCGAGGCACCTGAGATGATTCCTTTATTATCTACAGAGGCAGACCCACGCTTCTTTATCTTCGAACCTGTTTTTGCATCAGTCTTTCCTAAAATGGTTGGATCAGGTGATTCAACCCATTCACGAAATTTCTGAAGCCCATCCTCCTCGGGAAATGCAGTGACAACTTCAATAGCATTGACAATACCAATACCACTGCATGTCAAAACAATTATGATATCAATTACATCAAGAACGGGACTTTGACCCTATGCAGTTTAAACCTCTGCTAACCTGATTCCTTCTGTATAATCACTTCCTAGAAGCATTGCCATGCGGATTATTTTATCTCTGCTCAAGCCTAGCTCCTTCTCAATGTCCTGAAAATCAATAGAGGTTAGAAATGTAATCACCAGACATTTGAAGAACTGAATGCATGCGAATAAAAATGTAACTTCAAACAGATCGATAAAGACAAATATATCAACTTACTACCGAAACGATGTATCAACTTATTCCTGATAAAGGCAAATGTATCAACCTACTACCGAAAAAGTAACAATCCAGAAGAAACTACAAAGTACTAAGAAGTTATAACAGAAAACAAGCCGGAGATAGTATGGAAGCTTATGTGAAATTGAAGAAGAAAATAAACTCATCTCAGCCAAAATAAAAAGAAATGATTTCTTAAATCCACATGTAGGAAACCAGAGTTTACGGACGGAAATGCACACCTTCATAAAGTATGTCTCCACATATTTGCGATCATCAAATATATTTTTGTACACGCTCCTTGCTCCAAACAAGAATACATCAGAATCGTCAGTGACAATGCCATCAACAAGGTTTGATTGTTCCATAAACGCACATTGTGCCTCTGCTTCCATGGGAGCTATGATGTACGGTATGCCAAAAATTTGGAGTAGCTCCTACGGAAAACCAAAATCGACAAAGCATGATAAGTTTGTTGTAAAATCAAACAGAACAGAAACTCTGAAAACTTTTCAAGAGGGCTGTATAAAGAGGACAATGACTCATATGTATTAAAAGACAACGGGCAAACCTGACATTCTGCAAACATCTCACTGCTCACAGATTCAGCATTCCGCTCAAGTTTTCTCTGTTCATCACCTAAACTTACGAATTCTTGGTCGAGAACTCGAATTTCCTCCTCTATATTTGCTTCTGAAAATTCAACAGGCACGCTTTTCTCTTCAAAATCTGTTGAACTGTCAATATTGAAAGTGTGCTTGTTAGAGTTATTTTCCTCCCTTCTTTCATTTTGTGAATCTGTGTCATGTAGTATCCCTATTTGCGATCTGACGACATCACGAGAAGGGTCCCTTGATTCAGTGACAAGACTCTGGATTTTACGTCTACTATAATCACTCTTATCATCCATCATGATAGATGATTCACCATCAGCATTACCTTTTTCACCAAGAAAACCAGTTCTTTCCTCATCAGCTATGGGCATAGCAGATACTTTGACAGATTCTCCACCAAAACTTTCAGAACCTTCTTCATTGTGCTGTGTAGCCATGGTGGATAGCATGCGGCTTTGACTAGCAACATTTGATGCTTTCTCCGGTGAGATAACTGATTTTACCTTTGACAATTCATTGCTCACAGCACAGCTAACGTTATTAGAACCAGAAGAAGGGTGTGTACCAAATTGTTTGGTTATCCCTTTCTGACCATCTGCATTGCCCGCTACAGAAGTGTTGGACTGTTCAGTTATAGCACCACTGGTTTTCAAGATTGTTATTTCGTCCAGAAATCCCTCTTCCTCAGCTTTACCAACGGTTTCCCTAGAACAAAGACTATCTTCGCTTGGCTTGTCAACAACAAGATTTACCCTTACTGATTGATTTTCTTCAAGGACATCCCCGGATTCCTTATCGTGTAAATCAAGAAGACTTTTCTTGATAGCCTCCTGCAGATCAGCTTCTTCTTCCAGATAGCCTTTTGTGATCTTTGTTACTGTATCATTCTCCATGGAGCTATTGGCATTTTCACAACTATATTCTTCCCATGCTACACCCTCATCGATACTAATATCCTTGGGGATATGCTGATTGCTTAAATTAGCTTCAAGCTTAGAGACAGAAGTATTCTGTTCAACAGGCACTTCTTCCCAATCACTGTCAGAAGCCCACGGTGAAGAGTCTTCTTTAGGATCATTTTCTGTAGAACTGATTGTCACTGGTCCTCCCGCTGCCAATTGAAGAAACATATCATCTTCATCATTGAGATCTTTTCCACCACCATCATGGTCAAATGATATCTCTATTGAAGATGGATTTTGCAGCATGGAATCATCATTCTGGATCTCCAGGTTCACAACATCTTCCTCAACAGGTGATTTTTCAAGAAATTGGTCCTCAGTAGGAAAGTTCTCCCAGGCGCTGAATGTTTCATCATTGTTAGCCATAGAACCAGAAGCTGTTCTCTCCTTTTCTTTCATCAAATGTAAGTTCCTCTGGATATCACGTGTCATTTGGATTCCCATGTGTCTGTTCCTTATTCTAAAACGTCCCCTTTCATCTATATATACTTCAATATTTTCATCAGGATTTTTAGGTTCATCTCTATCCAACTCAATGGTAGCATCTGATTTTTTCACCGAGGAAGCATTCTTGACGGGGACTGGCAAAGACTGTTGTGACGTTTTCTTTTGATTTTCATCATTTCTTCCTTCTCTGGCAGACGCCAGTTCTCTAGAACAAATTAAAAAATATCAGTTATTTTCACTTATGAAATAACCTTATTCTTTAATAAGACTTCAAACTGAAACTCACTCTTTATCACCAGCAAAAGAAGACGAGAATATAAATTCTCTGTTTGCTTCCGAAGCTATCCTAGAAGTTTGAACTCCACCAACAGCCCTTCCACCAGCAGATCTCTGAACTTCATTTATTTCCCGACGGAAAGCTACAGTTTTAAGATATGCTTCTATTTGCAATTCAGAAAACTTCTCAGGGGCCTATACATGATTACTTCCATAGTCAGTGTTTCGCGTCTCCTCATACATAAAGATTCAAATTCATAAATGGAGCTAGAATGAGCCAGTGATTTATGTAACTCACCTTCTTGACCTTTTGGTACTTTTGCCGGTTTTCTGCCATCAATTTTTCTCTCATCTACAAGTAAAGACATTATTAAATAATCTGAAACGTCCATGAAATTTAACATGCTGCAAAGATATGGTGTAAATATAGTTAATTACCTGAACAAGGAGATCAAGTTGCATGGATGGAGGGAGAGAAGCCAAAACAGCTGGGTCAATATTCCCATCCATTACTGGCTAGAAAGGTAGACAAAATATTATTAGAAGATGATGATCGTAAAGTATCAGATAACTCATTAATAAAGACGTGAAAACAACATATAATTCCAAATACATTATCATGATTCTTTACTAAGCAAATGAGGATTTCATCCAGAATAAGCGATCTTCCCTTTTCAGAAAAAGGACCAGACAAGTTGACAAGTGGTGTTGATTGCTTAACTAAAGAATTTTCAACTTAACCAATTTATATCCCATGAATCTTAGTGATCTGTAACTTAAGTAACAGTAAATAAAACAAGAGAAAGATGTAGTACGAAGACCACAGATTACCAATAAAATTTCCTCATCTTCGTCACTGTCCTCTTCCTCATCCTCTTCCTCAGACGGGATTGCTGCAGCTGAAGTTGATGCTTTGCTAGTAAAGTTTCCTTCTTCTTCAGCTGCAAGGGATGCCGCCAACCTATATTACACCAAGACAGGAAAACACGAAATTACATGCAAATAAACATCTTCAATCAATATCTCAATTACTCTGCTTACATCTCATCCAACTTTTCCTGATAATCCTTCCCCTGTACTGAGGAATCCTGTTCAAGATTACTCTTCATTTTGTTATCTAGGTCATCCCCATCCAACAAAACTCCCTTTCCCTTGGGATCATCCTTCTGCGAATCAGCAATAAACAAATCATAGACATTATATAAATCTCAACAACAAAATCACTTACAAATTACTGAACAAAGAGTGACAGTACAAGAATTGACATATTAAGGATTGATCATAAAAATACCATGACTAAGGAAGGGCATGTGAAAGCAAATAAATAACATAAACTGGTAAGACATCACAACAACAAATCGTCTGATTCATTACCGCAAGATACATGACTTATGGCATAAAAAGGAACAAAAAGAATACCAACTATGACATGATGAACAATTAGCATCAAGTTAGTGTCTCTGTGCCCAAAAATCCTAACTAATAAACAAAACAAAAAGGAAAGAAGTGGATACTTAAGACCACGAATCACTTAAGGCAGTCCAACAACACCATCTAATGTTTTACTTAAGAACACGAATCACTTACCGTGAGCTCTTTGACGACATCATCAACACCATTCTCCTCTCCCACCAAAGATGCTGGAGATCTACATCAACAAAGTTCATTAAAGCAAATTCCACCAACAAAACTGAAATTCACTGTTAAAAAACAACAAAACTTTATTAGCTTACACTTCATCTAGCTTATCCTCCTCAGGAACTCGCAAATTATCTTCCACAGAATCAGAACACACACGTTTCTTCACTCTATCACTATCATCCTGCTTCAATCTTTGATTCTTAATATCTTTAGCTTGTTCCTTAAGCCTAATATCCTTAAGCTACAACAAAAAATCCCAAAACCAACTCAAAACTTGCTAATTTTAAGCAACCACACCAATTGGAACCAGTTAACACAGGAAGCAAACCCGATTAAGCAGCAATTTCTCAGCAGTCTTCCGGATTTTAGTCTGAGCATTCTCACGTTGACGACGACGAGCAATAACAGTACGACGTTTCAATGCCGGAGTAGCTCCATCAAAGACGAAGATCGGTTTAGTCCTTAAGAACAAAAGCTTACAAATCCTTCGGAAAAATCCGATCAAGTGTGCGTTCTGAACCATATCTCCCTTCTCATCACGCATCGCTTTGATAAATTGTACCATCCATATACTCGCATCTGCAAATTCAAACGATGAAGAAGAAGCCGGAAAAAAAAAATACAAAACAATTGAAGTTGATTGCCGGAGATTTGTTTACCGATGGCTAATCGTTTGTTGGCTAGGGTTTCGACGGAGACGCGACGACCTACAGGAGCAAGAAGCTCCCAAAGACCTTGCACTCCCATTTTTTTTTTCTCAGTTTCTTAATTTCTTGAGAACAGAAAGACTTGGCCGTGAAATTAAAAGCCCTTTATATATTGACGATCGACGGCGGTGTGAAATTATACGGCGTCGTTTTTTCTCGCTCTCAGGCGTAAATTTAAACCCGACGGTTATATGTACAAAGAGTCAACGCCCGGTTTATGAACTAACTAGACCGTCTCAATGTTGGCCCATTCCAAAGTATTTTTCTTAAGAAAGGCCCAAAATCTGGCCTTGTTTCTTTTTTAAAAAATGTTTTTTTTTTGTCAAACATTTTTCAAGAGACAATTAGCTATACCAATTTTTTTTTTGAAAACTAAAAAACAAGAGAAGAGAGGATATTTGTGTATTAGCAGGAAAAAATGAGAGGGAAACTGGCCCAACATAAAATTTTGGATGAAAATGCCCTACAAAATATATCTCTCTTTCACGACCATAATCGCGAATCGATCCGAAGAAAATTATGTCTGCTGCGATAGAAACGTGTCGAGATTTGAGTCTAAGCTTCGCTGGTAAGCAATACATTCGTAAACTCCGACGACACCACCTGTTCCGAGCAACTCAAATCCGTCGTATGCAGCTTCAGCACCGAATCCGACGTCTGAAAATACACAAACTCGCTGGCCGTCGCCGTTTGTTGCGGCGGCAGCGGATGCATAACCATTTTTGTCACTTTCGGCTTCTCCTCCATGATTTCGTCGGTGACACACCCATTAACAACCGGAGGCGGTGGTCCTCACCTCTCGGTAGTTCCTTTTTGTTGTAAATCCGGCAAAGAACCCAATCATCCACCTAGGCAAAGATATGTGTTAGATAGCGTTGGTTTAATTCTCCGTCATGTTGCTGTCAAGCCAAACATCTTCACCGCTCGATATAGGTTGAATACATACCTTTTCATCAGTTTGGTAATATATATCCGTTTTAAAAATTTTGAATCATAATATATGCAGAAAAAATAATTGAGATTTTTTAATTTTATGTATTATATGATGATTCAAAATAGTTAAAAGAAAGTTTAAACAAAGATGATAGGAGAATCGTAATTTTAAATCTTAACCAAATTTTCTAAATATCTTTATTTTTAAAAATGGAATATCCGGTTCACAATTTTGGATATGTTTTGACCCGATCCAAAGGAAAATATGGAATATCTGGTGTAAGATTTTGAAGTAAATTTTGTATCGGATCAGGTACCAAAAATTTCGGATAATTTTTAACCCAACCGGTACAAAATGTACTTCAAATCTATACTAGTATTTTTGCAACATTTTGGTGACGGGTGGGTAAAAAAGCTCTCGGGTTATTTGGATACCCGACCCGTTTCTAAATTTTGGTCATAAAATTTTTTTTGGGTCGGGTTATATTTAACCCAACTCATACAACGGATATTCCATATTTAATAATTTAGATATTTAGAAGATTTGATTAAGATTTAGAATTATGATTCTCCTATCATCTTTGTTTGATTTGTTTTTAACTATTTTGAATCATCATATAATACATAAAGGTTAAAAAAAAAATCAATTTTTTTTCTGCATATACTGTTATTCGAAATTTTAAAAACGGACATATATTATCCAATTGACGAAAATGTGTATTCATCGTTCCACATCGATTAAAATATTTAGACAATGATTCAAAATCATATCATAAATAAGATCAACATTAATAAAATAAATGAGTTTTTTGGCCGGACGGGTTTGGCGGGACGGGTTTTTGAATCAACAATAATAAAAAAGATTAAACTATCATTAATCCGCCGCTTCAATACGGAGTAAATCATTAATTTTTTTTTAATACCACCAATATTAGACATATCAAATCAGTCTCATTTAGAAAAGATTGTATAAAATCAAAAATTGTCCCGTGGTATAATGTTACTTAATAAAAATTGTAAACTATAAAATATAAATGTCTTTGAAAATGATACAATTTACAAACTTTATCTATAATAAATAATCGTTAAATTTTTTAAAATTACTACTTTTAAAAAACAAATTACGGGACGGGTTAATAAATTACAAGACGGGTTATATGGTGGACGAGTTTGAATCAACATTTATAAAATTTTAAAATATCATTAACATGTCGCTTTAATACAGATTCAATCCTTAGTTTATTAAAATATATATAAATATCTTAGAGAATGATACAATTTATAAACTTTATATATAATAAAAAATTATTAAATTTTAAAATCACTACTTTTAGAAAACAAATCACGGGACGGGTTAAAAAATTATGGGACGGGTTATATTTTGGAACGGATTTATATGGCGAACGGGTTTGAATCAATATTTATAAAATTTTAAAATATCATTAACATGCCGCTTTAATACGAGTTAAATCCTCAGTTTATTATTGTTCCGTGAACTCGTGATATACCGTTACTTGATAATAATTATAAACTATAAAACATAAATATTTTATAAGGAGATATAATTTATAAAATTTTATATATACTAACTTTAAAAAATAAATCATCCCGCGGTGTACCGCGGGTTAAAATCTAGTATATAGTATAGATGTCTCACGACTTCAGATGATTCATATGCTTTCCATTTTTACTTATTCCATATCTTCTAAATTTAATATTTCTTCTCTAGTTTATATATTTTCAATTCTCACGCAAGTCCATCTCTCATTTTTTTCAACATTCGAAATGAAATTATAATCAAAGTGAAACTAATTATAATTGAAATCTAAACAATTTCACATCAAAAGTATATAAATTTAATCCAAACTATATTTTTTAAGTAAGATTTATTTAGTTTTGCACTATAAAATTAAAAATCTAGTAAGTTTTATATTTTATTTTTCAAAAAAATTATACGTAAAAAATATACATTAAAATTGTTTTTAAGAGAATGCCATATGTTTAGTGATTTGCTTTAGGCCTGCCAAACATTAGGACCGGCCCTGGAGTTACATGACGAGAAATTCATGGAGATGAAAAGACAATCTCCATCCCTTGAAATAGGTCTCGTAAGCACATCAATAGCCCTCTCCAAAGGATTTTAGTGATTCGTCCTTTGAAGAAACAACAAGTTCAACATCTAAGGAAATTTTACACGCAATGTGAAGGGTATCGAGAGCTTGTTGATCTGAAAGTGACTTTAGGCGAGATACTTGCATCATTAGTTAATCATATGGTTCGATTTTGGTATGTTTGTTAGAGTAATTAGTTGGCTATAAAATTTGATAGTCTTAATTTTGTATTTACGTGGTTCATGGTGATTATTTTACTTCAAATTCTAGAGCAGTTATTGGGTTTCTTTAATTGCTTTAGGAAACAATATTTTACCTCGGAAAATATGTAATATCTTTATTTATAGTTACAAAATTTATTAGTCACGGAAAATTTATAATAATAAATGATAATATTGAGTTAATATATTTTAACCAATTCAAGCTTTTTCAAAAAATGAAAATATAAAAATATACAAATAGAATTTAGTCTTTTAAAGATGATATTTCGATATTATGTTACGTTTTTTTCGGAAATGATATACAACATTTTTCTATTTAAATAGATCAAATTTAAAATAAATTATTTACAATATTTTGGTATTTTTTGAACGTAAAAGTGAAATTCATTTAACATAGTAAAATTAATATATAACCTACTTAAAATGCATATTTAATACCATATTTATTCTTTCGTTGCAATAAATAAATACAAAACAGTAATAGTATTTTCTAAAATATAAACTGAAAGAAGTCCTATAAGGAATATACTGTTGAAATTTGCAATTGTTTTACCTTTTAAACACTATTTTATTAATCATCTTATAATTACGTAGATTTTTACTAGAATGTGAAAAGAACAAAACCACATGAGGCAAGCGATATGCCATGGCTGTAAGTCTGTAACCGACACATTTGAAAGAAATAATGAAAGTGGGAAGGCCACTTAGGTCTAGAAAGAGGTGGGATCATATATTTGGTGCTTTGTACAATCTATGTACATATTTACATTGTGTGTAAGTAAACAAAGGATTTCCTTAAAATGGGCAGAGCAAATCTGATTTTTAGTTGTAATAGAACACAAGACAAAACAAATTATATTTGAAAACAAGTAGGAATACAAAAGTCAAAACATGAATGGTTTTATAAGATTATACCACACGACACTGAAACACATGTAGACCATCTAAATCCAGATCAATATCATCAAAAACAAACTCCAAGTACTATGAAAATTAAACATATTAGTATAAGTTATCAACCAAAATGCAAGGTTCATAATCATAATTATTTTCACCTGATTAAGTTGAGTCCAAACATGTTCACAAGCTACCATTATTCCGTAGGAAACACTCATTGGAGCTAGTTGGGTAGTGAAGTGGAAGCAAATACTACAAACAATAAAAGAAAAATTTGCAAAAAAAAAAAGACATTGAGATATTTATCTAGTACCTCTCCACAATATCGTCTTTTACATTGAGAACAAGATACATCAAAACGACTCACAACATCTCCAAGAAAATCACTGCTATAACATTGAGGGCATACCACTGAATCATCCATTGAGAATATGTGAAAAAAATCGAAAGATGAACGCAGGCGGCTCGAATCCGAATGTTGACCCTTGTAGTTTGTACGTATAAAAAAAATATGAAATCCGAAAAAGAAATAAGAAAATTTAAAACAAGTCTCAGAAATTTGGAGCAAATTTAAACAATTTGCCATCACCAAGAGATAAATCAAAAACTAGTCAACTTTGAAAGAGACCAATAATTCAAAACACCAAAGCGGAGAAAAAATAATAATATATGAAATCCGATATGGAAATCTTAGAAACATGAGCAAGTTTAAGAGATAAGATAATCAAAGTAATGAACTAATGATAGGTAAATCTACTCTGTTTTTTTTAGATTGTTTTTAATTGACCTATATACAGCTATCATATAAATGCTATGTATTTATTTTAATTTTGTATTTCAAATAAACAATGTTGTTTGTTTTATTTAAGATACAAAATTAATTCTTTTTATTTAATAAAACAAAAAACATCGTTTTGTTGAAATACAAAAATATATATATATATATATATATATATATAATCCCATACAAGAGTCGTATATTCAGCCGGATTAACTCAAACCATAATTATTAAACGTATAATTTAAAAACGGTGTAGTGGATTACCGTACACCGTATATACAGCCGGCTAGAGCTTATTTTAGAAGATTTCAAAATTTTCGTTGCCTTACAATATGTTCTTCCTCGAAAAAAAAATTGACAGTGAAAAAAACTCCCTCCGTTTTTATAATTGATATTTTAAGTTTTTGCAAATGAATCATTTATATTTTATTTTATTTCTAAACTAAAATATCATTTATTATTTACCTAAATACGATTCAACCAATGATAAAATAATTTGCATACTATAAATCGTCAAAATCAATAAAATACTAATAATTTTATACTGGAAGTTGAAAATATCATATCTATTTTGAAAAACAAATATATATTTTTTCAATTTTACTGTCAAAAAATTTCTCTTAAAACATCAAATAAAAAAAATGGAGGGAGTATGGTTAGAGTTTCATTGCATGTTCTAAGAGGATTAAGAGAAGCTATGTTTTGGGAAAGTTATGACTATTCATATTGATGCTGGTGTAATTAATTGGAACTTGAAAGGTCAATTGATGGAAGAAGGCTTGGTAGATTGAAATCATGTGTTTATGGTCAACGTACGTATTCTATTAATAACAAAAACTTGGGAAAATATGCATGCAAAATAATATTCTTCACACTACTTTAAACGTTGAACACACATTCCAAGCAACGTATTCTAGATTTACGAAGTTTTTTTTTTCTCGATAAAACTTAAGATTTACCAAGTTGCATAATTTAATTTTCTAGTAAATTTATACATATATATTACAAAGATTTGTCTATTGGTTAGCCAATCAAATTAAACTTCAACTCCTTCATTAATTCCTAAGTCTTATCTTCCCTATGAAGTTTCGTCTCTCTTTAAATTCCTCACTCACTCTCTCTTTTGTTCAACTTTCACAAAGAGAAACAAAAGAAGGAAGTAGAAAAAATGGCGGAATCGGCAAAGCAACACATCGATCGAATCCGGAAGACTAAGTTCTCAATCGGCGGAGCTTATAATCCTTTGACGGAGGATCTTCATCAAGCATTATACTCTACTCCAAGGATGTTCACTTCCTCATGGAACTTATCCAAGTAAGTATACTCTCTATATTTTTTGGTTAGATATGTTTGCATGTGAATATATACGTGTAGTTGAGTTTGTGATGTTCTTTATGCAAGTCTAATTTTCGATACTATATCCTCTATAGTCAGTAGATATCAAAAACAAGGCATTAACCTGATCTTAATTCTGGAAAATGTTGAACCAGAACTGGAACCAAACCGAACCAAATCATTTTTGTTATGCTTGGTTTCATGTACTCAAGCGTTTTCATATGTGTTTCCAGTCATAGTCATGTTTGCTCTTAGCACACAAAAATGGGTTAGACGACTTAGATTGGTACAGAAAACATGTTTCATGGTTTTTGCTAAACATAATATGTTTACTAATTATATATTACATAGATTAACATATTAGTAAGAAAACCTTTTTGTTCAAGAAATTATTTGTTAATGGTAGGTATTAATTTTTCCTTTATTTTTCAGAATGCTGAGGATAACGAGTATCTGGAAGGTGTGGATCCTTCTCTTGAATTCATACTTACATATGAGGACATCACAGCCACTGGAGCTACAGCCACGCTTCTTATCTTCAACAATGAGACAGGTTTCTCTGAGAAGAACATTGAGTCAATTTGTAGTGTTGTAAGATCCACCAAGAACGGCATTCGAAAACGTGGTTTTATTGGAGAGAAAGGTATGTCTTTGCCTTCTACCATATGTCCTTACTGACTTTTATTCTTACATGTTTGTTCTATTTCAATCTTGGCAGGTATTGGTTTCAAGAGTGTGTTTTTGATCACCTCACAGCCATATATTTTCAGCAATGGCTATCAAATTTGCTTCAATGAGGCACCTTGCAGCCGCAATAGCAACCTTGGCTACATTGTTCCTGAGTGGGTTGAGCAACATCCTTCTCTAGTCGATATTCAAAGAATATATGGTTTTGGTTCTGCTCTTCCGACCACAACAATTATCTTGCCTTTGAAAAGTGACAAAGTAAAGCCGGTGAAAGAACAGCTTTCCAATGTTCATCCTGAGGTTCTGCTGTTTGCCTGTTTCTTTCAAAGATCAAGCGCCTCTCTATCAGAGAACACTACCAAGATAAGCTCCGCACTGTGAACTCAATCGGGATTGTTAGCGAGACTAATTTTGTGTCAAGGACAGAGCCGTCGATGACTACAAGCGAGCAAAGCTAAAGCTTGCGGCCCCTCAAATTATATCTATTTAATCGGCCCCATTTTTTTGAATATCTTCCTTAGTTCTGCTGGTTAATGTGTGATGCTATAGTGATGGAGGTTGCGGGTTCAACTCTCACATATGGGAATATCATTTTTTTTTTTTCATAAATACCTATATTTGGCCAAAATATTTTTTTGCTGCTTGTGGCCACCAATTACACAGCAACGGCTCTGGTCAAGGAAGAGCATTGATGCTGAGTCATACATGATACATCTCTCAGCTTGTGGAAAAACATTCAGTTACTACATGTGGAGGCAAAAGTTTCCGGTGAAAGATGAGAACCGAGTGGGAAGGAGAAGCGAAGTTGAGGAATTCTTCATAACTATGGCGTTTCCATTCGGAGACCGTCTTGCCCTTGGAAATAGCTCTCCTCCTGGTATATATGCGTTGCTTCCCACAGAGATGGTAACTAACTTTCCATTCATATATCATACAAGGAGATTTTATCATGGCATCGTCTAGAGAAACTATACTATTGGATGAGATATGGAACCAAGGGATTCTCAGATGTGTTCCTTCTGCTTTTGTGAATGCATTCACTTACTTGATGAAAAAGAAAGATGCTTTTAGTTTCTTGCCTGTGAAGGAATCTAATTATGAAGAGTTGAATAATGTCCGAGAATCTATCATGGAAAGGGTTTCGGCAGAGGGAAATGGGCCTAGCAGACTTTGAATTCAACCTCTTCAATTTCGTTTGGACTTTTGATCATTAAGTCATCTTTTCTTTGGTTTTTTTTTTTGTTTTTTTTTTTATGAGTGATTTTCTTACCGTTGAACTATTCAATATTTTGTTATATTGGCAATATAACAAAATATTGATTTTTAATGTGATTTTTGGTTATGTTAAATAATCTAGAAGTTTCAAAAAACTTTGCATCATATATAATCTACAAAAAAATATTACATTATCTAGGAAGGAAATCCCAAAAATTGTGTAAAATATTACTCTTACAACTGCAATCCCAAAATTAAAATTCCTCAAAAAATATTTGCATTCAACCTATGACTCCTTTTTTCCTTTTCAATAGGAGCAACGTGTTATCAAATCAAGGATGTTCAAGCGATTGTCTTCCGTACCATGTGTATAACGTATCCCATAATCCTCCTACTTCTCGATAGAGTAGTGTATAGTAGTCAGTTGTGTAATTATCTTTTTATTTCACTAGGTTATGAACCCCCGCGATGTCGCGGGGGAACTCATTTTCAACAAATATATTTGATTGTGTTTATGTATTAAATTGTTATGATAATATATTCAAAAAATTGAATTATTACATAAAATTAACTATGTTTTAAAGTTATATCATAAATATTTTCCAAAGATGTTAAAACAATTTATGAATAAAAATATAAAAAGGAAGAATTATGATTAAAAATACTTTTGAAACATTTTTTATAAATGTAAAATTATTTATAAGTAACAAAATACATAAAGAAGAGTTTTAATATAGAGATAAGATATTCTAACGGTCAAAACCCAAAAATTTGGATGGAGTCGGTACTCAGCCGAGTTGCGATCAAAAAGACACAACCGAGAAAAAAGTAACCGTCAATATTTCAATGAAAAGTTACGAAGAAAAGACACAACCGAAAAAATAACCGTCAACGAAAAAAGTAACCGTAATTATTTTAACGGAAAGTTGCGATAAAAAGACACAAACGTAAAAAGTAACCGTCAATATATTCACGAAAAGTTGCGATAGAAAAATTCACAACCGAAAAAATAACTGTCAACGAAAAAAATAACCGTCAATATTTTAACGAAGAGTTGCGATAAAAAGACACAACCGAGAAAAATAACAGTCAATATTTTAGTGGAGTGTTGCGATAAAAAGATACAATCGAGAAAATACCGTCAATATTTTAACGGAAAGTTGCGATAAAAAGACACAACCGAGAAAATAACCGTTAATATTTTAACAGAAAATTACGATACAACCGAAAAAAATAACCGTCAATATTTTAACGGGAAGTTGCGATAGAAAGACACAACAAAAAAAGTAATCGCCAATATTTTAGCGAAAAATTGCAATAAAAAAACACAACGAAAAATAACCGTCAATATTTTAACGAAGAGTTGCGATAAAAACATAACCGGAAAAATAACCGTCAATATTTTAACGGAAAATTGCGATAAAAAGACGGAACCTTTCAGAAGTGCAAATGACATTTATTGGAAACGACATAACCGTAAAAAATAACCGATTAAAACGAAAATTGCGATAAAAAGACGCAACCAAAATAACCGTACAAAAATAACCGATTTAAACGAAAGGTTGCGATAAAAAGACGCAACCGTTCAGATGTGCAAATGGTATTTATTAGATTGCTATTATATATAGATTAGGAACGAAGACTAAAATGCTTTAAAAATAGTGATAACTAGTCACTAAGTGGATAGTGGTCTAGTAGTTTTAGTGAGTGTTCAGGATCACTAGTTCAACTTTATAATTATAGTTTGGGAGGATTGATTAACGTCTTAAAAGTAATATTATCCGCACTTAGTTCGGATATCAGAAAAGATTATGACCAAAAGTTTGGAACTAATTTTACGGTTTATCAAATAAAATTTCAAAAAACTATCCATTATACATTTTAAACTACCTTTCTACCCAATTTTCGTATAAAAACAATTGGAAAGTATAAATAAATATTATAAAGATTTTGGATATATAACGTGGCGAATTCAACATGTTGAGTTACCGATCCTGAGTGGGACTTTCGTTGTTTCAATAGTATATAGTATCACATGATGCAATAATTCAAACTTTATGTCTATTTTTTTGTAAGAGAGATACCGAAAAGCTTTTGCTTTCTTTATTTAGACAAATTTTTTATATGGACGGTTTGGAATTGTTCCTTGTTAGGATTCAATTCTATCGTGTTTGGTACAAAATTTATAAAGTAACTAGATAACAACCCGCGCATCAATGAAGTGATTCAGATAAAATTATTATGATTAAAATTATTATTCGAGATCCAAGATCCGTTTGTGTATAACGAAACATGTTACAATTTTTTTTTGTTTTATTCAAATTTAAGACTATTTCATATAAGAATATGTTTTACCCGTGAAATATTTGAACCTTGAATAAAGCTTCAACATGATAAAAAAAATATTGACGAAATGTTACCATTTATGGCAATATGTCTTTCCGTATGTTTTAAAGATTTCGAGATTTTGTAGTATAAAAAGAATTTTTTTTTTTTAATAAGTAAAAGAAATCCAAAATTTAGCAAAGATGAGATTTGATAGTTTCCAAACTAAGATTTTGTAGTGTTCCAAATCTAAGATTCTTAGATTATGAATGGATTATTTACGAAATGGTTATAATGTAGTTAGATTTTGGTTTATATACAAATGTGGTTATAATGTTTTTCTTCGAAAAGTTAGAACTCTTCCAAAAAATAGGATTTTAAGTATTCGTAACATATATAGAAAGGAGATTATCTTATTTATTAAAGTAAAAAATTTATGAAATATGTAAAGATTTTGTAGTTTTGAATTCGAGATTCTTGAACCAAATGTATATATTTTATCATTTAAATATAAACATAAATATAAATATAAATATAAATAAAAAAATTGTTTACCCATCCGCTAAAGAAAATTTATATAAATGTATATAAAGAAAAATATAAATATAAAAATATAGTAATTTAAGATAAACAAAAAGTGTATGTTTTTAATTATTAATGGGATATATGGATGTATGAGACTAATGGCAAATTCTGTAAATAGTCTAATAAATCTTGGGTAATTATCTAAATAGAAGCCAAATCATTGTGAGCGCGACAAATCAGCGTGGCAATCTTGTTAATAACACATGATGGTAAGGTTTTTTTTTTAAAATGTTTCTCTATTAATATATAGGGGATATGTTTTTTGAGCCAAAATAATATAATAAAACATTACAATTTCAGTAATGGATAACAACCGATAGTGGATTGATGTTTTCTTTGTTTTGGCCTTTTCATATTACTATTTGAAACTTAAAACGTTCATGTGGATTTGGACCGTTTGGTTTTACTATGATATTAGTTTCATTGTGCCAAAATATTTTGGTTTCACTTTTCATTTTGCCAATAACATGCAAATATACTATCAAATTTAAATCCATATGATGATTAGTTGTTGCGCAAAATAAATTCATCAACTAATCACTATTAAAACTGATTTGAAATATGAGCGTTTATCGCATTAATCGTCTTGTAAATCTCAAAAATCAGTTTGGTTCTACGATTTGCAAGTCATATTAATAAAAGTCAAAATGTAGGTTTAATAGATCTCTTAAAATTTGTAGTTAAGAAAAGTAGCTCTGCTTTATTTTATGTCAACAATAGCTCTTCTCAAAAATCAAAATATGGTAACATTTTAAGAAATAATTATTCGTTATAGGCACGTAGAATGATTATTTCATTGTTGGGAAATGCCTTCTGTGTAAGCCACTTATTGGTTCACATTATGGATTCTTTGGCTATAATAAATTTTTGCCTTCAAAGTTTTTTTTTTTTTTTTAAAGAAAAGCACTTACAATGAAACCCTAATTTGATTACAATGTAGTCTTTGAAATAGGTTAGCTAAAAGTCAAGCTAGATGTAGACATCCTATATATCAATATAATAATACGTCCAAAACATGTAACGATCCTATATGCTTAAGTTAAGAAACATCGATATCAAGACGTACGTGATGAATTCCCTTCTTATTTTGTTATGTAAAACGTATTAAATGGATTAATTGAAATCTATAGTGTATAAATGAAAGTTATCTATATAGTACATTAATAAGCTATCATATCTAATCTAAAGAGAGGTGACTATCTAATGATCTATACAAGAAAAGTTTTCGATTATTATCAATTTTAGCATACTATACATCTACTATAAGAAATTTAGGTCGACACATGTCTTCTTAGATAGATAAGCTTAAATCAATTTTGTTGTTTTAAAATTTTCATATCTTCTATATACATCTTCATTGGTGACGAAATATCAAGATAGTGAATACGATAGATTATATTACTTGGTTACAAACTCATCGAAAATCTTAAAATAAATTAAATCATATTGGTTTTACCTTAGAACATTGTTCAGTAATCATTTTTAGGTTATGGTTATATATACTTTCGAGAATATTGTATATTGTATATTTTCAAAATATAAATTAATCATTTTAAAAAGTGGTTGGATTGACCATTTAATGTGTGTGACATTTTGTCAAGTAATCACCCTAGAGAAGAAAGCTTTATACACGAGAGTTTTCGTTTCCAATTCCATTTCGAGAGTATTTTTACGCCTCGAATAAATTTGTATACTAGAAGACAATTAACGTAGGGTTAAAAAATTCATCACTATATTAATAGATAAGTAAGTACAATAATTATAATTTGCCAAACGAATATTAATGACGTTGTGATGTGATGAAGAGAACATTAATTGTGCATCAAACTAAAGCACATCACTTTGAAGAATAATAATTGCATCTATGCATGCATGAAAAAAATTCGGTAAAATTTTTTTTATATATATACGTTCTCATATCTCTTTAAATATAGGAGTCTAACTCTAGAATTTAACCGACAAAAAATAACTCTAGAATTTAAAATTCTCACTGATCTTAAGAAAACCTAGTTCGATATGTCTGTACTCTTAAAAACTCACTAAAGTTCACATATCAAACCATGATCACATTGATATATCGTGGATTTTACCGTTTTTAATCATGATATAGGTATTGTTTTTTTAGTCTTTTTGTTATTTCTAAAATCTTTTCTAATCTTTTTCAGGTTTATGCACGTTCTGCACTAATTTGGAGATTATAGATCATTCTGCAGGAAAACCAAGAAATTATGCTGCAAGAGCAATCTCGAGACCAAAATACGTGTAGGTGTCGATCGACACCACCCCTGATGTCGGTCGACACCAATATCTGACGGCATAGTGAAAGACTAGCTAGTGAGTAAATAAGTATTTTAATATAACTTTCTTATATCAATCTTGTTTTTGGAAAAACATCCCTTTCACCAAGTAATTTCTCAGCAAAACTAAATTTTTATCATAATAAACAATTGATCTAGTTGTTGGTATACCTTACTCATCACTAAGACAATACTTTTTATATATTTAAATTGATATCATAGATATTATTATTTTTTAATAATTTTTATCGTCTGGTCGGGAAGCATAGATATTGCGATTTTTATCGTCCATAGAATTTATTTCATAAAATATCGGCATCAAAAATTCTAAATGGACATTGTCGCATCGCATGCTTACTTTATTCTATATTAAAGTTACAAAAATCATTTGTTTGAATACCTTCTCACAACACCTGTAAAGTCATTTCCCTTTTGCTTCAAAACTTTATTTATCATTAGAAACAATCTAAATACGTTTATTAGTTATTTCAATAAAGACTAAAACTCTAACTCTTTATCATTACTTTTGTAAACAGTCATTTAATTTGTAACATGAGATTAATTTAAGGAATTCTGTTAAATCATATATTACGTTGGTTCATAGAAGAAACCACTTAATCAAATTATTATTATGTATAACAATCGCAAAACAAATGAGATGTCTCATAAAAGAGAAATGAATTAAGAGAAAGATACTCATATGAAATCCATGAAAATTAACAAAACTTTTACCCTTTTCTATCAAATGATATATATAAAACTAGTGTTGTGCCCCGTGCTTTGCACGGTGAAGATGTTTACGTGAAGAAAATCTTATCTTATTTAGAGATTAGTTTTTCATTTCTATTTAATTTTGAGATAATTAAAAAATTATTTGATTTATGATTTTTGTTATTTAAATGATAGACCTATGATCTTTTAAAATAAACTATCTGTTTATAATTTTTTGTTATTTAAATGATAGACCTATGATCTTTTAAAATAAACTATCTGAAAGTATATTTATTTCACCCGAAATAAATTTAACAGGATATAAATAATTAAATAAAACAGTTGGTAGAGAATATGGCCATATGGGGATCGTGGGAGGTGAATAAAGCAGTTTAAGTGATTTCTTTTTTCTCTTTTTTCTTTTTTTCCTCATTTTTTTTTGTCGTAAATTGGTTTAGAAAAATAAAGTGAGTGAATTTGAGACTTAACACACATGTCAGATGGAGAGAGTTGCAGTTTTTAGAAAAGTGACTTGTGATTTATTATAATAGGATTTAATATAACAAAATATTTAAAAGTCGTCCAAAAAGATGGAAAAAGAGAGGAAAATATATGTTACGTGATTTGTTTTTCTATCAGATTGCTCGCTTACACTCACGTCACGTGGATAACTTTTTGAATAGTTTTATTTTTAAATATTAAATATGTTCATGAATAAGATTATTACAAATAACTTACATACAATGTACATGCATGTGACATATAAATGTATATGTACATATACACACGTATACTATATAAGGTAGGCATAATAGTTATAATCATGGCTCCAAAAATAATAAGCCAACGAGAAAGTGTTGAAAGATATTCAGATAAATGTCATGATTGTTTCCCCAAAACGGAAAAACAAAAATTCAAGGTCGTTTTCATTTCAATTCCTTTACTTCTTGGGTTTTGCTTCGTCATCAATACATATACACATATTTATATCATGTAAGTATACATGAATACCTATCTTTATACAAACATCTCATCTTCTATCTATAAATATATGCAAAAACCACACACACATATTTAACATACCAAATATTACATCTATCTCTCTCTTTCTCTCTTCTTTGTTCTTGCTTCTTGTTCTTGTTCTTGCTTCTTGTTCTAGTTGAGATTTGGTTTTTGAAGTGAAATGGTTAACGCTACAGTTGCGAGAAACATTGCCGGCATTTGTGGTACGTATAAATATGAGTTTTATATGTAAATGAACACTTTGAAGAATCTCTAACCTTTGTTTACTTATAATACTTAAGAAATTATTTGTTTATTGTCGCAGGAAATGCCATCTCCTTGTTCTTGTTCTTATCTCCCATGTAATCATTAATCTCTCTATCTAGCTTTGACCTTATAATAACAACTTAGAACTCTTAAATTAATCTTTGTAAGTATGTATATATATGCAGACCTACGTTCATAACCATATACAAGAAGAAAAAGGTGGAGGAGTACAAAGCTGACCCATACTTAGCCACGGTTCTAAATTGCGCACTTTGGGTCTTTTATGGCTTACCAATGGTTAAACCAGATAGTCTCTTTGTGATCACAATCAATGGTACCGGTTTGGCCATTGAGATGATGTATCTCGTTATCTTCTTCTTCTTTTCTCCAACTAGTCGCAAGGTATAGTAATTTTTCATTCATATCTCTCTTCTTTTCACTTAATTTTTATTAAATGTTTTTCGATCATTTAAACCTAAAATCGCTTTTAGTATGGCTTAAAATGAAAGCTAAAACTTTATAGTAATAAGAAGTGGTAGACAATGATTGATTCTGTTCTAGGATAGTGATAGGCAAAACAAAAAGTTTATACAATTTTTTTTGTTCTGAATTGATTTAATCAAATTGGTTCATGGTGCAGGTGAAAGTGGGGCTATGGTTAATAGGAGAGATGTTGTTTGTAGGAATAGTAGCCACATGCACATTGCTATTATTCCACACACATAACCAGAGATCTTCTTTTGTTGGAATCTTTTGTGTCATTTTTGTTAGTCTCATGTATATTGCTCCTCTCACCATAATGGTAAATATTATTTATTAATATCCTCTTCTTTTCTTTCTTAATTTTTTTGTATTTTCTTTCACTTTTTAATAATAGAAAAACATATATTTGTTGTGAGTGAAACAGAGTAAGGTGATCAAGACCAAAAGTGTGAAGTACATGCCATTCTCTCTCTCACTTGCCAACTTCCTCAACGGTGCCGTTTGGGTTATTTATGCACTTATTAAATTCGACCTGTTCATTTTGGTAGGTTTATTAAATTATTTAGAATACTATTCATCTTCTATTACTAGTTTCACTTAGTTTTTTTTTTTTTTTTTTTTTTTTTTTTTTGGGCATAGATTGGAAATGGACTTGGAACAGTATCAGGAGCAGTACAACTTATACTCTATGCTTGCTATTACAAGACAACACCAAAAGATGATGAAGATGAAGAGGATCATGAGGAGAATCTTTCTAAGGCTAACTCTCAGTTACAACTTGGTGGCAACATTGGACAAGCTAAACGTGTTTCAGCTTGATTATATGTTTTAGATTCATGAGTTATGAAATTTATTATTTCTATTTTCTAGCTCTTGGGTGATTTACTATAAGTAACCCTATTATATATATGTCCGTTTTTGTTTTGTGAAATTCAAACTCCTTTTAGTCTATGAAAGATATTAACTATTATGTGCGACAATACAAATCGATGTACCATCACAATTAGTCTCTAACTCTAAAATGGAGAAAAATAAATTCTTAGTCTTCCAGCAAGAAATTTACCATATATACGACTGTTTTTTTTTCTTGATAACACTTTTCTTAACATCTTCGATTTGTTGAAAAGTACCGGAAAAAAAAATACAAAAAGAATGATCCCAAATTTTTAAATCAACCCAAATTTTAAAAAACCTAAATATAAATCATGTATATTTAAGAAAATGTGAACACCCTAGAAAAGTTACTAATTAAAATTAAAAAAATATTAAAAGGAAAATATAGATATATTACTAAAGTAGCTCAGTTTTCATCGAGTGAATTGGTTTTAATACGGTTTGATTTCAAACGTACTAAAAAACGTTGTTATTCTTGCAAAGGTTAACACATGAAAAAGATAAATGCTCTGGTAGTCTGGTGACTGGTGTATTGCCCCTGAATTTCTCTAGTAAATGCAGCAATACTTAATGGGGCAAAAGATATGGCAGGAAAAAAGCAAGATAACTTAGTTTCTGTTGGGCAAACGGGTCTTCTCCATCTTGAACCTGCTCCTATAGGCCTATTTCAGAGCCAGTCCTGGGCCTAGCGAGCCCATCCGATA
Source organism: Arabidopsis arenosa (assembly GCA_905216605.1). NCBI lineage: Eukaryota > Viridiplantae > Streptophyta > Magnoliopsida > Brassicales > Brassicaceae > Arabidopsis > Arabidopsis arenosa. Next base: position 2,903,912 of record LR999455.1, on the reverse strand, counting down.
CAACAATAAGCCTCTAAAAAACTTTATTGCAAAAACAAGCTCCCATTTTGCCGAATCTTTAAATTCTGCTCGCATTATTTTAAAATCATATTTTAAAATCATATATTTTTTTTAGTTTTGTTTGGATCAGTTTTCACGCCCGATCCGAACCATCCAGTCTGACCGGTTAATCCACGATCCAGACACTTTTCCGGTTTGGGTTTAATGTTAATTCCGACAATTTAAAAACCGAAAAAACCTCCAAAAAACCCGCCATTAACCCACGACCCGGTGAACCGGCCGAGTATGGGTTTCAAAAAATTAATTTGATTTTGGAATAAAATATAGGGTTTTAGACTCTATTCATTTATTTTTTTAAAAAATTTCCAGTTCCAGACTCATCTCGCATATTGGATGTTGAAGAAAAAAAGCAAGGTACAAATCTGGGAAACATGAAATTTTAATTTGATATCAAGAAGGAGGGAGACTTGTTGAAAGAGTATTGGAGGCCAACTTGGATCTGAAAGAAAAAAGGCATTGAGCTCCTGAATTTGTGCCTCATACAAGAAGAAACTTCAAGAACGATTATGACGCAAGAGGCTCATTTCACAGAGACGACCTCAGGAAGGAAATTCCGAAAAATAGAGTATAGAAGCAAAGGTGTTTTAGATAGACTGCAGTAGCATAAGAAAAGAGAAATTTTCCTCGGTATCGGGAGAGATATCATCCGTATGGTGGAGCAAGGAGAGAGCTTTCTAAAAACTGGGCCTGAAGTTTCTTATTCCTCAAGCTCAAGGTATTAGAGAAGAATGGGAGATCGCGAAGTGACTTCATATGGATATGATCGACAAGGTTAAAAATATTATGGAAAGGAATCAATGGGCACCATAGATTCTCAAAGAACTATCTCTAACACTCAGAAGACGGAATATCAGTTGTCACGTGTCAGAATAGACTACATGCCACAACCTTATGGGAAAGAGATATCAGGTCCATCAATTCAACACTACTTTTGGTGGCTTGAAGAATTAGATCATGAGCAATAGGTGAATTGGCCTAATTCTTCTAGGCTTTTAAGAACAATTAAAGAAAGAGAACAATCAATTTAATTTATATTAAGAGAAAATGGTTTTATACGGTCATTTCCTCTAGAATCCCTAAACTTCTTGATGGGACTACTCAACATGACCTAAGTACATGTGATCATTATATTCTATGAAGATTGTTTTTTTTTTTTTTTTTGAGTTTGCGAGATTTCGTTGTATGTCTTATTGTTGGAAATCCAATTCTTTTTTAATGTAGACAATTTGATTATTACACAATGAGGATTGAGGAGAACATAGAAAGAGTCATTTATGGTCTGCCAGTATAATGTGGACACAACTCCAAGCATATATATTTTTGGAATGTTTGAGATATTAGTATGTACTTATGTGGTGGGAACATATAGAGTACGTTGATAGGTTAGGACGTACAATTATTATTAGAACACTTTTTTTTATTGAACTCATATCATAAAATGGGAGCTTTTCAGTCAACTATTGAGTGTCCAAATCTTTATGCAATGCGAAGGAGAAGCCCGCACAAGATGCAAAGTTTGTTACACAAGATGCAAAGTTTGTTATATATTTCAATGCAATGACAATGTTGCCATGTCATTTTTTTTTTTTGTCAACCACACATTAATTAATAAATAGCTCCTTGATTGGTTGCCATGTCATTTAAATCATCAGTTTACAATTTTCGTTGGTTTAAAACATGAACTCTAGACCTGGTGATTTAAATTCTCAATTTTATATGGATCTGCTGATTTAAATCCTCAATTTTATGTTGACTTTCAATTTAATCACGAATTTTCGTTGACTAAGCCAATTGAGGCACATCGTTAACTGGTTAAACGGAGCAATCAGACGAAGAGGAAGATGGAAACCATGTTGGTGTAGAAAAAATATTATGTGATGGTTTCGAAGTACCAGTTATGCGATGACATCTATTGATCCATTTAGCCAGTTAGCAATATGCTTCAATTGGCTTTGTCAATGAGAATTCATGATTAAAATGAAAATCAACATAAAATTATGAATTTAAATCACCAGATTTAGATTTCATGATTTAAACTAACGAAAATGGTAAACTGATGAGTTAAATGACATTTTTCTCGTTTTGATAATTCTTTAAGTTTTTTTTTTTTGACATCAATTCTTTAAGTTATGAGTCACATATCTTGTTAATAAGTAACTTTGAAACCAAATTTTATATACTAAGATATTGATATGATTTTTTTCCCCAAAATATTGATATGATTTTTTTATCAACCACATATTAATTAAAAAATATTGATATGATTTGTGCTAGTATTTCCAAAAAAAAGTGTCTTTTTTTTTCATTCGCTTGTTCTAGTATTAAAGCTGATATTTTTTTTAATTTGTACCTTTTTTTGTCAACTAATAGTCTAATACGTACCTTTTACAAATAAAAATTTAAAATATATTTTATATAGAAATGTTTATTTTTCTAAATATAAATCTCTAGTAATGGAATCATACTTTCATTAATGTGAGATTGGAAAAATAAAAGCAGTCAATTAATTAGTAATTGATATCAATGCATTATTAAAAAGTACAATAACAATCTATGCATCTCACACAACAACACACACTCTAAAATTTAGATACTACTACAGAATCATAACCAATGCTTATTCAACGTTACGTTACTAAATTAAAAATCTCTGGAAAACTTTTATGAATTAATAATTTTGAGGTTTAGAAATTAAGCGAGGGAGTCCAAGCACCAGCAGTAATAGTCAGAACGAGAGATGGAGAGCATTTCATCAGGAGACATCCTCTCGACCTCGCTCTGCCTCCAAACCACCTGGTTGCTACGGTTCTGCGCATCCGCGGCTAAAGGGTAAGCTTCAATTTTGTGTTTCTGATATCTCATTCTCGTGTAAAGCCTCATCGTCGCTACACAATCTTCATACGGGTCTTGTATCCCAAAATGAACATCATACCTACATAAACACATCATTTATTAATATATAATCTTGAATATAATAAGCATCTCGTGTAAAATAAAGATGTCTAAAGATTTTGGATTATTGTTTCTAGTCATATAAAATCTATTTACTAATATATATGTATATGTAGAAATTAATATATTATTAAATATGTGAATCTTTTCACGTTCTGAATCTCTTCCTTATAACTTTAAACCCATACAAGCATCAATACCCACTGAAAAACTAATAATTAACGGATATATGATACATCATACATACAATTTGTTTTTGTCAAAAAAACATCATACATACATAATACTCATATATTATATCAACATACGAGTGCATGCATGTACATACTCACTTTCCGAATTAATTTATTTGATTTTATATTTTTTGATACCAAAAAAACAAAAAAGAAAAAAACGAAAGTAAACTTGATATATTACCCGAGATAGGCTTGGGTTAAGTACTTGAGAGAGTTGCTCAGCTTGCTTGTTTTCATCAACGGTGGATATTTCGCAGTATCCCTACACAAAATAATATTAAACTTGACCGTTAACATATAAATTCACATAAAATCATATGTTATATCGAAAGAGAAGTAACACTAAAGAATCTTGTTATATGTATTTTCGTTATATACTTTTTAAAAATATAAATGTCAACCTTATCATGGAAGAAGGATATTCAAGTTGAAGGCAGTCAAGATCGTGATCGAGGCCATGTCCCACGAGAATCCTCGCTTTTCCACCTCTTGGACGAATCTTCCACATGGGTTCTCCATTACAAAGAAACTCTTGAATCTTTCTTTGTACTTGTTTCAACGGCATTGCGTCCCTTAGATTCTCCGGACGAATCCCCGTCGTCTCGTACCTATAGCTTGCTACGGCCATCGAAGGTTTCACATACGTGTGGAACACAACGTTGTCACTCTCATCCGTTATGCAAACCCTCGCACACAGATCCAACGACCCGTCGCTTCCTCCTCCTACCATCTTGCAAGAGAGTGCAACAACTCGTGGAGACCGCGATGACGTGTAGTCGATCATGGCCTTATCTCTTAGACCTAAAGCCGCCATGCGAGTCGTCAGTCCCTAAAAATGAGAAAATCATATGATTTATATAAGTATATATTCTTGTGGTCGATTTATAGGTTACAAGTTTAATTACATAAATATGAGAAAAGAGGATTACAGAGTTCACGCTCGAAAATTGGCATCTCTCTTGATGGATCCTACGAGCATTCGGGCTTTCGAGGATCGTCATGCAAAATCTGCATCCGCGAAGGCTGAAAATGTTCTTGCATTCTTGTTTTGGCAACGGCCCTATAGATATAACAATTTAGAAATGTTTGCATATACAAAGTGTATATATGAAATGGTATACATCTATAGATATGAAAAGTGTATAGACGTTATTATTTACCTATGAGATGTTCCCGGAGGGACTCAAAAGATCGGCAATGTTTCTTGCAAACGCCACAAGTAGGTTCATGACCCGAATGATAAGAGATCTTCATGTGTTCCACTAAATGTTCTATTTTGTTGAATTGCCTATAACAAGCGGCACACTTGTTCCTGCACGTGTACATATAATATATACATTCATGTTAGTATAAAATTTACATTTATTTTCATATAATATTGCATGCAACTCCATGAGTCTTCTCTTAGGGATTGTTCATGAAAAGGCTAGGTATAGTAGGCGTATGCCATGAAAATAGTTACCTTAGGGTTTCCGACGACTCCATTGATGATCTGTAATCCATGGTACGTAAAACTGGAAGCAAAAACTTAAGAGTTAAAAGAGTTTTTAGATAACCGTTTCGATGAGTTTGTTTTTGTCTACAGGTGAGTGTGTGAAAAAAGGAGAAGGTGAGAGAAGGTATTTATAGATGAATATGTAGAAGAAAGACAAGAAAAGCAAAGCTGATCATTCTCATATATGACCAAAGATTACACAAATTGACTTAATTGGGTGGGGTCGCTTCTCATGGTAAAAAGAATCACAATTTTTAGTTCTCCTTTGTTCTGAACGATAACAAAGATGCCATTAACGTATGTGTGCACGTGTGTGTGAATATTTGATGTCGATCGAGTTTGTAAACAAGAAAACCTCATCAGGTAAGTTAGCACCATGTAGTGGTATGGAAGAAAAAGGCTTACAAAAAAAAAAAAAATTACAAAGACTTAAAAATACCAAAAGCAAGCAATTACAATTGTTTATATAACCAAAAAAAAAAAGTTTGTAATTTAATGGTACTGATTTCGAGAAAAAGGTAGTATATATTTTAGAGAATTGTCACATAAATTTGAAGAAAATATTTGTATTCGTGTGCCAGCAGATTTTCACTTCTCTAGTCAATGTTTCTATCTTTTCGTCAATTTAACGTGTTTCTTAATTTCCGTAATTGTTTTTATGTAGGCACTTCAATATTTTCAGTGACAGGAAAGGAATTAGCAAACACTAATGAAAAAAAATCATTTGCTTGATCAAAATATTAATAATGAAAACAAAAATTCCGACAAAAAATTTTCAAAAAGAAATTTCTAGTAATCAAACGTAATTTATGAATTATTAAAAAAGGAATGCAACACAAGGATTTCTTCGGAAGGTCACTTATCTTAATATTATCTCGCCCTAACACACTTAACTGAAGAGTTTTTATGGGATTCGGTGTATTAGTGCTAGTATCATCGCATCAATCCAAAGCTCATCTTTATCTTTATCTTATTTACACTGAAGATAAGTTTCCTTTCCCATAAATACATGTTGCATTTGTGCCCATATTTCATAAGTTTGCGTTGCATAATCATAAATAAATCCGAAATAACTAACTTAATATTATTAAAACGAAATTATCCAAAGTTTCTACCACTATACTTTACGTATATCACTCTCTTTGGCGTACTAAATATACATAGATCTAAGGCTTCTTTTTCGTTATTATGTGTTTGACGTGTGTCAATTCATGGTTTCCTATTATAATAAATTTCTCTATTCAATGTAAATTTCTCTATTTCAATCACACTGCATAACGATAACACATGATTTTAGATTCTTAATTTTGACTTAAAATTACTATTTCTCTTGATGGTGGCATTCTCGAGGTTTGAAGTGTTTGGAAATTGGAACATACTTAGAAAACCTCCTTTTGACCGAGCAATGGGCCAAGTCCAAGATTCTAATTTATAGTGTTCGATCCAAAAGGATTCCAAATTCTCATAAAAAAAAGTATTATTCATGAATAAAAGCGAAAATGGTCCTTTGGTATCAGACTATGCATATACACCTATCTCTTTTATAGACTAAAAAATCCAATTTATACTTTTTTTTCCTTTGAAAATATTCCTTCCACATATTTAATCTATAATAATTTCCTGGTTTGATCAAAAAAAATAATAATAATAATTTATGTCGTTTCTTCAAAATTCATTGTCTTATTCCTCATTTAATTTGCCTCTGGTTTTACACATCCATGTATGTTAAAATTATGCATTTTTAAATTGAAACCATAATATACGTGTCAATTTACATTAGCAAATTTAAATTACAAAAAAAAACAGACTGATTTTATTTTTTTGCTTATAATCTTTCTTTTATTAATAATATGTATTATCTGAGTTTAAATTCAAATGAAAACACAATGAACCATTACCACAAGGCATAAACCATTATATTATATTGTCTATTTGGTTACAATCAATAAATGATGTTTTAAGGTAATTATATTTTATTGTAAATGTAGATGCAAGCCATCAAGTATCCTCTTATTTTTGGGTTAAGAAAATACTTTTGAAAAATAATTCTTACATGCGTAGATAGAAGAAATGTGGGTGAATTGAGAGGTGGTGGCATCATGGTTGCTAGGTCCACACACATGTATATTCCCCATTGTTCGGATGCTCTTTTGTCATATTTCATGACTGCATCTATTTATATATACACTGAGTTTTTTTTGGATTTCTAAATAAAATAAACAAACCTGTAAATCAATTTTACCTAAATTTATTACTGTATATACTTGTATGTTATATCTTCGATTAAAGATATGTTAACAAAATTGAAAACATTGTTCGCTTTGTTACAAAAAATAACTTTTTATAATGCAGTAAATAAAAAATTAAAAGAAATTTTTGTAAGAAATTAAATTATTGTTAAACTACATACAGTAGTTATTTAGACATATCAATCAGGTTTGATATATCAGGACCGACACGTCCCGTAATCTGTAAAATCTGCATATATTTGAATATGGTCCGGTCCAAATAATTTTTTTTTTTTCGTTTCTTTGCCTAGCATCTAAATAAATTTTGAGCCTATATTTTAAAGCCATGTCCGATCCAAACAAAACTACATGGCTGTATTTCGATATTTTTTGGTCTTTACTTTACGATAAAATAAAAACTTACTTAGAAAATGAACATTATAATTCAATTTCGTCATATGTATCATTGTTATCATATATTTATATAATTCTTACGTAGTCACAATTTATCATTACTTTGAGTTTCTATATTTGTCATGTATGAAGTTTGAAGAATACATCGGACTGTTAAAACATCTTTTGCAAATGATGTTTATATAATACAAAGTAAATCCAAATTTAAACAACAACCAATATTTTTTCACCAAATTCAATTTATATAATAAATAAATCCAAATAAATTTTATACTACTTATACCAAATAAAATATAAAATCAAAACATTTTAAATATATGTATTATATTGTAGTTATGATTTGAATATGTTTCAACACATTTGAAGAAATTAAATCCTTAAACAAGTGTAGTGTCTAAGTTATTTGTTTGTATACTTTTATAGAAATCTCAAAACCAAAAATCTTTCTGAAATAACTTAACAATGCTGGTGATTTTGTAATAAGATTTTCCCTCATAAACATTTTAAATTTTTTACATTCTTCTAAACTTGTTGTAAGCATATTTTAGCGACGGGTGGATCTGTCTCCATTTAAATAAGGCGTATGACCAAATAGTTGCTTAACACGAGCAACAAATCATATCGTTCCAATATTTTTATATACGAAATAAAAGATGAAGAACCAACCATCATTTTTTTTTTTGTCTAAATTTTTCCATTATATTATACGATTGAGGAATACAGGGGTGGAATACGATTTTAATACACAAAGCCGGCGGAAAACAAAGATATCCCCGGAAACTAAGCCCAAATGAGGGAAGCATAAAAAAGAACGGGGCATAGCCCTCAACAGACGAAACAAAAGGCAACGACTAAAAACAAGACCTCTAAAGAAGAGATTTGGTGACTTAAACTCCCTCTAAACCAAGATGATCAAAGCCACTCACAAACAACGCAAGCAACGAAACCTCCTATAGTGAATCAAAACTACCTCTCACATGAAGTGAACCTAGACTTCTATTCCGGCAAGAAAGAACCACGACAAAGAATTATAGTTCCACCAAACTTCTTCCGAAAGCGGCGATGTCGAAAACAACGACTTTTGAACGCCTAAGTAAAAGCCTTTGAACTGACCAGACCTCGATCAAGTCTTGAATGTAGAAACAAGAGCGAAACCAACCTCAAAACCGGAAGACACCATACCCAGAAAAGCACAGCACAAGATCGAACCGGAGAGACCACCATAAAGACCATCAGTAGAAAAGAGGAGCAAATTCAAACAAATCCAATACAAAAGAGAGAACAAGCAAGTCAAAGCCACGCTCCGGACTAGTAACCAAAATCATAGAATTAGGGGCAGTCAAACTTTAGATCCGGAACATACGACATAGGCGTACGAACAAGCCGACGAAATAGAGCCAACATAAAGCCATTCATCCTCTGATCCAGCCTAAGTCAACTATTAAACCACCCGAACAACAACTAAGCCAAATACTTAGTCAACAAGACAAATGAAGTTAAAGGAGCAGGTTACCGGAGTCAATGACGCAAAGGATCAGAAACTGGCGAAGCACACGAAGAAGCAGATCCACCAACAACCAGATCGGCGAGAAACCACAACGACGAGGATACAAAACGACGAAGATTAGAGCAGATCCCGGAGCACATAGACACCAAGGAGCCAGATCTAATTCCCCCACAACCAAAATGACTCGCTGCCACTTTAACCTCGACAACAACCACACATTGAACAACAGAGAAGACTGATAAGAGGGCTAACGAAGCAAGGAAATACCAACAAGATCCTCTCACAGCTCCGGCGAGGAGCGCCGGAAACCGGAGAGGACAGATCTATAAAACGGACGAGACTTCTTCTGTGGCGGCTAGGGCGACTTCGAGAGAGAAAAAAGAACCAACCATCATCTCTTATTCTTCTGTAACACATAATTTCAAAAATATATTCCAAGTTTTAGTAACATAGTATCGCTAGTTTACAGTACCACAAAATCTAGGTTACCGTTTTTTTTATCATTAGGGAGTGATCCAAACTTTTACTATCCGATTAATTTTTTTAAGTATATATAGCTTTCGAATAATTAACTCGTCGAATTTTTTAATGGATCTAAAGTCATACATCATTTTGACTAGTTAAATGGAAATGGTTAAATAAATTCATGAGAGTTTATCTCTAACCTAGACGAACACTAAATAAATGGTTAAATAAATGGCAACTTGTATACAAATGAAAGCCATTAGCGCATTACCACTTTCTTAGGTTACATTTTTCTTTTTTATCCATTAAGAAAGTTCTGGACTTTTAAAATAAGTACTAATTATCTCCCCCCCTCCCCCGGTAAAAATTTATAATAGAACTAGAAAATCTATCTTCTTACCCGTTGAATTATATTAACCGTGTATGTGATTGGATTTTTCAGATTTTTTTTATATCAGTTAAGCTACAAATTTATTTCTCATTGTTCTAAGACTGTTTACCTTATATAAAACTAAGATATATTGATCTAAATACAGAACGATATACGATTGCAGAATGGATTGGTCATGGGAAGAACAAGAAGCGATTATGGGACAGTCAAACTTTTATGGGAGTATAATTCTTCTTTGTCTTTTGTTTTTTTTTGCTTGTAAAAGGATAAAAAGAAATATGTTTTGAAAAGATAAAGTAAAAGATGAAATTTTCAGAGAACCTTTGAACAAGATTGAAAGATGCTTACTTTACCAAGAAAATTATAATAAGTTTTTTTTTTTAGTAAAAAAAATCAATAAGCTTTTTCGTATTGAGTTTAATTATGGAGTCATGGACTTTACTTTTACAGTTTTACGTATATGTATGTGTAACAATATTATGTTTTAAACTTATAATTTATTTTCACTTATATTTATTATTATGCATTTAGAAATATTTTTATAATTTTCTCATTTCATTTAATCATTAGAATATTTTATTAGCCATATAATATGAATATTTGGAATACACCAATAAAATTTTAAGTAATATTTGATAATAAAATATATAAATATTAAAAAGGGAGATTGACACAAATAGCCCCAAAAAAGTTGTTTTTTTCAAAAATAGCACCTCATTTGAAAAATTTCACAAATAGCACCATAAACTTCAATTAAACTTAATGAAAATATAAGATAGAAAATAAAAAAGAGAGCAAACACTAATCTAATATTAAATTGAATCAAAATTGTTTTTAAATAGTGGAAATATATACCCTAATTTGGAAATAGGGAACCCAAATATAATATCACAAACTAATATTAAAATAAAAATCTCTTTTAAATGGTGAAAATATATACCCTAAATTGGAAATAGAGAACCCAAATATAATACTATAAACTAATATTAAAATGAATCAAAATTTTTTTTAAATGGTAGAAATATATACCCTAAATTGGAAATAGAGAACCCAAATATAATATTTTAAATTTATTTATAATTTATTTTGTTGAATAGCTTTTATATAAAAGTTGTGGTATTATTGAAAAAAAAAGCTAGTGATAAAATTTTTAGAACAAAAACACTAATAGTAAGTTAACTAGTGCTATTTTTGGAAGTTTATGGAGTGTGTGCTATTATTGTCAACAAAACTTGTTTTAGGGCCATTTTTAGGAATTTCTCTATTAAAAATTGTTAAAACGTTGTGAATTTTTTTAATATTATCCAAATTTAGTATAAAAACAATTGTTTTTTTATTGCCAATATTTTGTATGGGTAAAATAATAAAAACTCATTATGTTAATAAGCAACTATATACCCATTTATTTCTATAATGAATTTTTACTTCTATTTTTTAGGCGAAAACGCAAATCCTGCGTTTTTGCGTTTTTAATGCGATTATAAAGATTTCCTTGATTGACAAATTTTTTGCATAATCGCATTAGAAAACGCCATTCCGCCATGATGTGATTACCAATCGGAGCCACTGAAGTATGTCAAGGCCTGTTGTTTTGTGTTAACAGTTTGGTTTTGATTGGGGTCAAATCAATAGAATTTCTCGATGTATTTGTCTTTGTGGGGTTATTGTTGTTTGGTTTGGTTTTGGTTGCTTCATGTTCTGTCTTGCATCTAAACTGAAAATTACTCTAAAAGATTGGTTACTACTGAAAATTTAGTTGAGAGTTAAAAACATTGGTTACTCTACATTTAAGTGGCTCCTATCCAATTTGTAAAATCACCTGAAACTTTAACACCCGAAATATGTACTTGGTTGGCAGGTCTAGGTTTGCGGGACAACGATGGTTGGTGTCGGTTTAGGATCTTGATACGCCCCTCTCAGTCATCTCGTGAGTTAAGGGGCTTGATTGCTTCTCTCGCTACCAGTCGCAAACGCTGAGATTACGGTTGCTAGCATTTAAAACCAATCATAGAAATTGTTTTAAACCATTCTAGACCGTTCGAAATTGGAAATTTTCAAAAGTTCATTTCCGCAAGCGTTTGCAGTTGCGGGTGGTAGCGGTTGACAAAAAAAAAATATATAAACAACAAATAATTTTTAAAAATATTATCAAACCCCATATATATTATCGTTAATTCTCAAAACCCTAATTGTTTTTTCTCTATTAAAACCATGGCATGAATCCAACAGTAGAATGACAAGATACGAACGTAAGTATTGTAATAATATTATTAATCCGGAAGATATACAAATTCAAAACAAATTTTTTTGTAGTTTGTCATATTATATTACTTGATGCAGTTTTTTTGTGATGAAACAAATGCATGAAATAATAAACATTTAACTATGAAATTTATTTGTTTTTGAATAATTATGTAGCACTTTATATATGGTTTTTATTATTAATTATAGATTTTATATATTTATCATAATCATATATTTGGTGTTTTATAGTTTTTATAATTATAGATTATATTTATTTTTGTCATTTCTGATTTAACTGCTGTCGCACCCGCTAATTAACCATCCATAAAACTCCCGCAAACGTATTAATTTTCAACCACTAAACTAGTCGATCAAAATGCTTAAAAACGCTTAAAATCGCAACCGCCTGTTTCTGAAAACTCTCGCAATCGCAACCAAGCCCCCTGCGTTTAAACGAATGAGAAGATGTGACTGATCCGGTAGATGCAATTTTGCTAAATGGAAAAGAGTAAACTTGAGTCTTCATCTCCCTAATCAATCTGCACCATCCATTCCATCATAATTTTCAAAAACAAATCATTCTAAACCGTTGAATTTTACCTTTTTTAGTCCATATTAAAAAAAAGTTATAGATTAATTAAGCATCAAGCCTGGCCCATGTCAATAAGGCCCAATAATACGTGAGGGGTTGAGCACTTTAGCTGATAAATAAGATTGTCTAGTTGTCTCTGAATCATAATTTCTTTGTCGTTGATGGAAACAGTTTTCAATTCGCAGAAATCGTGATGTTTTGAGACCAACATTGTCAGCTTTGTCAGTGGCGATAACAAGTACGGGAGAGTTGCTTAGTGTTGATGCTAGGGGAGGAGAAAAAACCGGTTTTGGGTAAAGGCCTAAAGGGACATGCATACTTGTCCAGTTTATTTATTTGTGTTATAAATTGTGGAGAGCTCTGTTCTTTACGATATGAGTTAACTGTTCCATTTGCATGCTATGTGGCTATGAATAAGTTAAATCATTCAAAAGATGCCAAATAGAGAAAGTATACAGAAGGGATAATCCATCTAAAGGAAGGTACAGAGAATTTTATCAATGCGATTTCGATATTGTTGGTCAGACTGAAAGAATCGGACCGGCTTTCCAAGTTGTGAAGATCATGACAAAACTGTTTCACTCAAATCAGTTTTATTTTATGATGAAAAGAACATCTTTCTTAAGGTTGGATCAATCGGTGCTTGCGTGCGATACGTTAACCTTATTGAAAGATTTGGAACACCACAACAAGTTCCAGCGATCAGGGTGAGTCTTGGCAGGGGCGGAGGCACCTTACTAATAGTGGGGTCAGCTGACCCCAACTAATTTGCAAAATTATACTATATATTTTTACTATTAATCCTCATGAACCCAATTAAAATTTTTGTTTGACCCCATTAATCCAACTAATTTTTTTTTTTTATCAACCACACATTAATTAATAAATAACTCCTTAATCCAACTAATTTAAATACATAAAATGCAAAGATCCTATATCCTTAAAAATTAGACTCACGTTAGAAACAAAACCCGAAAGGTTAGTGCAATCTTTATAATTTACATGGATTATGCAAATAAATTCATTCAAACTAATTAATTTTATACCAAATACAAATGGGCATTTGACAAAAATAGCACCAAAAATTGTTTTTCTTCCAAAATTAGTACAACATTTATAAAATTCCACAAATAGCACCATAAACTCCAATTAAACTTTTATTAAAATATAAGAGAGAAAATAAAAAATGAAAGCAGACACTAACCTAATATTAAATTGAATCAAAATTTCATTTAATAGTAGAAATATATACCCTAAATTAGAAATAGAAAACTCAAATATAATACCACAAACTAATATTAAAATAAAAAATCTCTTTTAAATGGTAGAAATATATACCCTAAATTGGAAATAATTTATCATGGTACATGTCGAAGAGATGCTTGGACTTGATAAGTCCATTTGTACAGAAATTAATATTATGTCTACATGATAAAAAGCTTAAAAACTATAAAAATAATAGATGATAAGTGTGTAAGAGAACATAATCTTGGATATCTAAATGGTATGAGCTCAGCTGAATCAGAAGTGAGAACCGCATAAACATCTTTATCTTTATTATTAGCCAAATATGCAAGCTGTGCATCGGCCTCGTAAGGAGCAACGATAAAATCGACATTCGCATCATTCTTCTTTTTAAGAACCTTACAGTAAATGTTACCTCAATGAGAACATGTGTCACATAAGGCGTAATGTGTATATCATCATCACTATCCTTTCTTTTCGTTTTTTTCAATCGGTAAATGCTGTCCATCGAAGACAAGGATAAGCTTCACCTTCTCTTGGAGGAGTTTTTCGATTTTATTGAAAACCCTTATATATTTAGAGTCGGATGTGTGGGGTTCATTCACCTTTTATATAAGTTAAAAACATTTCTCACAAATACAAAGAAATATGACGGGTTAGGATAACAAGAAGGTGATGATGTATAGAGCAATAAAGAAAAGGTTGATGATCTCTATAAAAAATGTTGTACGTATTACGTTCGGAGTCGTATCTAAAAATTGATGATTTCTATAAGTAATATAATTTAATATTTAAATACTATTTTTTAATAAATATAATAAGATTATATGTTATTTTAAATAACGTTTAAGGTTCTACACATAAATTAAGAAAACATATATATTTATTTAATTTATCTCTTTTACAGAAAAACAACATTAAATCAAATGAATTCAACTAATAAGAAAACATAATATACAATATTATTAGTCAAAAAAACTTAAGTACATTTAATTTTTACCTTAAAAGTTAAAAACATCACTTAAAATGAAGACAAAAAAAATCACTAAACATCACTGAAAGTGAAACGGATAAATACATTTGAGCCACAAAATGATCTCTATTACATGTTCCATGAGGCTAGAAAGATAAACAAGAATTAACACATACATATTTCTCGAAAAAACCAAAGTCAGTTTTAGTTCAATCATATTTTTCTATAAGTTTATAAGAATTCTCTATATTTTTAGTTATCTACTTCTTCTACGCATTATTACTTGAAATAATTTTAACAGATGCATATTTACTAATTTCCAATAAATAAGCTCATTTTAAAATATTATATTTTACACTAAATATTTTAATCTCTGAGTTTTCTGTAGTTTAATTATTTTAAGATTACGACCAAACAAAATGGTTTGAAAAGCTATAGAATTTAATTTTTTAAAAAGCAAACTATAATTTTTAGGATACACAAAATAATTTTTGAATTACAGAACAAGAAAAAAAAACGAACTCATTAAAAAAACAAATGACACGTACTTCTTTTTGAAACCGGTTTACAAAAGAACCGGTAAAAACCGAAACGAAGAACCAATAGAATGCACCATATCACACACATCCAACAAAACGGGAACCTGATTTTGGTCGCATACCTTAAACATAGGAGAAGAAGCTTTTGAGATCGAGATTGATGGATCCTTTCTCAATCCATCCAAAATCTTCAGACCCAATGCTCATCTCCTCACCAATCTTCTTCATCTAATTTTCTCTTAGAATCAGAGACCAGTTTCTTCAGTAGACACTCGACGAGAAGTTGCACCTGAAATTCATCTTCAGATTACGGGTTTATTGATTCCTAGTATGCCAAAGAGAGATGGGTTCTGGAAATCGAGCTTCTTCTGAAACTCCTCCGATCTCAGCCGTCTTGGTATTGAGCGAGTATTTACCATATTGGAAGAAAGTCAGATTAAACAAAATGAGGTATACTTGTAGACTTAGTAAGTGTTTATGCTTTTGATGACATGTTTTGGTTCTGTAATTAAAAACTGGGATTTCTACAAACAGGTGATTCGATCCACGGAAATTAAACACTAGTTCTTGTTAGCATCATAATCATAATCAGTGCCGGCCCAGATAAATATGAGGCCCAATACAAAACAAATTTTTTTTTCGGACAATAATACATTAACTAAATGGCTACTAAACTCATCATAGCTCAGGTCATACTTTAAACTTCTGTTTTTTTCATTTGGATAAATAAGGTTTATTTTACTTGTTTCGCAAGTAATAGACTCTCTTCCATTAAAAATCATAGATAACCTTATGTTTAACCGAAATAAAACAAAACATGCACGAACTTGTGCATTTAAACACTTTTTATGAATGACTCTGATTCTGTGGAGACTTTTGATTAACTTTGTGAGGACTATGACAAATTTGTATTTGACAAAAAAAAAATGACAAATTTGTCAAAGTTTTATACATAGTTCCGAGTTCCGACCTAAAACTTTCAAATAACGGATAAAGAAAACAAAAACGTGTTGGTATATATAATAATCGAAGGTATTTTTACAACAAAAACCAAATAATTTGTCAACAGATAAGATTTGATAGAGATTCGAGCGGCTAAAGAGTTTTAAAGCAAAACAGCACCGCCCAACAGTCGACAATGATTACAACAATTTGTTTTCGGTTCATAAATTAATTAATGAATTTGTTGTGAACTTTGTGACTAGAAAATAATAAAGTATATGTGAGGTTATATTGTCTTTATGCAATACAAATCAGAGAAGTTGTTAGGTCTTAGAATCAATGAACAAACGTGTGGGTTGTCTCTGTCTGTTGTAAGAAACCAAGTCATACATAATTTGCATATATATGACCGACCAACCAAATTATATAATGTTATTCAAAGGAAAGTTTAATTCAGTTTTTTTTTTTTTTTTTTTTTTTTTTTTAAATATGAATTGGATGGTGGAAGCCCCCTTGACCCATTGGTTGATCAAGAGTTAATTAATGCTTCTACACCTAGAGGTCTGGGGTTCGAGTCCCAGATACTGCGATTTATTAATAAATTTGCAGATTATTGGAGGCAAGTGTGCAGGAGATCTCCACCGATGTACAATTATAGCCGTTCGCCAGGATTCTACGCAGAGAGAGAAGTG
The DNA here is from genome assembly GCA_905216605.1 of Arabidopsis arenosa. NCBI lineage: Eukaryota > Viridiplantae > Streptophyta > Magnoliopsida > Brassicales > Brassicaceae > Arabidopsis > Arabidopsis arenosa. The sequence goes on along the minus strand of LR999455.1, from coordinate 2,886,937 downwards.
TCCATCAAAAGCATGAAAGAAGGAGGTGAGCATGAAGAAGGAGATGAAGGAAGTGTCGTCTATCGTGGATCTAATAAGGGTCGGAAGGAATTGTCTGTTGTAGAATCGTCTATGTAACAGTTCTCATAATTTGCAATAAATAATAAATCTAGACGTTAAAAAAAAATATGAATTGGATGTTGACAAAAGAATCAATACAAATTTGGATGGATTCTTGTATTTGACATACTTTTTGTAAGAGATTTAATCTTATCAACATATCTCTAAATTCATGTCAGTATTAATTGAATGATAGTATTATATATGAACCATAGTGTTGACTTTTGATATATAAAATTTAGTAGTTAATTAGCTATTTCAATTTTTTTTTTTTTTTTTAGTAGTTAATTTGGGCGATGAGATGTATGATCGGTCAAGACAAGAGAGAAGTAGTTTTCCTTACAGACTGCTCCGACCTGGTGAAAATGGTGTTTTCCCCGCAAGAGTGGCCAGCGTTTGCAACATACTTAGAGGCGATTCAGAGTGACAAGGAAGAGTTTGACGTCTTTTCATTATCTTTAGTTTCTCGAACTGCAAATGTGAAAGCGGATAAACTGGCTCGAACTGTTCGTACCCACCCGCATCTTATCACCTATGTAAACAATTTTCCGCAAAAGTGGCTTACTTGAGCCAATCTAATATAGCTGTTGACAAAAAAAAAAAAAAAAGATCTGGAACGGTGAAATGAGTAAGAAATAATGATGTTATATAGTTATGGGCTCTTGACCAAAAATACATAAATAATTATGGGCTGATAGAACCATAGAAATAGTCATTTGAAAATGACTATTTTGTTGGTTTGCTAGTGAAAAATTTGCAAGAGTGCATTAAACTTCCATTATACAGCTATGCACAACGAAATGTTGAAATATTTTCTTTTACGCTGACAAAAAATAATATTTTTTCCTCTACTTTTTGGATAGAAGAAATAGTGGCTCTATAAAACCTCTTCAACGTACTTTTGCAATCGTTTTGTTTTTATAATTGTTATTACAATAAAATTACATTACGGGTAGGCCCTACACTGATGACTATAAGGGCCCATAAAGCCGTAATGGGCTTGAAGGTGGACCACATCTGGACCATAAAACCAGGCTGTCTAACTGGTATGCAGCTGTAGTCCACGTGTCATATCATTTCGTCATTAAGAGAAAATTCTTACTAAATTAGTGATTAAATCCTTTAAATCTAGTGGTCCAATCTTTCTTTCCATAAAGAGTTAAAAGACTATACTACTAAATAACAGTGAATCATTTTATCAAAAGGCTTAAATTTTAAACTGTTCACTTTTTTAATTTTTTATTGCGTAGAAAGATTAGAGATAATGGGATGATGATTAGCGATAATGGATGATTAAATATGACACGTGGCGGAATCTCAACGGTACTATTATACAGCTGTGAATTTGAAGGGCTTGACGTAGACTTGTGATCTTCCCCAGCATTTAATTAGCTGGCTAATTAACCTGCAAAACTCAACACTTTTTTTTTTTTATATAACTTAATTCATTAAATCACATAAAAAATTGCATATACAAGGAATCAATATTTATTTTAGGATAAATAATAATAAAAATTTACATTTTAATGGGCAAAACTCAAAACTTTAATTTTTTTCTTAACTCATGAAATCCCAAAAAATTGCATTTGAAGGAAACAATATTTCTTTTAATAAGAAAAAAAGTAATCTTGAAATGGATGAGACATTCATTATTATTATTTCAAAGAGATAACTTTATTTATAAAATTGAGGAAAAAAAAGATAAATTATTTAAAGAGAGAGTGCGAGTAGGGGAGAAGTCATCTTCTTTTTATTGCTTCAAGAGTCAATCATCTTCAAAACCTAATGATCTTCAATTCTTTTTTTTTTTTTTTTTTTTTTTTTGGTTATGTATCTCTTTCTTGAAATAATAATCATTAATCAAATGAAAAAGAGTCAATTATCATCTTCATTATCTTAATATAATCAATCAATAATTCAATTTAAAAGGTAGATAAAACTTTAAATTAAACTATGCCATGTAGACCCAAAAAAAAGTTTCAAAAACATATAAGGACAGTGAAAGGGTTTGTTCATAAATGTTTGTTGCTTCATCTTTCTCATTATAGAGAATATATATTAGCTATGAGATTATGAAAGTGAAGATATACAAACAATCACCTAAAAGTGAAAAGTACAAGACACCAAATCCTTCATTTTTATCTCTTACACAAACCACACTAAGTTACCAAAAACAGAATCTGTTCTGTTTTTTGCCTTCTTGCAGATTTCTTCAGAGTCAGAGAGAGACACATAAAGGTTCGATTTTTATCTCTTATTTTCTTCAAAGTTTTCGTTTTTCTTGTGTATTTCGTTGAATTTGATTCTGGGTTTTGTTCTTTGTTAGTAACTGAATCTATGTCAGCTTTAGATAATTGTAGTTAGAGAAAATTTAGAGTCTTTTGTCGTTTTAACCGATTTGAATCTTTTAGATAATTATAGTTCTTCATTGATTCAGATTTATAGTTGAATTGTGAGGAACGGCCATGGACGTAGGAGAGAGCAATGAGAGGGGAAAAGACGATTCTGCCCTTTTAGCTTCACCGAGGAGTCCTCTCAGCTCTATAGATCTTGCAATTGATGGAGCTATGAATGCTTCTATTGAGCAGTTGTATCATAACGTTTGTGAAATGGAGAGTTCTGATGATCAGTCTCCGTCGAGGGCGAGTTTTATTTCGTATGGAGCTGAATCTAGGATTGATTTGGAGTTGAGGCATTTGGTTGGAGATGTGGGAGTAGAAGGAGAGAGGAAGAAAGAGATTATCTTGGAGAAGAAGGAAGAGAGTAATGGAGGAGGTAGCTTGAGTCAGAAGAAACCTGTTGAATCTCTTTCGAATGGTAAGAAGGTTGCGAAAATGAAGATTCTTGGTTCGAGGATCTCTTCGAGGAAATCGCCGGATTTAGGGAAGGTTTCTGTGGATGAGGAGAGTCCTGAGCTTGGGGTGTTGTTGTTGAAGCAAGCCAGAGAGTTGGTTTCTTCTGGTGAGAATCTGAATAAGGCTCTTGATTTGGCGTTGAGAGCGGTGAAAGTGTTTGAGAAATGCGGGGAAGGAGAGAAACAATTTGGGTTGAATTTGGTGATGTCTTTGCATATCTTGGCAGCGATATATGCGGGGTTAGGGAGATACAATGACGCGGTGCCTGTTCTTGAGCGTTCTATTGAGATACCGATGATTGAAGATGGGGAAGATCACGCGTTGGCGAAATTTGCAGGGTGTATGCAGCTTGGTGACATGTATGGTTTGATGGGTCAGGTGGAAAATTCGATTTTGCTATACACCGCGGGTTTGGAGATCCAAAGACAAGTTCTTGGAGAATCGGATGCACGAGTTGGAGAGACTTGTAGGTACTTAGCTGAAGCTCATGTTCAAGCGATGCAGTTTGAAGAAGCCTCAAGGCTTTGTCAAATGGCGTTGGACATTCACAAAGAAAACGGGGCTGCCACTACGGCTTCGATTGAAGAAGCTGCGGATAGAAAACTGATGGGGCTTATCTGCGATGCTAAGGGAGATTACGAGGTTGCGCTTGAGCATTATGTTTTGGCGAGCATGGCAATGTCATCTCAGAACCACAGGGAAGATGTTGCCTCTGTAGATTGCAGTATTGGTGATGCTTACATGTCTCTAGCTCGGTTTGATGAAGCGATATTCGCATACCAGAAGGCTTTGGCTGTGTTTAAGCAAGCAAAAGGTGAGACTCATTCCTCTGTTGCTTCGGTTTATGTCAGGCTTGCTGACTTGTACAACAAAATTGGGAAAATACGCGATTCCAAATCGTACTGCGAAAACGCTCTTAAGATTTACCTAAAACCGACTCCGGGAACTCCTATAGAAGAAGTTGCGACAGGTTTTATAGAGATTTCTGCAATATATCAGTCGATGAACGAACTTGATCAATCTCTTAAGTTGTTGAGACGGGCGTTGAAGATATATGCAAACGCTCCAGGTCAACAGAACACGATTGCAGGTATTGAAGCTCAAATGGGTGTGATTTCTTACATGATGGGTAATTACCCCGAGTCCTACAACATATTCAAGAGCGCGATATCAAAGTTCCGCAACAGCGGAGAGAAAAAAACCGCTCTTTTCGGGATTGCTTTGAATCAGATGGGACTAGCTTGCGTTCAGCGTTACGCAATCAACGAAGCTGCAGATTTGTTTGAAGAAGCGAAAACTATCCTCGAGAAAGAGTATGGACCGTACCATCCCGATACATTAGCAGTATACAGTAACCTCGCCGGAACATACGACGCAATGGGAAGGTAAAATTAAAAAATTTAAAACACATTTTCTTGCTAGGTTATGTTTTTTGGAATTTCCTGCGGTACAAGCAATGTGTTACTTGCTTCACAGGTTAGATGATGCTATAGAGATATTGGAGTATGTTGTTGGGACAAGAGAAGAGAAGCTCGGGACGGCGAATCCCGAGGTTGAGGACGAGAAGCAGAGGCTAGCTGCGTTGTTAAAAGAAGCTGGAAGAGGAAGGAGTAAAAGAAACAGAGCACTTCTTACTCTTTTGGACAAAAACCCTGAAATTGCAAATGGACAGAGACAGGTTTATTGATGAACCGGATTATGGTCCGGTCTAAAATGTATATATATACGGTATACGAATTCAACTACGGTACTTACATGGTCGAGAGAGAAGGAAAAAAAATGAAGAGGCTTTATGTTTTCTGATTTTAAAAAATATTGAAAAACATTCTTGTTGCATTTGTTTTGTATCTCTTGGCAATTTTAATTTTTCTTTATAAAATAAAGTGTAAAGAGTAAACGCAATTGACTTGGTGTTTTTGTACTATGGTCTTGATCGAATTTTGGGAGTTTTAATTGTTTGGTTACTTAAAATTCTTTTGAGATATGAGATCTAAATTTGATATGGACAAAGCGTCAACAAGTTTGATGAACTCTTGTCATGTAATGTTCATGAATGTCAAACAAAACAGCCACCGAATATACACATACCTATCCACATGTAACATGAGAACATAAAGAAACGACCCACCGAATCAAGAAGTTGTCACTTAGCAAAGCAACAAAAGAAAAGTTGTCACCAAGCGAACGATAATATGAACGATCCGGTTTTAAATTTGTTACCAAACAAGTTACTGATTATTTGATTGGGTCTTTTATATAATAAGATGAGATGTGAATAGAATTTTGGTTAATTATTGGAAAGCACCAGAAATATGCTAGTTACATTTATTAATTCATAGCTTGGCAACTCAGTTTTTCGTCAGTTTACAAGCTTTTTGGGTTGGGAGAGATGGATCGGATATCGACCCATCGAGGATGCGGTTTGCGACTAGCATATTCGCGGTTTCGGTGTAATGTATGCCATCCCAACTTATGAAATTTTTACGGTTTTGGCAGGAAGAACTATAGAGTTCTGTCCCATTTGGAAATATTGTCTTCCCACATCCCATTCCACGTCCGATCGCCCCAACGCAACAATAGTCAAAAGGATCAGCAAAACCTGCATTAGATTTGATAAAACCGGAAGTCAATGAGACGGCTTAAGTCTAACCGGAACCAAGAAAATCGGAAAATTATGAAATTTCGGGTTAATTAGTTTAGTGCATACCGAGAGTCTTTGCTTTGGTGATCAAGTTGTATTTGGCTGAGTAGACATTAACATAAGTAAAGAAAGAAGAAGGTAACTCTTTCTTTAGTTCATTGATTTTGTTCTTGAGTTGTTTGTTGAACTCAATTGCCACATTGTTCAGAGGCTTCAAACAACCGTAGCCATCTCGCGATGTAGCGGGAAAAGCTTTCAAAAGATACGGTAGACAGCCTGTCGGTCCGGTGTTATGAATTGAGAAGAATCTTGCTCCTTCTTTGTACAACAACTAAGGAAATAAACAAAGTATATCGTAAAGCATTGTTAGAGATTAATTTCTATCGAACTCTCCGATAAACGTGACAATAACTTAAATGCTTACTTTTAAGGCAATGGTGAAGTTTTCGATGATTGCGGGTATAGTTGCTTTGAGTTGTTCCTCTGTCATGTTTTGGAACCCAATCGCGAGATCGTTCTGGCCGATATCCAATGTATAAAGAGCTTTTGAGAAATCTTTGGGCCGTGCAAGGACTCCTTTGCAGAAAGGAGTTTTTCCTAAGGCAAAAAACGAATATCAACAAAGTTTTCATATATAAAAGAACATGTATAAGACAGGTTAAATTTTTAAACTCTGGTTTGGTAATTTGTATGACTTAACAACTGGTCGAACTTACCGTTGGTTTGGTTGTAGAGAGACAAGGTACGAGTCTTAAAGTGAATGAATTGGGACACTTGAGTCCCAAGATGGAATTGGCTAAAACAAGTAAGCGTGGGGCGGATGCAAGAACCGCCAGTCGCAAAATTAGCACCATGCCGGTAATTAGCTCCAACCGAGTCCAAGTACGGTGTTAAATACGGCAAAGTGAGATTTTCAGCTGCCGAAAATCATAACAAATATATCGTCAAAATCGATTCAATAACCAGAAGAAAATGTGTTTTGAACTATACTAAGCTAAATGTTAACAAATTGGCAACAATTTGAATTACCCTTAAATTAATGATGGACATAGTTAGTTGAAAATTGAAAATCAAGATTGTACTTACTAATGAAATCTATAATGAGGCGCCCATCGGAATGTCGTCCGGCGGATCTTCCAAAAAAGGCAACTCCATTTGGTGGAGGAACTTCTCCAATGGCTGCAGAGATAGCTCCGGTGTCAGAATTTGAATCTCCAAAGTTAAAAACTGCCGGAAAATTACAACTATTCGATACGGCAGATAACTTATCAATGAGCCCGAGAAGTAAAACGATGATTCCAAGGGTTATTTTAGAGATAGCCATGTCGAGTAAGTAGATGAGAAGAGCTTGACAATAAGAAACTAGACTGGTATTTATTGAAGTCGTCGCTTCACGATGTATATGGCATGTTAAGCTTTTCTAATGGATTAAATTAAGGTAAAAGTGTATAAGAAATTATATCATCAACAAGTAGAATATAAAATAAATAGATCTATCACAATTTGTATAGCAAGTTGTTCATGTAATCACGTGGGAAGTTTTGCTTGACTATTTGCAGTCATATTTTATGATTTTGTCGATCAAACGGCTAACTAGCTTAATGTCAACGTTATGTCGAAACTAATTAACAAATATGCTTACAATGATGGTAAAAAGGTTAAATTGGGTACGAAACCAAACGTGAAAAAATACTTACACGAAGTTAGATTTCTTTTAAATTCATGTATACTAACCAACGAATTAAAAACTTACGTAAACTAATTTCAAAGGACATAAATACATAATGACATTGTATTAATTTTAATTTGCGTGGGTTTGTTGGGAAAACTGGTGCAATTTAATTTCTACTTTGGCTCGCTGTGAAGAATAGGCTTACGACTGGTGATCGGATGTCTACTTGGAACAGGAGAGTCAATTCATCATGTGTTTTTTGTCAAGATCCAATGGAGACTTGCGAGCATCTATTCTTTGCTTGCAGTTTTTCTTCATAGGTTTGGGAGGCACTCTCTCGTACACTTTTTCAGACACGTTATACCAATAGCTTCTCAGAGATTCTATCACTATTAACCGACTCAGCTTTTAAATGTACAACATGCTACATCCTCCGACTGTGCATTCCATTTGGTTCGAACGCAACAGACGTAGACATGGTGAACTCCCGAGTACACAAGAACAAATAATTAAGTTTTTGGATCGGTTAATACGAAGCAAACTCTCATCGATTAGCACCTAATCCCACGCAAATTCGAAGACGGTTTACATATTTGGGTCGGCTCAAGGGGTTAACCTCTTCCAAACAATTATCTTTGAATTTCTTTTGAAACAATTATGGGTTTAAGAATGCATATATTAGTTGAATAAATTTTACATTTAAAAAAAACAAAAAAAAATAATGTCTCTTATGAAAATACAACCTTACACTAATACGGTTGGCCTATTATTATGTGTTGATTATGGGCCTCAGTCATATTCTTCTATGGTCCAATCACTGAAGCAAAACTTTATCTTAGTTTGGCTCAACTAAAAGATGGCCAGGTAGCATGGACAGTCATGAAAAATAAACACTAAAAGATAAAATCGACATAGAAAAAATAAATTAATAATGCATCACAAAAATCAATACTGGTTATTTTTATTACCATTTTACTTATTTTCTTGGAGCAACAATATAGTGAAATCTTCATCAAAATCTAAACAATTACAAATAACATAATTTATTCAATATATAATATACAATTAGAAGAAAGTGAAGAAAATTTAATTCATATTTTCAAACATAACTAGTTCAACTAGTAAATTTGCAAGGTTAGTTTGGTTTTTATCAGGTTTTCTAGATTTATAATTATCACACTTCAGCAATAGATCTAAACCGGATTAGTGACCGGATCACTTAATTTAATGGTTCGCCTGCGAGTCTCAATTGGCTCTAAAAACATTGCTTAAGACAAAAGTATTTAAAATAATTTTAATTCATGAACTTAAAAAATTTAGTAATTAAAGTTAAAATTAAAGATATGCAATCTAGTAATTAGATATCTAATATATAAAAGTCTTCGACCACTCTAGTCAATGCTAATAAATTTTAAGAAAAAAGTTCATGAACTTTCACATTTATTTATTTATAATTACACTTATTTAAGAATATGTAACACAGAAAAAGTAAGTTTCGTTTTTCTTCAGTTGACCAGAAAAAAAGAATAATTTGATGTTTAAAAAAAGAATAGTGAAAAATCTGAAATTAAGGAAAGATAATCATTTTACAGTTTTCCACAGTTAAGCTAATATAAGTATATTCAAAACATGGATTTAGAGCAAGTGTTTTTTTTTATAAAATTAAAAAATTGTGTGAATTCATGAATCTTCATAATATTTTCCTTAATTATGCTAACTTAAGAATCTAGTAATTAAACAGAAAAGGGTATGCAATCTAATAATAATTGGATACCTAATCTAATATATAAAAGTTTCAGTGGTAATGCCGTAATGCTATTTTTTAGTGTACTATCTTTAGTTTTTAGTGTACTATTTTTTGTTATTTTGAGATGTTAATTTTGTGATGTAATAAAAACAACGTCTTATAAAAAAACCTAGTTTACTTTTTCTCTCCAGTTTCTCTCAGTCAGATAAGTTTCAGTGGTAATGCCGTAATGCTTCTATTTATGCTTCATTTGAGTGTCTATGGGCTTGATTGTTTGTGGCTGTAGAGTCTGTGGACAGCCAAAATTTTGTCTACAACCAATTACTTACACCAATCAAGCTTTCTTTCATTTTCTAATACTCACAGCCAAAACACAAAAAAATAGAAAAAAGTGGCTGTACGAAGAAAATTTTCTACAGCACCTAAAATAAGTCTTTACTTTTTCTCTCTCCATATATTAAATATATGTATGATATATAGGATATCGATATGTCAATAAAATATTTTGATGACAAAAATATGGATACACTTTTTAACAAAAAAATATAACTACATAATTCATAAGATATATATATATATATATATATATATATATATATATATATATATATAACTATTAAAAGGATATATATAGCACATCTCAACATGTAAATATAATATATATATATATATATATATTCTTATGTTTGTGACAGATGTTAGTTTTATATAATTTGTGTACATTTTAATTTTCAAACTATTACCGAATTTTCTTTTTTGCAATTACATATATTATAGTTATTATAGTATATATTTTTAATAGTCTAAATTTTAAATTCATGGAATTTTTCATAAAACATTTTATTTATTTATTAATATTATTCTAGTTTCAATATAAATTATAATAATATTAACCTACAGCATACAGTAAACATTTTTACCAATCATGCTTTCATTTTTAAAAGTTACAGCCAAAATCATACAGCTACAGCTAAAAAGTCAACAGCCTAAATTCTACAGCAAAAAATGTAAAGTCACAGCCGTTACCAATCAGGCTCTATAACGATTGTTACGTTTGGGTATATATATATATATTTATATATCGATCCTCTTATGTAGTCTTTTTTTTTTCTTTCAAAATATGAAGAAAAAAACGAAGTCGTTATTCAATAAACAAACATAAACAAAATCGTTTTGTTTTAATGAAAAGAAAAGCCCTAACTTTTCTCTTTATATATAACAATTCATTCGCCTCATCTGTGGATGTCGGATTCGCACACTTGAATATTTGTTTAATTAGTGGGAATGATTATTCTTGAGGACAAAAATATGATGAAAAAGCTATGAATTGCAATAGGAATGACTATAGTGTATTTGCTAGAAAAATTGCCTCTCCTCTACATAGCTATTAGCCCTCTTATTTATATTGACCAACGACATTTAACTCCCAATTAAACACAATTATTCTCTCTTAAATGTGTCCGTTTTGGTCTTCGAGTTTTAATGCCCAACGTTTGAATTTGAATTGATTCCGATCTTCATGGGCTTCGCCTTTTGGCCCAAGTCATCCGACTTCGACTCCGAGTCATATCCCGAGGTGTGAACACTCCGGGCTCTCTTTATGGTGACGCCCACTTCGATTATACCCTGTAAACCATGGGCCTAATGGGCCTTATCCTCTGTGGGCCCTTATCCTGATTACATGGCAATCTTTGGTTGGTCCCGGTCTACTGGTGCGGGATCCGACACCAACAATTAGCCCCCCAAATCCTTCGAAGTGCTTATTCCAGTTCGGAGGATTTTAATGCTTTAATGACCAAAGATTGCGCTTGAGGGATCTTCTGATTTTCCCGCCAAGATCTTGTCAGTCCTTTAATTTCGTCGTTTCCCATATTTGATCGCGTGACATCTGTCACCATCACGACCGTCTCTTAATTATTTACTATTAAAACGGGGAAAACCTTTCCACTTCCTCCACGTCTTCCGAGGCGGTTCCATCATTACCACTTAGCTTTGCGTGAGGTAACCTCTTTTTCACTCTCATCTTTTGATAAAAAATTTCTTTGCTTTTCTTGCTAAGTTTCTCTGTCTCCTTCGCCGAGTTTTCTTCTCCTTGAAACTTGAATTTTCCATTCCCGATGACTTCTGATTCCGACAGACCCGAGTCTCCGTCTTACGACGAGAGACGTCCTAGCAACGACGAATGCACTCGTCCTAACGATATCGCTGGTCCGCATTATAGATCCACCTGTACTCTTCAATCCCTAGAAAGATTAAAGGGGCTGTGCCAGATTCCCCCTGGAATTATAGCATAATCTCGAATAGCCGATCCTACGGAATCTCCGGAGAACCACCGCGACGGCTACTTCTGTGTTTACGAAATCTACTTCAAGGGCTGTGGATTGACCTTCCCTCTTCCCGAAGCCCTAGTTCGGTACCTAGCGGCCCTTGAGATCGCTTTGCCTCAGCTAACCCCCAATCTCCTCCGAACCATCCTTGGAATCATAACCGTTGCGGCAGAAGCTGGCTACATTATTGGGGTTCCCGAGCTGAATGAACTTCTAAGTGTGAGAAGTTCATCGAAGAAGGCGGGGTACTTTTCGGCGTACCCGAATGCTAATAGGAACATCATTTCGCATCTCCCGAACAAGGATGAAAGCTGGCACCATCCTTGGTTTTTGATTAAGAAAACTCCCGCTTCGATTGGAAGTCTTTCCGATGTACTTCCATCGAAGTGGTCCGCAAAGCCTGGTAGAAAATAGGTCACAGATACTTTCCCAATCATCCTATTATTTCGCTAATCAAACTTGTTGTTTTGTTTTTGCAGCCTTCATTGCTCCAATTCTCCCAACTGAGGAATTCGTCAATTTCTTCAAGACAATCCTTAGAGGGGAAACCCTTTGGAATTCCTTTACTCTCGATCAGTTCATCGAAGCCAATCGAAAACTCAGGATGAGTCCGCCCAATCACCTTCATCGTCTACCGCCTCCTCCTTCAACTCAAGGATTGTCAGCTCGGGCCCTTGCTGCCCAGCGTAAGAAGCTCTCCAAGCCGATAGCGGAGGCTTGTGATGAAAACAAGGCACTCCTTGCGGCCGCCATTGACAAGAAGGACTACAGCAGGACTTTACTGGTTGACGACAACAGCACCGAGGGGACTAGATCTGTCATTGCTTATAGATTAACACCTCGTCGTGAGCGTCGTAATGATCGTTCTCCTCGGAGAGACCGATCTCCTCGTCGTGGCTCTCCTCGACCTCCCCGAGATGACTTTAGCAGCGCACCACTTAGGGATTTGATTCGTAAGAAAAGAGACAGGCCATCTCGCAGCGATTCCTCTCCGCATAGGGAGAAATCGAGGGCCCGGACGGACCGTTCGCCTCGTTTGTCTCCTCCATCTAAAACAATGGGTCCTCCTGCTCCGGTTGACATGTCTTCTCTTCCCGATCATGATGGCGAGAAGACCACTCGGAGCATATCTCCTCAGAAGGAAGGTTCTGGATCTCAAGATGTTTCTCCGAAGTCAAAACCTGCTCTTGTTCCCCAAATCAGATCGCTTACAGGTAACGATTTACGCATTCTTAAGGGTTTTCACTTCATCTTGATTCAAAATATTACAATTCCTTCTTCTTCCTTCACAGCTATGGAGAAAGAAGGTAGCGTCTTTCGGTGCTTCAAGACCCGGTCGGGTCTAATTCTGCCGGAGTTCGACAAGTGGCGTCCTGCAATTCGCGAACGCTATTTGCTCCATGCGCATCACTCATCTCGGGTTAGTCTTACTTCATTCGCCTTTTTTATGTTAGCTTTCCACCTGGTTTATCATTTCGAGTTTATACAAAATGCCAGGCGAACAGCGAACTCAACGACATGATCGAACACTATGAAGGGTTGTTACTCAGTCAGCAACAGGAGATTGAATTATGGAGAGGCAAGTTTACTACTCTTGAGTCCGACCTTCAATCATCTTCGGGCTCTAAGCAACAACTGGAAGATCAAGTAGATGGCCTCAAATCTGAGCTTGAGAAGGTAAAGGGGGAGCTGAAGGATCAGTACGACCAGAATTACCAACTACAGAACGAGCTTTCTGGTGTTCAGGGTAGACTTCATGAATCCGAATCATCCGCCGATGCCCTAAATAACCAACTCATTGAACTTCGCGCGAAGTACAACGCGATTACCAAGTTGCGTGATTCCGAGTTGGCAAGGTCGGCGTCGAAAGCCAGAAAAGAGGTAAAGGGACGAGGGATGGAGTTGATTCAAGGGGCCATCCGGTTTATTCAAACTGAGAAGGTTAAATCAGATCTGGAATCAGACATCAAGGAGCACGAAAGCAACCTAATCTTGCTGGATCAAATTCACGACGACGATTTCTCCGAAGCAAAAGAGAGATCCGAGCTGTCGTCTAGTTTATCCGAAAAGAAAAATCGTCTGGCAGCTCTTCCCGCTTCGTCCTTCAACCCTCAGGATTTTGCGGAGTTTTTCACTGAATCTCCTCCCCTAAGTGAATCAGGTCTAGACTGGGCAGGTAAACACTGGTTCCTGATGCTTACTACTCTCTTCTTCCCCTTTTATTTGACCCGAACTGACTTTTATAGGTCCAAGTGAGACGGAAAGCGTCGTTCCATCTGGAGTCCCTGCTGCTCCGGAGGTCACTCCGGGAGATGATTGTACCATGGGGAATGAACAAGGAACTTCCTCTGATCAAGCCTCAGCCAAGGAGGCCGGTGAAGACCTGACAACCGAAATGGAATCCGAAGTGATTGCTGACCCGTAGTGGCTGAGTCCACTTTTTAAATTGGGGCCTGTCTTATTAGAAACTCATTTCCTTTTTGCTGTCAATTTCTTTTGAACAAGATATTTGCCTGAGGAGGCTTTTAAACCTTTTTTCTTTAAGGTTATGATCCCAAGGGGGTTTTGGTTAAAAATTATATGCGGGTTTGCAAAGTCCGCTTTTTAACATTTCTTGGCCTTGTGGCTATGTTTTTCGAGATTTTTAGGCTGATCAGGCCTTTCTCTTAGAATGCGAGAACTGAGCTCGGCTTAACGCGAGTTCCCCACTTCGGGTTTAGTCAACTCGGTGAATTTGTTGGGCTTGGGCCTCGAAAACTTTTGTGCTTAATGGGCTTCTTGCCTTAAATGCGACGGTTGCTTTTTCCCTTCCTTTGGAAATAGGGAAAGCCGCACGTCTTTATGGCAATAACTGCCTTTCTCGATTTCCAAAAATAGTTTAACCACTCGGGCACACTATCATCATTAAATTTACGGTCTCAAGATAAACCCTAGACCTATTATAAATAGAGGCAAGTTTGCCTCTAGCTTTTTCCAAAGAACTCCAAAATTCCTTGGTAATTTTAGTGATAATGGAGAACGAAAAAGTACTCCCCATCGATCCTGGCAGTCCTCTGTTCTTGTCCGGTGATGGCTTCGAGCCGGCCGGTGTTCTCTTTCCTTATGCTGTGTTCCACTTCCCTTCGAGGGAAAAGAAAGAGGCTTACGACTTCATGGACAAGGTCGAAATTCTACTCTCTTGACCAGAACCTTATGCTTTTCACTTTAATTTATTCTTTTGGTGACAGGTTGTCGACAAACATCGCCGTTTGTGCGACGAGAGGCAGCGGCTGGGTCTCAAGAGGCAAACGCTCGAGGCTCGTATTGCTCGAGTGGAGAGGAAAGTGAGGGCCTTGGAAAGTGACCCCTTTCAATGGGAGTGGAGGAACTTCGACTGTATCGCGGAGATCCCGAGAATGCTCCGGATGTACCTCCGTGCCAAGGGTCAAGTTCAGGGACCAGTAAACGCCCCTACCGAAGTTGCTCCTATTGACAGCGAAGAGGAGGACGAGGAAAATGATGACAATCCTTGGAAACGTGTCCGGAATGAACCCGAAGTCGATTCCAAAAACAAGGCGTCCACTTCGAAAATGAAACCGGCGATGAAGGAGCCTGTTCCCGAGCCCCTTCCATAAATGTTTCCTAACTCTGTCCTTTTTTCTTTCTTTTTTCTTTTGTTTTGAACTCATTATGGGCCTCGGCCCATTTTATTTATGGAAACACCTGCTACTCCTTTAATTCTCATATCATTCTTGGAGATACGTCTTTTAATGCAGGAGCGTAATTCTTTCCGCGAATCACTTTATTTCCAGGCTGAATCCGCAGCTTGCTAGGGATACGACATCCCTATAAATTACAACTTCAATTTCCCTCATTCCTTACTATTCTTCTTACTTCTGCAGATATGGATTTTAACCTTCGATGTTCAGAATCCATGCCGGACTCCTCCAGGGTCGGAATGATAGATGAAGATGTTTCAGATGTTCCAAGTAGGCGATCTCCTCCACCTCGCGGCTTCTTTAGATCCCAGATCCGAGCTCCATGTGCTTTGATCAGGAATCTCCCAATCAGGGACCAAGGAACAGCGATGGCATTCATAGAGGCGCTTGCGCTTCAACACCGGAAGCTTACGTTGGAAAAGAAGAGGCTTCAGAAAAGGATTAACCGAATGCAACGCAGGCTTACTACGGTGTCAAGAGATCTTCACATCCTTGGCTCTCACCCCGGAGATTGGATCGAACTCGGGATCTCCGACTTTGCTCGAATCCCGGATTGTATGATGCCAGTTCTAGACCTCGCAGGTCAAGGGGTTCAAGTGTTCTGCTCTCCGGGAGGGTTTTCCTAACTCGAAGTGTGCGAAGATCGACACTTTGTCTTGTTTGTTTGAATAAATGTTTTACTTTCGATTTCTTGTATGTTCGCATAGCCGAACTTCTTCATCTTGTATGTTCGCACAGCCGAACTCTTTTCCTAAGAAATAAAACAAATTTTTATTATTAGTAGCTGAACTCTTTTTCGAGCTGCCTACGTACCCATTTCGGGATCAAGCCACACCGTAGTTCATGTACATAACAAAATGCGTATTAAACATAAAACTTCTTTAGATTGATCACGTTCCAAGGTCGCTGGACTGGACTGCCTTCTAAGTCTTTCAACCTATAAACACCATTTCGAACCACTTCGGTAACAATATAAGGTCCTTCCCAATTAATGCCGAGTTTGCCCGCGCCTTCTTCTTTTTTATTATCAAAAACTCGCCTTAGCACATAATCGCCTACAAAGAATGGTCTGCTTTTGACTTTGGAGTTGTAGTATCGAGCTGCTGCTTGCTGGTAATTTTGTATCCGAATTAAGGCTTGATCTCGTCTTTCATTAATGGTATCCAGCGAGTCATCGAGCATTGCTGAATTCTCCTCTTCGTTCAATGGTGCTTCTGTTCGGCGAAGACCGGGCACATTGAGTTCAGCCGGTACTACTGCTTCCACGCCATAAACTAGGGAAAACGGAGTCTCTCCGGTAGGTCGCCTAGGGGTTGTTCGATAAGCCCATAGGACGGGCTGGAGTTCATCATACCATCCTCCTTTTAAGTGACTCAAGCGTTTTTTGAGATTGCTCAAAATTGTTTTGTTCGCAGCTTCAGCTTGGCCATTTCCTTGTGGATACCGTGGAGTGGAATAACTGACCTTGATCCCCCATTCTGAGCAAAAGGCTTCGAATTCGTGCGAAATGAACTGTGGCCCATTATCAGTAACTATCTCGTATGGAACCCCATGTCGGCATATGATATTCTTCCAAATGAAAGTATTCACCGCCGAATCTTTGATGCTAGCATATGCTTCAGCTTCGATCCACTTTGAAAAATAATCCGTTAAGACCAATAGGTATTGTGCTCCTCGAGTTGATCTATGCAATGGTCCGATGATATCCATCGACCACCTCATAAACGGGTACGGGGCAGAAATGGAGGAGAATAACTCCGAAGGTTGATGGATCATCGGTGCATGGAGTTGACAACGTTTGCACCTTTGAGCGAACTTGACACAATCCGTGATCATAGTGGGCCAATAATAGCCCATCCTTTTTATTTTAAAAGCCATGGCCCTTCCAGACGCATGACTCCCACATAGACCTTCGTGTACTTCTCTTACAACGATTTCGACTTCGGGTCCAAAGATGCACAATAGGTAGGGATCGCTAACACCTCGTTTGTATAATATATCCTTTGATAGACAAAATTTCGCGCTAACGATTCTCATTTTCCTGGCTTGCCACTTGTTTTTCGGGAGCTCGCCTGTCATGATGTAGCGCTTTATTGGCTCCCTCCAATCAGCCCCCCAATCTTTAGCCGGAATTTGGTCGATCTCATGAAATATCCGTGGTTCCGGTTCGGGATGTTCATTTGGTTCAAGGTCTGGTTCGGGATGGTCATCTTCGACTAACGGTTCCGTTTCTATAACATTTTCTGGAAGTATATCTGGCTCCTTGTTGTGTTTTTTCGACTTCCTCCGTTTAACAGGTGGTAACTCGACTTCGGGCTCGCCACGTTCGCGCGCTGCTGCTCGAGACCTTGTAACAGCGAGGACTTCTTTGTCAGTTTTAATGCTTCGCTCCGCGATACATTCAACCGGAATGATTCTTTTTAGTTCAGGATCTGATGTTGACGCTAATGCGGCAAGTGCGTCCGCGGTTGTATTTTCTCCTCGAGGTATGCGAATCAGTTCGAATTTCTTGAAGTCTTTTGAAAGACCCTTCACTACTTCGAGGTATGCTTCCATTCTTAGGTCTTTCGCTTCATAATCGCCATTGAACTGGTTAACTACCAACTGTGAATCACAATAAGCAACTACTTCTTCCGCTCCAACTCCTTGTGCTAGTCGAAGTCCGGCAATTAGTGCCTCATATTCTGCTTCATTGTTAGAAGCATTAAACAATAAACGGAATGATTGTTCAAGAATTTCCGATGTTGGAGATTCCAACTTGATTCCTATTCCAGATCCTTGTTTTGATGAAGATCCATCTACATACAGTTTCCAAGTCTGATTCTCTGGTTGCTCCGGTGTGCCCAGCACTGGTAGTTCGGTTAGGAAATCTGCCAAAACTTGAGCCTTCATGCTGACTCGGCTTTTATATTCTATATCATATTCACTTAGTTCCACTGCCCATTTCGCCAATCGTCCGGATTGATTTGGACTATGAAGTATTGTTCGGAGTGGCTGGTTGGTTAACACTTCGATTGGATGAGATTGGAAGTATGGGCGCAGCTTCCGGGCTGAAGTTACTACCGCAAGTGCGAGTTTTTCCATCATTGTGTATCTTGTTTCTGGATCTGTCATTGACTTACTTATGTAGTAAATCGGCTTTTGCTCTCCACGGTCCTCCCGGACCAAAACTCCACTAACTGCATGTTTTGACACTGAAACATACAAATAGAGCTTCTCGTCCACCTCGGGTTTAGACAACACTGGTGGAGTGGTAAGGTATGCTTTAAGTTGTTCGAAAGCTTCTTCACACTTCTCATCCCAAAGGAAACCTTTATTTCCCTTAAGAATTTGATAAAAGGGGAGAGATTTGTCCGTTGATCTTGAAATAAATCTGTTTAGGGCTGCAATTCGACCAGTCAGACGCTGTACTTCCTTGAAGTTCTTCGGGGATGGCATGTTTAGAAAGGCATTGATTTGGTTTGGATTAGCTTCGATTCCTCTTTTTGTCACGATATAACCAAGGAACTCTCCGGATGGAACTCCGAAAGTGCACTTCGCCGGGTTCAGCTTCATTTGATATCGGTTGAGAATTTCGAAACACTCTTCCAAATGCTTAATGTGATCCTCTTTTTTCAAAGACTTAACCAACATATCGTCTATGTAGACTTCCATTGTCTTCCCGAGATGCTCATGAAACATTTTGTTGACCAATCGTTGATAAGTGGCACCTGCGTTTTTTAAACCAAAAGGCATTACTTTATAACAATAAGTACCTCTGTCTGTGATGAATGACGTCTTTTCTTGGTCTTCGGGATCCATCATTATTTGATTATAACCCGAGAAAGCATCCATGAAAGTTAATAACTCATTCCCAGCGGTAGATTCTACGAGCCGGTCTATATGCGGGAGCGGAAAACTATCTTTTGGACATGCCTTATTGAGATCGGTGAAGTCGATACACACCCTGTCCTTTCCATTTTTCTTTTTGACCACGACAGTGTTTCCTACCCACTCCGGGTATTGTACTTCCCTTATAGATCCTATTTTTAATAGTTTGTCCACTTCATCATTTACTGCCTTTGCTCGCTCTACTCCGAGTTTCCTTCTCTTTTGTTTCACAGGCTTAAAACTTGGATCTACGTTCAATTTGTGGCAGATTATGCTTGGATCTATGCCAGGCATATCGGCCGCTGACCATGCAAATGACGTCTTGTTTTTCCTTAGAAGTTCAATCAAAGCTTCTTTTATTTCGCCAGTCAAAGTGACTCCAATTCGGACTTTCCGATCTGGTTTATCTTCTTCCAATACTACTTCGATTACCACATCGTCTTCTTTTTGCCCACTAGGAAATCTTGGAATTTCCTTCTTCGCAGGTTTCGTTAATTGCTATTGGATCTTTAGTCGATGACTGGTCAGATAACACGTTCGTGAAGCTTCTTGGCTTCCTCGAATTGTTCCCACCCCACTAGGAGTTGGAAATTTGATGCACTGATGATACGTCGAGGGAACTGCCTTCATTTGATAAATCCATGGAGTCCCAAGGATGATGTTGTAGGCTGCTGGTTTATCAAAAACAACAAAATCTACTATCTTTGACACGTTTTTGGCAAGAACTGGTAGCTTGATCGTCCCAAGAGACATGGCCGATTCGCTTGTGAATGCCACCAAAGGAGACGGCGGTCCTATAATATCTGCCCGACTGATTCCCATTCTTTCCAGGGTACCTAAAAAGATTAAGTCGACCGAACTGCCCGTATCAATGAGAATTCTCGAAACTTCGAAGTTGGCAACGTCTAAGGTAATGACTAGGGCGTCATCATGAGGCCTTTCGAGGTGACACGTTTCTTCTTCGTCAAATGATATTGACGCGCCTTGAAAGTCCATTTCTTCGCCTAAATTCGCTTTAAATAAAGCATTTCGCCTATGCTTCTTTATGGCATTGATCGTATCCCGACAAAGCTTGGAACCTCCGATGATTACATTGATCTTTCCCTTCGAACTCCTAGGTTCTTCTTCGTTGGATTGCCTAGGTCTTTTTAAACTCTGATCTTTAGGGGTATCCTTTGCCTCGTGATACTCTTTCACGAAATCTTCTAACTTGAATTTAGAAAGATCTCCACTGGCCCACAACTCTGCGAGGTGCTTTTTGAGGACACTACAGTCTTTGGTTAAGTGTCCGGTTACCTTATGGATGTCACAATACAAACTTTCGTCACGGACCCAAGTGTTCGACCTTCCTTTTCCTTGAAATTGTTTCCCGACGGTATTGTTGAGGGGTTGCGATCCGAACTTTTTAGGTCCTTGGTTCTCTCTGGGCTCAAACTTTTTGGTAGGGAAAGTGACCGCTGGTTTAGCTTGTTTGTTCCTTTTCGCAAAACTCTCTTTTTCGTCTTCTACTTCCATCCAGTTATTTGCACGGAAAAGTGCGTCTTGAATTGTGTCCGGTTTGTGAAGTATTAGATCTTCTTTGAACCTCGAGTCATGCCATAAACCTTTTCGTAGGGCAGATAGAGCTGACTGCTGCGAGATTCTTGGGAGTTTTGACAGCACCCCCTTGAATTTGGTGATGAAAGTTCTAAGTGACTCATTTGGTCCTTGTGTTAGATTCCAAAGGTCAGCATCCGAAACGCTTTTATCCATGAGGATAGAATATTGTTTCAGGAAAACAGCCGACAACTCGTCGAAGTTATTGATTGAGCCTGGTTCCAGCTGAGTAAACCACATTAGTGCTTGACCGCAGAGGTTTTCCGAAAAGAGTTTGCAGTATCCTGCATCTTCATCAGCTTCATCCAATTCGACTCTTCCAGCGGCAATCAGAAAAGCTGCGAGATAGCTTTTTGGGTCTTCTAATCCACTGTACGGATCCAGTTTGAGTTTCCGAGAATCCTTGATTCTCAAATTTGCAATTCGCGGAATGAAAGGAGTTCGCCTAGCTTCCTCGATGACTCGGTTGATGTCCGGCTCCGAACTGGTGGCCTGGTGGAACTTTGACTTCATTTCTTTTAGTTCCTGGCTAACCTTCCTCATGGTTTCGAGCTGATCGAAGCTCTCTTGATCATACTGATCTACAAGCTGATCTTCATCTCCGAGCTGCGTCTCTTCTTCCACATCCGGTTGGATCGTTGGGTTAGAAGTTGTTTGTTCGTTGGTCTCACTTCGCACACGGGAGTTTGGCGTACTGAACATGCTTCTTCGGACTCCCACGGTACTTCCTGCACCTAGAGAACGAACACGAGTTTGAATAGTATTGATGTTTTGACCAAGAGATACCTGGGTTGTTTTAAGCGTGTCCACAGCTTTTTCCACGTCCGAGAACTTCTGCGACATTTCTGTTATGGCTTGCTGCATGGTCTTGAGAGCCTCGGCTACTGTCGAATCAGGGATGCTTGCTCCAGACATTGCTGCTTATCTCGGAAATGAGAGAAATCTGACAACTCAAGAATCTTCTAGTTCCCCACAGGCGGCGCCAAAATGTGGATGTCGGATTCGCACACTTGAATATTTATTTAATTAGTGGGAATGATTATTCTTGAGGACAAAAATATGATGAAAAAGCTATGAATTGCAATAGGAATGACTATAGTGTATTTGCTAGAAAAATTGCCTCTCCTCTACATAGCTATTAGCCCTCTTATTTATATTGACCAACGACATTTAACTCCCAATTAAACACAATTATTCTCTCTTAAATGTGTCCGTTTTGGTCTTCGAGTTTTAATGCCCAACGTTTGAATTTGAATTGATTCCGATCTTCATGGGCTTCGCCTTTTGGCCCAAGTCATCCGACTTCGACTCCGAGTCATATCCCGAGGTGTGAACACTCCGGGCTCTCTTTATGGTGACGCCCACTTCGATTATACCCTGTAAACCATGGGCCTAATGGGCCTTATCCTCTGTGGGCCCTTATCCTGATTACATGGCAATCTTTGGTTGGTCCCGGTCTACTGGTGCGGGATCCGACACCAACATCATCTTTCATCTATATTACAAGTTGCGAAGATAATCTCAAAAATAATCTCCTTCATTGGTAAGTGTGAATGTGAATAATCGTATATTATTTTATATAGTGATTTAGATAAGATATATAAAACTACAGATTGTTTATTAGATAAATTTAGGAGCATATATAAGTTGTGTATTTGAAAAGATTTCGATTTTTGTCTCTAAATTGTATCAAAATATATAGCAGATTTGAAATTTTGTACTCGATCTAAAATTTTTGGATATACAAAGCATCAAAATTTTAAAATAATTTTGACTTCTTATTTTTGTATAATTATATTTTTAAGAAATTCAAATTTATTGTGATTGCAAAATTTGATGTCTTATGTAATTTGTTTGTCATTTTCTATGTTTTGCAGTTTTTTCAAGAGAACAAGACAAATCAAAATGAATCCAAACCTGTGCAGATTTTGCAGGTTGCAAAATAAACAATGCGTCAGCGACTGCATGTTTGCTCCACTGTTTCCTTCAAATGATTTACGCAAGTTTACTATCATGAACCTCGTCTTTGGACCCGAAACTTTGACATTCTTCCTCAAAGACCTTTCACACATGGACCGCAATACACTACCCTCAAAGTAGAGTGTGCGGGTAGTGTATTTGCGGTCCATGGGTGAAAGGTCTTTGAGAAAGAATGTCAAAGTTTCGGGTCGAAAGACGAGGTTCATGATGGTAAACATGCGCAAATCATTTGCAAGAAACAATGGAGGAAACATGCAGTCATTGACACATTGTTTATTTTGAAACTTGCAAACTTCCCATGGATATGGATTCATTTTGTCCTGCCTTGTTTTTCCCGAAAAAACTGCAAAACATATTTTAAAATAAAAATAAAATAAAAATAATAATAAAAAAACAAATTACATAGACCAAATTCATAATCACAATACAATTTTAATTTCTTTAAAAATATTATAATACACAAATAAGAAGTAGAGATTATGTTTTTAGGAATTACGATGCTTTGTATATCCAAAAATTTAAGATCGAGTATAAAATTTCTGATATGCTATGTGTTTTGATATAGTTTAGAAACAACAACAAAAAACAACTAAATCCTTTGAGATACACAACTCATATACGCTCCTAAATAATTCTAATAAACAATGTGTATTATTATCTAAATCATTGAATAAAACAAAAATATATGATTAATCGCACTTACCAATGAAGGAGATTATGTTTGAGAGTTTTCTTCGGAACTTGTAATATGGTGGATGAAAGATGAGGTGATACATTGATATATATAGAGAAAAATTAGGGTTTTTCTTTTCATTACATTTTTCCACAATTAAGCTAATATAAAAAATCTTGGACCACTCTAGTCCATGTAAAAAAGTTTTTATTTTTTTCTTTTTTGTTAAAATAGTCAATTTAATAAATTTTAAGATAGAATTTCATTAACTTTGACATTGTTTTTATTTATTAATAAATAAAATAATGTATCTATATATAACACAAGAATAGTAAAAAAAAAATTATGTTGACCATAAAAAGGGAAAAATTTAGTAATTAAACAAAAAAAGGTATGAAATCTAATAATTAGATACCTAGTCTAATATGAAAAAGTCTTGGACAACTCTAGTCAACGCTATTAATTTTTAAGATAGAAGTTCATGAACTGTCACATTTTATTTATTTATTATAATTACAATAATGCAAGCATATTTAACAGATGAATAGTAAAAAAACAAAATTCTATTGACCACAAAATAAAAGGTAAAGGGAATAGTAAGATACAAATTTCATAATCACAATACAATTTTAATTTCCTTAAGAATATAATTATACACATATAAGAAGTAGAGATTATTTTTTTTTTTTTAGGAATTTCGATTCTTTGTATATCCAAAAGTTTTAGATTGAGTACAAAATTTCAGATACGCTATAGATTTTGATACAATTTAGAGACAAAAATCTATATCTTTTCATATACACAAATCATATATGCTCCTAAATTTATCTAATAAACAATGCATATTTATATTTATCTTATCTAAATTATTGAATAAAACAAAAATATATGATTAATCGCACTTATCAATGAAGGAGATTATTTTGGAGAGTTTTCTTCAGAACTTCTAATATGGTGGATGAAATATGAGGCGATGCATTGATATATATATATATATATAAACTATGGTTTTTCTTTTCATTATACGAAAAACCACGACTATATATACATATCGATCCTCTTATGTAGACTTTTTTTTTTCTTTCAAAATATGAAAACAAAAACGAAGTCGTTTTTCAATATACAAACATAAACGAAGTCGTTTTGTTTTAATGAAAAGAAAAAGCCCTAGTTTTTCTCTCTATATATATAACAATGCATTCACCTCATCTTTCATCTATATTACAAGTTGTGAAGATAATCTCAATAATAATCTCTTTCATTGGTAAGTGCAAATAATCATATGTTTTTTTTATATATAGTGATTTAGATAATATATATATAACTACAGATTGTTTCTTAGATAAATTTAGGAGCATATATGAGTTGTGTTTCTAAAAAGATTTTAATTTTTGTCTCCAAATTGTATCAAAATATATAGCATATCTGAAATTTTGTACTCGATCTAAAATTTTTGGATATACAAAGCATCAAATAATTTTTTTCGACTTCTAATTGTGTATAATTAAATTTTTAAGAAATTCGATTTTATTGTGATTGCAAAATTTGATGTCTTATGTAATTTGTTTGTCATTTTCTATGTTTTGCAGTTTTTTTCAAGAAAACGAGGCCAATCAAAATGAATCCAAACCCATGCAGATTTTGCAGGTTACAAAATAAACAATGCGTCAACGACTGTATGTTTTCTCCACTGTTTCCTTCAAATGATTTACGCAAGTTTACTATCATGAACTTCGTCTTTGGACACAAAACTTTGACATTCTTCCTCAAAGACCTTTCACCTATGGACCGCAAATACACTACCCGCACACTCTACTTTGAGACAAAATCATGGCTTTTCGGACCATCCAAAGACCCCTCAGATTTCCTCAATGCGGTTATAAATTATGCCAACCAAACACCTGCAGAGTTGTCCAAAACTAAGAAATTGCTCGCATCTTACTCGAGACCAACAGTTGTATTGGCTCTTCCTGCACCAAGATTTCTTCGGTCGAAGACTAAATCATTTGATGGTCATCGTTGAAGACTTTTTTTCTAAAAGTGAATCGTTTAAACCAAACATGTTTTTAATGTAATTTCGAAAAATAAAATATGCTTTTAATTCTATGTATTTTGCTTTCTTTTTTCTTAATGAATTATCTTTCTTCTGAAATATTTATGGATTTTATCATTGCTTTAAGACATATTGCATTAATGCAAAAGTTCATAAACTTATTACATCCTGTTTAATTTCTTTAAAAAAATACTATCTACATATTATTAAAATACATTTTATATATTATGTATTATATATACGTAATTTAGTGTAATTGTCAATTTTTATATGGGTTTATGAATATTTTTTAAAACACATCCACATGTTTACACACATAAATTTAGCATAAGATCTCTTGTGAAGGTTTATGAATATACACATTACTTAATTTCATGAAAAATAAACTTATCTATATCCACGTTTTGAATATACTTAATTTCAGAGAAGAAAAAAAAACTTACCATTCGCTTTTATGGTCAACGGAAAATAGAAAAATTACTATTCATGTGTTAAATACTTCCATTAGTGTAATTATTAATAAAATGTGAAAATTCATGAAATTCTATCTTAACTTTATTAGCATTGACTAGGATGATCAAAAGTATACTATTCAATTTTTTTCCTTTTTTAATTGTCAACATGAAATTAAAAATTATACGATTCAAAATATATTTACATAAATGTAATATAAATAAAATGTGAAAGTTCATGAAATTCTATCTTCAACTTTATTAGCATTGACTAGAGTGGCCAAAAACTTTTATATATTAGATAAATGAAGCATAAATAGAAGCATTACGGCATTACCACTGAAACTTATCTGACTGAGAGAAACTGGAGAGATAAAGTAAACTAGGTTTTTTTATAAGACGTTGTTTTTATTACATCTCAAAATAACAAAAAATAGTACACTAAAAACTAAAGTCATGATATTTAAGTGTTAGAAGCGTAAGTATTGTGAAAAAGAAAAATAAGAATATTTTCATGTAGAAATGTTTTAATCACACTATGACTTTTTAAAATAGTCGTTAATGTAATTTTAAAAAAAATGTTTTTCTCAAAAAAAAATATATATATATATATATATATATTTATAAATGGAACACAACATAAATATTCGTCAAATCTTTTTTTTTTGTCAACTTATTCGTCAAATCTTCTAAAATATAATATACAGTATTAAACCCACGCAACAATTTTCTATTAATTAAAGTTTTACAATAAAAAAATATTGTCTAGTTTATGAGATTTTTATTTGGATTAGCAATTTAGCAATAGAGTCGGTTCATTCAAAGCGCCGGCTTAGGTTTTTAGATACTGTATATAGTAAAGTCTTAATATAGAAGAATGTTGAAATATTCAAACGTGAAGCAAAAGCAGAAGCGACACTATCGCCGCTCTCACTAACTATTGATTCATCGAAGAAGCTCTCTCTCTCGTTGTCGCAGAATCTCTTCTTCTCCGTTCTAGAATAATGGGGAATGCTCTGGTCAAAAAAGAACCACCGCCTCCGGTGGTTCTTGTTCCTCCGCTCTTCGATTTCCCTCCTCTCTCCGCCCGTACTAGGTTACTATATCTCCTCTTCTTCTCCGATCTCTCCGATTTTTGTATTAATCGCTGTTTCTAATCAATAGATCGATTCTGGCTACATAGATTCGATTTTGAGAAATTGTTGTTGTTGAGATGATGCAGGATGTTGGAATCGTCATATAATTTGTTGTTTGGGAAGCTTGCATTGAAATGTCTATTTGAGGATTACTTTGAAGAAGCAAATAATTTCTCGGCGAAGTTTTTGTTGAAGCCTATTGATGATCCTCATGTGGACTTGGTTGCATCTGTATCCATTTTGAAATCTCTTTTGTGTTTTTAGTTTTCTGTATAGTGATTGATTCGAGAAGTTGTCTTGTGGATGAATTGGGGATAGTAGAAAATCAGAATTTTCCTTAATAATCGAAGGTTCGGGGCGCAGTAGATGGTAGAGCGGAAGGAGATTTTGTCGGTAACGCGGAGTTTCGCTGGCAAAGGTATGGATTTTAGTTATTATCTGAAAGATTACTAGTAGTTGTTGGAAAAATAGAATAGTGATCAGTTTGTTTTTCTTTATTGTGCAGTGATGTTGATGATCCTCATACTTTTGTGGACCTCTCTGTGTCAACATCGAATCTGTAATCTCCGTGATACTTTTGTTATATTCTTGGAGCGTATGTTCATTACAGTAGTTTAATGTTTTGAAATTGTTTATTTTGTTTGTCATCATTAAGGATTCTTCAAATGAGGTCTTCTGCTTACTACCCTAAATATGGGATTGGGGCATTTGCAGTCTACCCTTTGATTTCAAAAAAGACGTAAGTCATGTGTATATGCTGTCGTTTTACTTAGAATAGATAGATGTTTTGCTACAATGTAAGATTGTAAAGATGAATATATGTTGTCTCTATAGTGGAAACTTATCTGAGGAGTATAGAATCATGGGGTTGAGATATGGCTCAACGAATTTGTCTCTCGGAGCTACTGTCACGCCTTTTACTGGTAAGCACATTCCAGTTCCGCTGCGAATTCCCGTTGTTTTCTTTTGGAGACAATGCTGACACTTTAATTCTTCAATTTAGCGAATAACGAATTGCCAAAACATGCATGGCTTGTAAGCAAGATGGGAAGGTTTACAGTAGGAGTGCAGTATGAGCCGCTACGTGAGTCAGTTTACATTGTTTTATTCCTATTGAACAGATTTTACTCATCACACATGGAAGCTATTATCTATACATTATGTGATTGAAAGAAAGCGTCATCGAGAATTGTTATTGGATTTTGTTTTAGATGGAAGCGAAGATTTGGCAAAGTACACAGACCTAAGAAACTGGAGTTGTGCTGCTGGCTATGGAGTAGGGTCACAAAGCCCCTTGAGTCCTTCGTTTAACATTGGCATTGAACTAGCAAGAAGCTCTCAGGTGATCCTTTTGAAATCCGTATAGATGAAAACATGGCTGTTTTGCTATCTATATAGTATATGCACAAGTCTTAAGCCCAAACAGTTCCTCAACTCTCATTGAACGTGCCTAACTACCGTTTATTTATCTAATGGCATATCATCCATTTTGTAGCATTCTTAGTCTTGCTGATTATGTTATCCTTCTTGTACAGTTTATCGCTACGTTCTACCAACACATAGTGGTACAAAGACGGGTATGACTCTTTCAAACTAGTCATTTCTCTGTTCTGCATCTATTACTAGTCTTCAGTATATAAAGTTTTGCACAACTTTTGGCTCAATTGAAATGGATTTGATGGAACAGGTGAAAAATCCTTTTGAAGAAAACCAAGTAGTTGGAATCACAAACTACATTGATTTAGGTTTTGAGCTACAATCGAGGTAATGAACATCTAGAAGTACAAAAAAAAACATTGTAGCTAATGTTTGTCTATACGGAAACATAGCTTTATTTGTCGTCTTAATATTGAAGGGTTGATGACACCAAGACACCACACAATGCCCCAGATTCTTTATTGCAGATGGCTGCGTCTTGGCAGGCCAATAAGAACTTCTTGCTGAAGGTATAGAACATATAGACCTTTCCGAGTTACCCAAGAAGAAAAGCTTTATAAAAGAAACCATTTATCTCAATTTTTGCTCAGTATATAACATTTTCAATTTTTGCAGGGTAAAGTCGGAGCTCATAGCTCAACATTGTCATTAGCATTCAAGTCGTGGTGGAAACCGTCTTTCGCATTCAATATTTCAGGTATACTTTGATAAATAATCTGAGATTCGTGATCTGCGTTCAGCAAAATCCAGATGAAGATAGGTTGTTGGTATTTGAACATGTTGGGCTATTTTTTTATGCAGCAACAACTAATCATCGGACTGGAAATGTCGAATGTGGGTTTGGTCTTCGTGTTGATAACATAAGAGAAGCCAGGTTAGTCCATTTGTGACAAGTTCAAAATTAATCAATCCTCTTTAGCTTCATGATCTTCACGTTGTTTTATTTTGTGACATTGCAGTTACCAAAGAGCTGATCCAAACTTTGTAATGCTAACACCGAACAAAGAACATTTAGCTGAAGGGATTGTGTGGAAAATGGGGAAGAGGCCAATGTATCAGTCTGATGTGGACGCAGAGAATTTCAGTGAGCTGCCAAAAGAACTTAGACCGTCCCAGAAGATTCTCTAAACTAAATGTTTATTTTTTTGCACTTTTATCTAGTAGATTTAGATCTCTACCAAGTCAAGTTTTAATAAGTTCGACGAAAGAAGATATATTTAGTAATAACCATTTTTACTCATATGGAGTACAAGTGTTTTGTGTTCAAATTAGGAGTAAATTATCTGGGTTTTATACTTTTTAAGTTTGGTGTTTTGGGCTTTTGATTTTTCAAAATTCTTAAAAGAAGCGAAATCATGATTTGTTTTTGGACTTTTTGAGGAGGCCACGGAAAATGACCAACATAAAGCAACTTGCATCATTACCAAGTCAATTGTTTTTATACTGTTTTGGATATGCAGCTTCAGGAGTTTAATGACCACTTTAACGAGGTAAACTCTAAATTACTCATATGCACAGCCGTTTTAAGTCCTGTTGATTCATTCCGTGTGTTTGACAAAGAGAAACTGTTGAGATTGGCTGAATTTTATCTAGAAGATTTTAGTTCTGTGTAGTGCATATCTCTAAAGCATCAACTTGACATTTATATTGATAATGTACAAGAAGATGAGAGGTTTAGTGTGTTGAGAAATCTTGGAGATCTAGCACGGATGATGGTGGAAACTAAGAAGTATCTTTCACATCCTTTGGTTTATAGACTTTTGAAGCTGGCTTTGATTTTACGTGTTGCTACTGCAACCGTCGAGACATGTTTTTTCGGGATGAAGATTGTGAAAACTGCACTACGGAATCACATTGGTGATCAGTTTTTAAGTGACTGTCTAGTTTGTTTTATCGAGAGAGAATTATTCGAAAATGTAATAAATGAAACAATGATAAAAAAAAGTTTCAAGATATGAGTAAAGGTAGAATAGAGTTGTAATTTTTTTTGACGTCTAGATTTATTATTTATTGTAAATTATGAGAACTGTTACATAGACGATTCTACAACGGACAATTCCTTCCGACCCTTATTAGATTCACGACAGACGACACTTCCTTCTCCATGCTCTTGACGGACACCTTCAATGATCCACGACCTGACGACACTTCTTTCTCTACGTAGAATCCTGGCGAACGGCTATAATTGTACTTCGCTGGAGATCTCCTGCACACTTGCCTCCTTTAATCTGCAAATTTATTAATAAATCATAATATCTGGGACTCGAACCCCAGACCTCTTGGTGTAGAAGCATTAATTAACCCTTGGTCAACCAATGGGCTAAGGGGACTTCCACCATTAATTTTTTTTTTATAGTTTATAAACTTTTTTCAATTTTTTAATCCCGGTTAAAAATAATCCTGACTCCGCCACTGATTTCCGCTGTAGGAAGGTTGTAGCAAAAACCGGTTTACTTCGGTTCAACTCGGTTATTTTCGGTTGCGTATTCAAAACTATAGCGAAACAATGGCTGGAAAGCCACTTTTCGGGAAATAAAATGCTGGAATGCCACCTTCGTATTTTCATTTTCTTTTACAATTTTTTTATAAGTCAAAAGCTAAGGAAATGTCCAAAAGCCCTTTCAAAAGGTTAACAATTACAAAACCCAACATGAAATTCACTATCTCAACAACCAAACACTCTCAATCGTTCTCCTCCTCTTCTTCCAGATCCTGTTGCTTTCTTTTGCTAATCGTTTGTTTCCAAAATCAACAAAAAAAAAAAATGGCGAGACTTTTCGTCTCTATCCCTATGTAACCCACACAAATAAGCTTCTATGCGTCTTCTTCTCAGCCACTATTGTCGTGGCCGGTGAACAATTTCTCCGATGGTGTAGCCGGAGGATTATTTCTTAGACAGAGAATCAGAGATTGTTCCGTGGTGAAGCGAGCAGGGCCTAGTACGAGCATCTACTTGCTCGCGTTCGCAAATTCCTGCTACTTTTGTCGCCGCCACTGTCTTCACTTCAATCAAAATCGCTGATAAACTCGACGAAGATTTCCTTGAGGATGTAAGATCACCGTTTCCAAAAACAATATAATTCCTTCAATCTTTGTCATATCTAATTCAGATTCGAATTTCGTCTAGTTGTTTAGTGTTAACATTGCTTTAGGTCTAGTTTGGCTCAATGCTAGTTATAGGATTTGAGGTACATAGAAGGTAATTTTAATTTCTAGAACAAGAAACGTTCGAAGAATTTGGGGAAAACAATGAACAAATGAATTATTAGCACTAACTTTTGAATTTGGGTTGACTTGGTTCAGTTTGGTTAAAGTTGTTGAATTTATGGCATCCTTAGAAAGTAAGAGAAAATCACATCCTCTTAGAGTCCATTTTGCATTCTAGTAGAATTGGATTTCTTTGATAAATCACATACAATGTTCGGCCTAAAGTGTTGCTGAGCAGAGTCTCTAACACATGGCAAAGTAAGGAACTTATTCTGATCCCTGTAAAATCTTGTGTCCGTAAGGGGGAATGGATCGAAACATGGTTTTTGTATCTAGCCTGATAATCATGTATCATCCATACATGCTGCTAATGCTGGTAATATCACTTTATACCATATGTGTTAACATCTTTTACACTTGTTTGTTTCATTTGTTTGCTATAAGCTTTGTTTGTTGCTTTTGTTTAGGTGTTGTAAATGCTTTAAACTTGATTAAGGATATCAAAGAAAAATAATCTAGGGAAATGATTCATAGGTTCTGATTTGTTTAGAAAGTATAAAACTTTTTAGCGTGAATCTGTTGGTTATGAAGTTTTGATTTCTGACATGAGGAAGTAGATTACATTAGTTTATGGATGGGATTTGATCCGTGTGAAAATCTCTTAGGCACTCAGTAGGAATCAAGAAGTCAGGACTAAGTCCCATTCATGCTTGTCTTAAGTCAACAATGGTTTCAGTTTTTCCCTTAGTCTAGGCTTCTTGTTTCATTCCTTCATCTGCTTGAGTTGGCTGGTTTTGGCTTTGCAGTGTTGCTCTATCAAAGATAGAGAAGAAGTGGAAGGAAGAGCTTGATCAAGAACTGTAAAGAAAGCGAACAAGTCAAGTCTTTTTTGTGAAAATCATGATTGTACACTGCATGTACTTGTGGTCTTCACGATTCTAGATCAATAATCAACTCGTTGACTTGTAGTATATGTTGTTGCAGAGATCATGCGCCAAGCAGGTTTGGTATCATCCCCAAGAGACCGAGGCTTGAGCCGACCGAGAGAGGTCGAGATTTACATCGCCAAGATTGCACATGACTTATGTTTTTGTATTTCATTTCTGTATTTTGTTGTGTTGTGGATCTTAAACATATGACTTCATGTTTTTGTAAACAAAAAAAAAATATTTAGATTATATTTATGTTCAATTGCTTTTGTAGGTACAACTGGTCTATTTAGGTACAACTACGTGTATGAGTTACACATAAGAAAGTACAATTAGATCACTTAAGTACAACTGAAACAATTAAAATAACCTTTTTAAAAAATAAAAAATAATATTATTTGATATTAAAATAAATTTAAACGAAGTATAAAAAATTAAAAAAATAAAAATTAAATATAACCCACGTAAGCATGATTTTTGGCGGCAGGATATTAATTTAAAATCATCACACGTGCTGTAAAGTGGGCCAAAGACAGCGGGATATTCATAAAAAATTGTTTGATATAAACGTAGTTGTACCTAGTTGTACAGTTGTACTCACATATTCATAGTTGGACTTTGGCGATTTTTGCGTATTTTCAGTTGGACTTTAATAAAAATTAGTAATTTTAAGTTGGACACATGTTGTTACACTATTAATTATCATTTAAGAAGTTTTCATAATACAATTTGTACGAAATCATAATTTTCACCTATTTTGCATCAAAAGAGGTGATCACCTACAAAGTGTTCCTTGTACTATAAGGAGTGTTTCATATTAAAACAATAATATGCACTAGGAAAATGATAAATTCAAGTTTTATTTATTTAAAATTGTTTTTTTTTAGTTCAACATGTTTTTGGAATCCTTGTTAACTCTAATTTACCGTTTTTCATATTTGTTGAATACACATATAAATACATTTATGGTCTTAGTTGTACCTTCTCAAAACCTAATTATACCCAGTTGAACATAGTTGTACGAATACGACAAGTACATATACTACTGATACATACATGGTTATAGTTATAGTTTTAGATGTACCCAGTATATTTATGGTCTTAGTTGTACTAGTCGGTCCTAGTTGTACTAGCCGGTCCTAGTTTTACCAGTCGAATCTAGTTGTACCCAGTCGAACATGGTTGTACGACAAATACAAATGATTTTTAGTCATCAAATATTCTTTTAATTAATATCATTTATCTTCCACAGGGCAATGAATTTGGTTCTATTAATCACTGTTAGTGTTGCACAATAGAACGATAAACTAAAGACACCTTGAGAATCCTTAACCACAGAAAAAACTTCTATATAAATGTGCGAACATGAAGTCTACTTAAATTATTTTCTTAATTTTAGAAGGGAAAGCAAGAGAGCATGTCAAACAACCCTAGCACTAGCAGAACCTAAATCTACTTGCATAAGAACTCAAAAAAGTCATCAAAAACACCGTCATCAGACGACGAGAGTGGAGCTATGGCAGCCAAAACCTTTGTCTTTTCTTCCAACAACTGAGCTTCGAGGTCTGAACACTTTCGCTTCACTTTCTCCAAATGAGCTTCGAGCCTTGAACACTTCAGCTTCAAATCCTTCAACTCTTCCTCAATTTCTTTTCTCCCGAGTCTCACCAGCTTCCTCTTTCTTTTTATTTTTTGTCACTTGATCAAGTTTCTTCTTCAACCAATCTA
This sequence comes from Arabidopsis arenosa, assembly GCA_905216605.1. Lineage (NCBI taxonomy): Eukaryota > Viridiplantae > Streptophyta > Magnoliopsida > Brassicales > Brassicaceae > Arabidopsis > Arabidopsis arenosa. Next base: position 2,852,837 of record LR999455.1, on the reverse strand, counting down.
ACTTAAATCCATAATCAGTCAGGGATTCCAGCCCAACATAGTAGCAAATCAGATTTTGCCTTACACACATTACAATGATGGCAAGAGACAATTACAAGCAATGACTTACAGATTGAATTCATTACAAGACTAAATTATGAATTTTGAGGTAGAATTTGCCTTAAGAATTCATGATTACGAAATTGACAGTTCTCGTTCCCAATATCGAATCCCACCACACTCATCTAAACGTATTAACAAGAGATCTTAGATATAAAGTTATAAACGCATAATAAAATTCTTCCTCTTCGAAGAGAAATCAAATCAAACGAGAAGAAGGACAAAAGATGAAGAAGACTATACAATTAACAGAAACTTCAAATCGTTGATGCAGAACCTCTAATAACTGAGAGAGCGTTGTCCTCGTTGGAGCGGTGGTGGTTGTTGTTGATATCCATGGCGGAAGATTGAGAAACTAAGAAATAATCTCTTAGTTTCATCAATGGCAGAGGAGAGGAGAACAAACCAATTGCAAGGACGAGCCGGAGACGGTGGGCGGCGAGATCGGCGAGGTGAGCTCTGGTTTGTTGGGAGGAGAGAATCGGAGGTGAGGATGCGAGCAAATTTTTTTTTGCTTTTTTTTTTTTTTTTTTTTTTAATTTCTAATAGTTAATTAAATAAAAATATTCATTAAGGACAAAATGGAAATAACACATACTAGAATGGCATACAGACTCCAAAATGGCAGGCCAGATTAATATTTCCGGTTCAGTGGCAAACAAGCCTCTGTCTCAACTATAGCTTCGTCTTTATTATCAAAGGTTAATATTTTTTTAACAAAAAAAAAAATGAAATAAAACAGAGACCACAATCCCATTGTCCATGACCACCACCAGAAGAAGAAGAAGAAACTAATGGCGACGACGACGAGTTGTTCGCTTCTCCTTTCTTCTACTCTCTTCCTTCACTCTCCTCCTTCTTCTCATCTCTCCTTCTTCAATCTATCTTCTTCACGATCCTCTCCAATTTCTCTCTACCCAATCCGATCCAAACGCTATTTCCGAATTCTCTCGAAGCTTCCACTAAACGACAACAACAACGATAATGATACTCTTCTTCTTCCTCCGTTCTCCGCCGTTAAACCTTTCCTCCTCCTCTGTACCTCCGTCGCGTTATCGTTTTCTTTATTCGCCGCTTCTCCTTCTTCGGCGTTTGTAGTCAGTACTCCGAGGAAACTTCAAACTGATGAACTCGCCACTGTTCGTTTGTTTCAAGAGAATACTCCTTCCGTTGTTTACATCACTAATCTCGCCGTCAGGTATCAATTTTACCGATCTGAATTGCGATGTTTGTGGATGAATCATTTCGATCAATTTCACTGGATTTGAGGATTGGTCTAATGTTGTTTGAATTAGGCAGGACGCGTTTACATTGGATGTTCTTGAGGTACCACAAGGCTCTGGTTCAGGATTTGTGTGGGATAAGCAAGGTCACATTGTTACCAATTATCATGTTATTCGTGGTGCTTCTGATCTCAGGTTCAATTTTGTTGACACTATGAGAATCTTATTGATTTTGGATTCCTTTTGATGTTTGTGAATGATGAGGAGGTTGTGTGATCTATATAATAGGGTGACTCTTGCTGATCAAACAACATTTGATGCAAAAGTTGTTGGATTTGACCAAGATAAGGATGTTGCGGTTCTTCGTATTGATGCACCGAAAAACAAGTTAAGACCTATACCGGTTGGAGTCTCTGCGGATCTTCTTGTTGGCCAGAAAGTCTTTGCCATTGGCAATCCTGTGAGTGTATATCCTTAAAGTGATCATAGATTAGAGCTCTGCTTTGTGGTTTCTATTGCTAGCTTGGTCGATACTTATGTTTCCTGTACACACGCACTAAAGCATAAACCTTTTTGTGCAGTTTGGACTTGATCATACTCTTACAACTGGTGTTATTAGGTATGTTAAATTGTCTTTGTCTTATCTTTTTTAAGATGCATTTTCCTCAAATTGGATGTGTTCTTCCGATAATCATGCTGGAATTAGTTAACTCGCAAACGAAACGGTCAAAAAAGATGATTGGTACATGAGGATACATATATTTTCTCTTGCCCCTCTTCATGCCTTTTCTCTCCTTAAAATGTAGCATGTTTGTGTATTATGATTTGTACAGTGGTTTGCGAAGAGAAATTAGTTCAGCTGCAACTGGTCGTCCAATTCAAGATGTGATACAGACAGATGCTGCTATTAACCCTGGTAACAGCGGAGGTCCTCTTCTAGATAGCTCAGGAACGCTAATTGGTATAAACACAGCCATTTATTCTCCTTCTGGTGCATCTTCTGGAGTGGGCTTTTCGATCCCAGTTGACACCGTAAGTTCTCTCTTCTGTTTTTTTTTTTTCCCATTGCAAACACAATCAGAGAGAGAGTCTTTCTCTATCCTTGAATCCACTAATGGGAGAGTAAAGTTGTTTCGAGCTCTGTTTCTCTCATGGTCAGGTTGGTGGTATCGTTGATCAGTTGGTGAGATTTGGTAAAGTCACAAGACCAATCTTAGGTATCAAATTCGCGCCGGACCAATCTGTTGAACAATTGGGAGTGAGTGGCGTGCTCGTCTTGGATGCTCCTCCAAGTGGTCCAGCCGGGAAAGCCGTAAGCTCTTCTTGTTTCCAAGTTTCCATATAACAGATATTTCTCCATGTTCCACTATGCGGTATTTACATTAAAATGTGTGTAATGATGGTGTTGATTGTTGTTCCACAGGGACTTCAGTCAACAAAACGTGATGGTTATGGGAGACTAATACTAGGAGACATAATCACGTCAGTGAACGGTACAAAAGTCTCTAACGGGAGTGATCTGTACCGGATTCTCGATCAATGCAAAGTCGGCGATGAGGTAAAATAGCGAGTCCAAAATCTGCATTTTCGTCAACTAGTTTCTGCATCTGAGAGAATGACATTTTGATGATGTTGATTAGGTGACCGTAGAGGTTCTAAGAGGCGATCACAAGGAGAAAATCTCTGTAACTCTCGAACCAAAGCCGGACGAGTCTTAGAAACGTCGTTGAAAGAAGTAAATATATAACGTGTAGAAAAAAAAAAGTCCGGTGGATTATTTCTGTATATCAATTGTTCGGAAAATAGATCGTCCAATTGTGTACATAAAAATATGTTTATATTGCAAACCTGCATAGGGTAACCGGAAATAGCCAAAATTGCAATGTCTTGAACCACCAAAAGGAAATTGCATGTAAAAAATCTCAGAAAACTGTAGAATAAAATCTTTATCGCCACAACCACGACCACGACTGTTAGAAACTTTTTTTTAAAATTCTTATAATTAATAAACCTTTATCGCCCTAACCATTAGTTAAAAATTTGAGTTTCAAAATTTTAAAGTTTAATTTTTGACTTATTGCCGCAAGAGTATCGTTTTGATATACTTCTTCATGATATACCGTTGACCAATTAGATATTAGCGATGGTTGTGGTAGCGGTGGTCATGGCAGCAACATGTGACGATGGTTTTCTTGCGACATTAAGGAGGGGTTATTGGTTCATGGATTTATAAGGAATTAGAAATCCAAACAAAAATCACTTGTTATTCAATCATTGATTTTAAAATCCTAATTAAAATCATGTGTTATTGGTTATATGATTTATAAATACTAGTTAAATTCCTATGTTATTCGTTTAGTCATTTATTTTTGGATTTCATAATCCAAATTATGTTTTAAATGGATTTGAATGGAATTGAAAGAGAAAAATAGAAGGATTCAAATCCATGGGTAAACACATGTTATTTCAAAATCCATATATCTTGATTTCATAATTAATAGAGATTTTCAAATCCTATATAGATTTACAAATTAATAAACCAATAACACCCCCTAAGAATAACGGTGGCGATAGTTAAGGTTATTTATACAATAGTTGTGTATATATAATTGAAGCAAAACTGACTTGGGAAAACAGGAAGCGTGTATATGGTTATGTCCAGCGCCGGCTCAACATTTTTACGCGGCCTAGAGAAAAAAAAAATTTTGAGTCTTAAATTTTTTTTTTTTGAAGTGGTGTTTCGCTTAAAAAAATTTTGTATGATATTTTATTAAAAATTAATTATTAGAACTAAAAATAATAATAAAAAAATTTATGGGCAGTGTTAAAAAAAAAAAAAAAAAAAAAAAAAAAAAAAAAAAAAAATTTATGGGCCCTTTTAAATTTTATTTTTTATGTTGTAATTTAAATTTTTAATATTTTTATTTAAATATTTTAAAAATGGATCCCTTAATTATTAAAACACGAGATTGGGCCCCTGGCCGCCGCCCGCCCCTATCTGAGCCGGCACTGGTTATGTCTTGAGTTCCTGTGTTCGATCGTTAATTTATAGTCTTATACGTAAGGTTTAATTTATTTGTTCAAATTGTTAAGTCATTTTACGGTCTCTATTTCACATTATGTTAGTTTTTAAAAATATCCAAAACGACGTAGTTTTGATAACTTCTATACGGTTTCATAATCTATATACGGATGATGGTGGACGGTGAGATCATTTTTTTTTTGAATGCGTGCTCTCGTTGAGAGATCATTTACTCGAGCTAAGTTGTGACTTGGATGGTTGTGTTGTAGGTGAAAGGTAGCTTTGAAAAAATAGAAGAAGTTTGAGGTTATGTTTGCAGGTTTCCCTTTAAACAAACTCATAACAATTTATGTATATTTTTTTTGGGTGCAAATCTATAATTTATGTAGTTTTTGAACATCAAATATTACCCACGTGATAAGTGAAAACGAACCGAATCAGTGATGATCAGGGAGGGTCCCTACGTGGAATTTAATATTTGTGTCATCCTTTTTAAGCAACACCAACAAGACACTGACATGGGTTGGTATTTATAAATTTGCAACGTAAATTATGTAATAAGATTCTATCTTCTATGGTTGAGAGTAGACTGTATCTAAACCAAACCGGTTTAATAGGTATATATTTTTTTTGTCTTTGTCTTTGAATTTGTGGGGTCATAAATCACGGATTTCTTCATTTGGATATGTATTCATAGTAATGTATATAAACTACTTTCGAGCAGACTTTGGTAATGATTATGATCACCTTCTCTGCTTTTGGAGTAAATTTCTAATTTAAGATATGTACGTGTATCTAGATATATACGACGACATGTCGTTAGCCAAATGCTTCGTTAGAGGATAGCTTGTTGAGAACTTGACTATGCCAATCATATATGTTTGTTTGGCTTTATCTAGCCCCAAATTAACAACTTGAAATTAAAGAAACAAGAGAACATTATGTAAAAACTACAGTATTTATAAGTAAAAAAAGAAATGATGATAATAGCTACTTTTATATAAATAATTTTACATTAAATTTGTAGAAATACTTGTTTATAAATTCTTGATTTAGTATATAAGGGTTTTGAATTAAAAAAATAAAGTATACATATTTTTCTTCAATTTTTTTGGGCAACTAAATAGTATACATATTAATAAGGGTATTATGTAAAAGCTAGCTCGAAAACCAAAGTAGAAGAGAGTAGTAGGAAGGTGGTAACTCGTAACTAGGGAGACAAGTGTAGAGCAGAGCTTCTATTCCTCCAATTATTTAGTTAAACAATTGTGTGACATATTCCTTACCTATTCATCAGCATTCACTATTTTATTCTCTACCACTTAACTTGTTAGTTGAGACTCTAGGTTATAAACTATAAAACATATACTCTTACTTTGTACATAGACTTTTTTTGATGAGTACATAAATTTAACCTTTCATCAAAATATATATGTCTTTTGTATATTCAATGTATGCAAATATATATAATAAATATACATATGCTTGTATATTCAATCTATATATAACTTAAAATGTTATAAATTTTAGGTCCGTAATTTGAGAAACAAGAGATACGAAAGGTTAACTTGTTAGTTGGGACTAGGTTAGAAAGTATACAACATATACTCATATTTTTTACATAGATCTTTTTGAGTAATAAATTAAACTTTCATAAAATATATTCGCTTGTATATTCAATGTATATATAACGAAAAAATTATACTACATTTTAGGTCCATAATTTTTCCACCCCGAAAACAAGAGGAGATTAATTTAGTTATCTTATCTATTATATGTTCAAACTTGTGGCTTTGAAAATTCTCATTTTGAGTGACCAATCACAATTAGTATAGTATATATATATATATAAGTTAGTACAATATAGTCTGGTTCCAAGAAAAAAAAAAGTTAGTACAATATAGTAATGATTATAATGTAATTGTAGTGTACTAACAAACTGGTCAGGTTAACGTGAAGTGAAATAAATTACAAATCGGATAAATCACACAATATAACATTTCGCAACAATCTGCTTCATATGTAGTAGATATTTTGTTGTAAAATTCCATTTCACAAATATATTGTTTATATATTGCCAGAAAAGAAAAATTAAGCTATTTTCCCCATAGATATATAATTTAACCAACTGCCAAATTTTAGCTTTTAATTAAATAAGGTACGTAATGTAGGGTAACAGAGGATAATGCTATCGCTATGTATACATTATTAGGTACATATTATGCTTTATAGCCATGATTACACAAAGATACGTATTGATGTGAGTGTATATATATAAGCACGTGTCATTGAAACCCATTATAAGTTCACTACTCACAATCTCTTTCTCTCTTTCACAAACACACAAAAACAATCAGAGAATAAAAGAGAATGAGAATAAGGAGAACAGAGGAAAAAGAGAATCAAGAATACAAGAAAGGTTTATGGACTGTTGAAGAAGACAACATCCTTATGGACTATGTTCTTAATCATGGTACTGGCCAATGGAACCGCATCGTCAGAAAAACTGGTACTCTTTCTCTCTTTTAGTCTCTAGCTAGTTCATATATAAATAATATCTCAGTTTGATTAATTTGGTGTAACTTTTGATTCGTTGATAGGGCTAAAGAGATGTGGGAAAAGTTGTAGACTGAGATGGATGAATTATTTGAGCCCTAATGTGAATAAAGGCAATTTCACTGAACAAGAAGAAGACCTCATTATTCGTCTCCACAAGCTCCTCGGCAATAGGTACATACACTTATGTTACTACTATATTATATACCATGTCTTTGTATTAAATCGTTATATTACTTTAAATGTTTAAAGTATGGGGCAGAAAATACACAAAAATGGTTGTTTTTTGGTCAAATATTTGAATTGTTGTTTTAAACAAAGATATGGCCGATTAAGATTTTTTCAATCTAATTGAAGGATTTTCTTATTTGCAAATGTAAAAATATATAGAGTTTCACAAGAAAAGTTTGTCTTCTCTTTAATTAAACTCAACTTTAACATTGGATTATTTCATTATTAAAATGTGTTTTCTCCATAAAAAATCTTTAAAAGTATCTTTTGAACTTAAATATGTTCGAACATTTCTTTTTTTTGTGACATCATTTCAAGTGGATATATTTAATGAAACATAGACACTTCTTTCATAATTAAGTGTATCGTGCAAGCAGTCACTTTTCAAAATTCATTATAGAGAATTAGAGATGGAAACGTTTTCCACAATTCAAAAAATGTAAAACCCTCTCTCTATGTGTATAGGTTTATGCATACATTTTATCAATCATATGTCACCAAAAAAATAATAATCATAAACATTTACTTATATAAGTTATAATTTATGTTATAAAAATATGAATTTATTTTATAATATCCTATAATATTTCTTCTACAAATTCAGATGGTCTTTAATAGCCAAAAGAGTACCGGGAAGAACAGATAACCAAGTCAAGAACTACTGGAACACTCATCTCAGCAAAAAACTCGTCGGAGATTACTCCTCCGCCGTCAAAACCACCGGAGAAGACGACGACTCTCTGCCGTCTTTGTTCATTACTGCCGCCACAACTTCATCTCGTCATCATCAACAAGAAAATGTCTACGAGAATATAGCCAAGAGCTTTGACGGCGTCGTATCAGCATCGTACGAGGATAAACCAAAACAAGAACTGGCTCAAAACGATGTCCTAATGGCAACTACTAATGATCCAAGTCACTATTATGGCAATAACGCTTTATCATGGGTTCATGACGACGATTTTGAGTTGAGTTCACTCGTAATGATGAATTTTGCTTCTGGTGATATTGAGTACTGCCTCTAGTTTAATTTTTGATGTTTTGAAATTTTCTTAATTTTGAGATAAAATAACGATTAATTATGGATACGGATATTGATATCAATACTACTAAAGTACTAATACTATCTACGAGTACGTACTTCTTTATATTTTTAAAGAGCAATTAATTTTACCGAGTGTAAAAGATAAGTTACTGCGGATACTGAATAAGTTTTACTAATTACCTCATTTAATATATATATATATATATAACTAATTACCTCATTTAATATATATATATATATATAACTAATTACCTCATTTAATATATATATATATATATATATATATATATTTTGTCATCCTCATTTAATATATTTGTGGATAAAATTTAAACGATTTTTATCTTTTAAATCTTTGAGGAAAAAAAAACTTTTCTTAATTCATGCGAATAAAAAGTAGTTCAGATATATAAGATTCAAAATATAATAATGGGAAACAGTTTCCTTTAGTTTGAACTTTGAATAAATGATTGTCAAAGAAAGCAAAGTATATTTTAAAGTGTAACTTCACACATATTGCTAATATCGCTTGTTATGATATAATAGTTATTATCGACAAGTTCCTGCTTATATTTCAGTCTCTTTGGATCATGGACTAAAACATACATATAAGATTACTTAAGGTTCATACAAAGAGTAGAAAAGATTCACTTTAACCATCACAATAAACAAACTAGAAGAGTGTATTCCAATGAGTCCATCGGGATTTCATATTTGATACGAATTCGGAATTGCCGTTGAATATTGCTCATTTTAACTCGTGACATTGAGAAGCAATTTAAACTTCTGGCTCTCGACAAAGAGAGGACACTAATTTCATTAACCATATAGATAGCACTCAAGTTACATATTTTGAACTTCATTAGTTAGTTTCCAAGGAAAATCTTTATAAAAGAAAAACTATTGTCACGAAGAGCATCATGCATGTGGTGTTTATAAGCTCTTGTGTCTCTATATAGTCCTAGTGATAAAAATATAAGTAAAAACAGGAAAGTTAGTTGAGACGCCAAAAGAACTGTTGAGTAAGTGTTCTAACCAAAAAAGAAAGAAGAAAACAAAAAATAGATATTATTATGGGATTCGATTATTGTTATTCCTATCTGTAATAAATTTGTACTCTCACATTTCACCTAACAACGAAGTTGTGTTGATATCTTCAACGTAGGTTTTTATTTAAAATAAACTATATAAATTGGTCATTAATGACTTAACATTTATATATAGTTCGTGTACTCTTTTGGGATTTATTTACATGTTTTTCACATATATTCTTGCGTCGTAGTTAATTTAGCGGCCACATGTGTACGGGTCGACACGTCTATTTATTATTAACCGCACTGGGTACGTAGTAAATAAAATCAGAAGGGACAAGATACCAGCAATAATTGAATTGAAATTAAATCACACGTTTTCTCTTTTCAAAATCTAGTTTTCAAAACAGAAGTATCTTTACCGGGAATTTCGAAACCAAAATTTAGATATAATTATGATTAACAAAAAAATTAACTAATTAGAACATTTAGTTTAAAACTAAATTTCTTTGTAAAGTTTTGTATTCAAGTTGAAACATAACATTATTATTCAAAAAACGAGAGTAAAATATTAAAGATAAGAGTGGTTTTATAGCCAACATAAAATGCCATCTATTTCATGAAGATGTTTTACATTTTCACACATTTTTGTTGGTTAAATCTACTTGAGTGCTCAAGTGATTACCTGATACATTTAACCGCAAGGTCGATCCACAAAAACCAATGATACTCTAAAGATTTGCGAGAGTCAATCTTAACTAAATCGACCCAATTTTGACTAGATATTACTTGAAATAATCGTCTTTAAGTAGAGGAGTGAGTGATCATGTAAGAAACACTCGAGCTCCTGTGCCCTGTCTAAGTAGTAGTCAGAGCCTTGACCAAATATTCGCTCTAAAACTTATATGAGTAAAGGTGATTGGCCTAATATAAACTGGAGCCTTAATCAATAAAAAATGTCATGACTAGTTCAGAGAGCACGTGATTGGTCGATCACTTTACCATGGATAGAATTATTTCTTGCTTTGCTTGGGTATACTTCTTCTACACGGCCAAATGGTATTTGTTTACTAAATTCCTTGTATTTTTTGAACTGTTGCATGGTTGGATTGACTTGAAACATGATCAAATGGAAGTTAATTCTATTTTTTTTAATCAGCTATACAAAACTGAAGGAATTAAAACATACTAATAGATCGATTTTTTTTTAATGCATTTACATGGACTTTCATCACATTTTCTGAATGATAATGATGTATTTTCTATTAAATCAACTTAGAATGACACCCAAAAAAACTCCAAAAAACACGTCAAAATACACTAAAGCACATCTTTCCGGAGACATGCAAATTTAACTATGAGAAAATCATGAAGACAGTTCTCACTAGAAATATTAAAGACTCGGATGGCAAAACTTGTTGGTAATACATGTGAAGTAGAGGCTACAATGCGATTTCCTTGACCAAAGCAAACATTATTGAAGAAATCAGCTCTTATAGGATCAAGATCTTGAAACAAATTTCTTGGACCTGAGATCGTAGAAATCTCATCTGATAATATACCAAGAGACATGCAGTGTGGTGGCCCAATTCTACCTGGATCGGGAGAAGTCCACTCTGTAGCACTTCGGTGCGTTCCTACCGAGACCGACCGGATCAGCCGATAGGGTTTATCAAAAAAAAAATAAAAAAAAAAATAAAATATATATATATATATATATATATATATATATATATACCAAGAGACGAAACAAGAATCATTTGGAACGTTCACTACCTTCACTTTGCCAAGACTCATTGAAACCCCCATATAAGACATCCACATACGCATGAGAAAAGCACTTTTGACTTTGATCTTGTACTTCCCTCCTCTTTATATTGGTGATTGATCGTGGGTGATGTCTCTAGTACCAAATCACGGCAAAGCCTAATATCAATTACGTTACTACGCTCACTTTGAGCTTTCTCTCGCACATTAAACAACAACAGTCTTCTTTCACAAGTTACTGTCGTTATTGCTTCATACACATTGAGAAGAAACTCCATAGTATTGGTGACCGCATATGATATACTTCAACGTCAATAAATCTGTTATCGTTTTCTTCTACGTTGTTGACGTCTTCTTTACAAACATCAGAGAAGACTTCTATGGGATTAACATTATCAAATTGATCGCCCACTTTTGTAACATCAAAGCTAGCGCATTCATCTTGACTTTGATCATCATGTGAATCACAATCTTCAACAACAGGAAGCGTGTTCCAAAGTGAATAATTCATCACCATCAATATCGTGAATAGGCTCATCGACGACATCTTTGACTTGAAAGATACAGTTCCCAGCGTAGTTATATATCCACAAATCATGTTCCTTGTTTCAAATTCGGCAACGAACTATACATCGTACAACTGTACTTTTGAGGTAAATAAGTATAGCGCATAGCTTTTGCTTAAGTTTATCCCAAGATTTAATAGGATTTTTGCCATCTCGCTTGTCTTTACTTGTTGCCATCATGATGATACGTGTACTCGAAATTTCTTCGTCACTAGCGAAACTAGTCGATTATCAGGAACTCTTATTAACTCCAAAATTTCTTCAACATCGACCTGCCAATCTAGGAAAGAATCGACACGGATTCCACCATGGAACTTGGGAATATCCACTCTCATAAGAAGAACCGTTTTCTGCTCTGATACCAACTGATAGAGAGCGGAAGCTTAATTAACGGACGAGAACACAAATCTTTAAGAGAATTCGGACTCACGAACGGATCTTGCTTAGAACGTCGAAACTTGACGAAGAAGCAATAGAGATAGGGTCGAGATCGTTTCCAAGGAGCGATATCGATGCGGTTTTGCAAGTCCTCCTTGCAGGGCTTGAACACAAGCTCTTAAGGTTAAGAGTCCTGCTCTTTAGGCTTTATACAAAGCTCTCTTCAAACTCGTTTATTCAATAATCAAAAGCTGTCCTCTTTTCTTACAACTCTACTCCTTAAATACTAAAACTAAAACATAAAAGCCCTAAACGTAATAGAGAAGATACAACAATAAATACATCTTCAAAGCCCAAATTAATATAGACCAATAAAGAAACAAAGCCTACTATTAAAACTGACTTAATATAAATCTATGTTGCATCATAGAGTTTGCAAGATAGAGTCACTGAAGAGGCGAAGCCAGAATTCTTCTTACTAGTGACCAATTCACAACTTTGAAGGACATAAGATCAATTTTCCATCTCTTGGTTTATATAGAAAAAGAGAAGCGAAGGTACTACCAATTGCACAATGTTTTTTTTGAGTACTATCTATTGTAAAATAATATAACTGTTTATTTATTTTCTTAAAAATCATCTACATTGTATAAAAGATAAAACAAAAAAATATTCCGCTCCAAAGATATAACCAAAAATAATGATATTGGAGATAATATTGCTTCAATGGAGCAGCATCAACCTGAACAATGGCAGTACTCTTCTTCACAATCTCATTTTTTGATACATTGTAAGTCACATCCAAGATCCTGTTCTTGCGGGTCGCAGCTTCAATTCCCCATGAGTAGTTTCCTGCATCGAGCCTCAACGCTGGCACACGGATCTTCCTCACTGTCTTGTTATTTTATAGCTTAGTGTTAGTTGGTTGCCATCCAAGCTCATACCTTTTCCAGATAAGCCAAAGTTTATGTGATCAAATGTACTTAAATCGCAAGTTATACCAAGTTATCAAGAAAAAATATGTTTCAAGTTATCAAGGATTTCGGGAGTGAGTTCCCGGCCAAGAAGTAGCATCTATTGTGTGTGTGAACTGGGTTAATAATTGTGTGTGTGTACTCTGTTTTTAACGTTCTCAGCTTAAAGTTCTTATCATTGTTTTCGTTGAGTTCGGTTCTTTACCAAGTTCAAATATTCAGCGGTTCTTTGATCTTAAGAAACTTATTAGAAAGCACAAGATCTTTGGTTTGTGCTGGTTCTAACTCACAACTTAAGCGATGGTTTCAAAGGTCGAGACATCCATTAAATTCTTTACTAGAGGCTTTTCAAATTTCTTACTCATTTATATTTATTTTATAGCTTTGTACATATGAGTTATATAATTATGATCTGTAAAAATTTGACATTTCATCTAAAGGAAAAAATGGTTTATTTTTCATCTTTAATTTACTATTTTGTAATTAATTTTTTACACATTTATTTACTTATCTTTAGACATGATCACTTTAATTTATTTATAGTCAATAATTTTATCACTATGATCCTTTTTTACCCAATTAAAACACATGACTATTTATCAACATTATTTAATATTTGTTGATATAGATGATTCGTTTAGCATATCATTCTTATCAAATTGATGATATGGTTGCTCAAAGATATTATTCATAATATTAGAGGTGTCAAAATGGGTAATCCAACGCAATTTATTTAATTTTATTATTAAAAAGTTAAATCGGTTGATTAATAATCAATAGTTTTCATTATCACCATCACAATCATCCATCACCTGTTATTTGAAGGAAACATTTCAGGATCGCATGTTTTACGGGATAATTGCATATTCACATTTTTGGTGAAAAATTTGTGAATTTACTATGTTGGCGTGAAAATTGAAGATTCTCTTTTTTGGCGGGAAAAATTTGCAGATTCATAGTTTTGGCGGAAAATTTATGGTTCACAATTTTTGGCGAGTAAAGTATGGATTGACATTTTTTAGCGAGTAAAATACGGATTTACGTTTTTTGTGAGAAAGTTATAAATTTACATTTTGGGTAGGAAAGTTACAGGTTTACGTTTTTGGCAGAAAAATTACATATTCATTTTTTGGTGGAAAAATTACGGATTTACGTTTTTAGGCTGGAACATTACATGTTTACGTTTTTGACAAAAAAAAAAATTAAGAGTTTTTATTTTTGGCAGAAAATATATGGGTTTATCGTTTTTGGCGGAAAAATTATGGATGTATGATGATGATAACTATCGTGACTATGATATGTTGATATGATGATGATGATGGTACTATGATGATTATGGTATGATGATGGTATTATGATGTTATGATATGATGATAATGATAATGTGTTGATAATGAATAAATTGATGGGTTGATGATTAACCCATTAGCCCATTAGAATTCAACTTATTTAACCCATCAACTCATTGACCTATCAACTCATTTAACCCACTAACTCATTAGGTCAAAAATTTCAACTCATTTGGGTTCATGAGTTGAGTTGACCCAATTATCTGATTCATTTTTACATCCCTACGTAATATGATGTCAAATAATCATGATGTAATTTTTTGTTGTTGGTTTTTGAGATTCAAATAGGTCATTCGTCCACTATGAGAAGAACTAATACATTCTCCGAAGAAATATTTTAAAGTGTTTGTGTCTTAATCATCTCGTAACATGGGCAAAACTTACACAACAACAACAAGACATTATAATATAAGAAGGTAGTAAGGAGAAATGTTCTAAATAGAGTACCCATCTCAAAAGTTATAGGATGTTACTGTTCTTGCATCATCAATGTTTAACTTAATATATATTGCAATTTTGAATCTCTTTTTTTCTTCAAGAAGTGAAAAGTGCGGAAGTGGACTCTTTATTGTGGGCGATGGATTGTATGATCGCGATTGGTGCAACACACTGTGCTTTTGCCTCCGACTGCGCAGATCTTATCTCTCTTCTCGAAAACCCGTCGGAGTGGCCAACGTTTGCAGCACAGATAGCGACCTTTAATTCTCTTCGTTGTTTTTTTCCTTCTTTCAAAATTAGCTTTTTTCCCTGGAGTTCCAATGTACGGGCTGATTGTCTGGCCAAAAAAGGTAGAGGCCGTAGTAGTATTTTCTCCCATGTAAGCAAGTCGGTTCCTGACTGGCTCTCTCTAGAAGAGAGTCTCTTTCCGATTACTTAATAAAAATGGTGTTCGACGAAAAAAAAAAAAAGAAGTGAAAATTTTTTATCGTGTATTGACCAGACCTAATTGAACTCGGAATGATTTACCTTAGTAGTAGGAGCTCGAATGGCATAAAGTGCACTACAAATCTAGCGAAGGACTAGGTTGTAGTAGTTTTTTTTACATAATGGAACATCTTTTTTCGCTAGAAAGAATATGTTGTCATCATCGAAGCAACTGTTGATTATTGAATGCATAATCGGTTTGTTTTAGTCAAGACTAGTAGATGATGTCAAATGATCATGATTATGGTTTCTCAAAGACATTATACGTAATATGATGTCAAATGATCATGATGTAATATTTTCGTTGTTGGTTTTTGAGATCCGAATAGGTAATTCATCCACTATGAGAAGAACGGATACATCCTTCATTCATTATGTTTTAATGTGTTCATGTCCGAATCATCTTGTAACATGGCACAACTTACACAGCAACAAAGCACTATAATATAAAAATAGAGGTGTGAGGCGAATTTCTGGCTGCGGACTTGGCCCATATAGTATCATGGCGGGACGGTCTTGAACATCATTTTTCATGCCTATAAAATAGTGGGCCTCATGGACAAGGCCAAATGGATTGCGGAGTTTAGCAGGTTTTTCCCGCGGATTGGCCCGTGGACTAAAAATATTTAATAAAAATACATATAAAATAGAAATAATAAATATATTTACTTATAAAAATATAATATATGAAATATGTGATAACGTAAAGAAATTTAATTTATAAAATTATGATATTTACAAAAAGAGTAATATTAAAAGTTATTTTACATTAAAATTGTTATAAAATTTAAATTATTTTAAAATATAAAAATCAAGCCTGCATGCCAGCCTGCTAATCCGTTTGGTTTAGTGGGGCGGACCTGGACATTTTTGCCAGCGGTCCTAGGGACCTGTCCATCGCGGACCGGCCTGTTTGACACCTCTAATATGAAGGTAGTACGAAGGAATGTTCCAATGTGAGAATATCCATCTTAAAGGTTATAGAATGTTATCGCTCTTGCTCCATCAATGTTTAACCTTATATGTAACCTTTAATGTTATCGCTCTTGCTCCATCAATGTTTAACCTTATATGTATTGTAACTTTTTTATCTCTTTATTTCCTCAAGAAGTGGAAAGTTTTTGTTGTGTATTGACCTAATCTAATTGAAGTCGGGATGATTTATCCTTGTAATAAGGGCTCACATGGGATAAAATGCATTACAAATCTAGCAAGGAGACTAGGTTGTATTAGTTGATTTGTTTATTTGTACAATGGGACAACTTCTTTTTGGAAGAAAAAGTATGTTGTTATCATCAAAGTAATTGTTAATTATTCAATGCCTAGTCGGTTTTTTTTATCCGAGACTACTACATTGGTGAATAGGACATGCATCTATTGTAGATGTTTGGAGTTAATCCTTCGCCTTTCCTTTTTTGAATCTTATTTCGTGTAGAGGTGTCAGACGGGCCGGCCCGCGTCCATCAGGGCCGGCTCGCGTCCATCTGGGCCGGCCCACGTCCATCTAGGACGGCCCGCAATAGGCATTTAAGTTTGTGAGATCGCGACGGACTGGCCCGCTTGGACCGCGGGCAAAAATGATATGTCCAGGCCCGTCCCGCTAAGCCCAACGGGTTAGCAGGTCGGCCCACGGGATTCGTTTTAATATTTTAAAAATAATTAAAAAAATAAAACTAATTTTTAAAATTTGAAATTAACAATTTTATACATTAAATTCGTTATACATTTAAAATTTGAAATTAATAATTTTTGTAAATCTTATAATTTTATACATTAAATTTGTTATATGTTCATATATTTCACATATAGATTTTCAGAATTATTTAAAATATTTATTTATTTATTTTTATTAAATATTTGTAGTCCGCGAACCGACCCGCAAATCCGCAGACAAAACCCGCAAAAACCCGCAATCCGTCTGGCTTGTCCGCGAGGCCCGCTATTTTATGGGCATGGAAAATGATGTTCAAGCCCGCCTCGCCGTGGGCTACTTACTTGGACAAAGCCCGCGGGCTATCAGCCCGCTTGACACTTCTAATTTCGTGAGAACATCTGTACGTGAGCGTCTAGGAAATGAGTATGTATCTAGATGATTGGAGCTCGTTCCACACGAGAATGACACGTATCGTTTTCTTATTTGTAGGCATAAAATCAAACCTAACATTTATGATATTGCTTAATAAGGATGAGAAATACATGATTTGTTCAACGCAGATAAATATTCAAACACAGTAATTATTAATTAGTTTTGAATAGAATTAATGATAAATACATATGGGATTTGGAGTCTTTGACCGACAAACAAATAGTGCATGAATGTTCAACCTATTTAATAATCATGCATAATCAAATTGTGTTTCTAACCTATTTCTCAAAAGTAATCAAACTATTCTATAAATTCTTTCTACCACCCTTTCTTTCATTGCTCATACTCATATTGAATTGAATATGGCTTTTGTAGTTAGTGTCAATGCTGCAAACCCCCCACCAAAATTCAAAACACTAGCTAATGCAAAATTAACACCATCTCCAACATCTCTTCCGCTACCAGATGAAATGATTGTGAATTGTTTTACTTATGTTCCAAGATGTGACTATCCTTCACTATCTCTTGTCTCAAAGACTTTCTATCGTTTAATCGCTTCGACCGAACTTAACATCGTCCGTTCACTCCTTCAACGGACCAAAAACGTTCTTTTTGTTGCCTTGAGATTCAATCATGAAGAAAATCCAATTTGGTTTACTCTCAATCAAAAACCATACAAAAATGAATCTAACTCTTATGACTATAATTTGGTTCCGTTTCTTTCTTGCCCTTCTTTGCCTTGTTGGGGATCTTCTGTTATTGTAATAGGTCATGAGATCTATGTTCTCGGTGGATGCATCAATGGTGAGCTGACTACTAATGTGTTTGTTATCGATTGCCTACATAACACATTTCGATTTCTTCCTAGTATGCGTGTGCCACGTGGCTGTGCGGCGTTTGGTATTGTAGATGGGAAGATTTATGTAATCGGAGGGTATAATAAGGCGGATTCGTTGGATAATTGGGTTGAGGTTTTTGACCTCGAGAAGCAAACTTGGGAGTCTTTTTCAGGTTTGTGTAATGAAGAGTTGTATAAGATAACGCTCAAGAGTGTTGTGATGAACGAGAAGATTTACATAATGGATCGTAGATATGGCGTTGTTTACGATCCTAGAAAAAGTGTATGGGAAAGGGACTTCATATTAAATACATATTGGGAAGTTGGTTCATGCGTTATTGACAACATGTTGTACACTTTTGGTTTTGATTGTCAAAAGAGTGTTTATCGAATACGCGTCTATGATCCAAGAGTGAGGGTGTGGAGTTTCGTGAAAGGTGTTGAGAATATACCAATGATGCTTAAAACTCAAGGGTCTAGAATGGCGAATCATGGCGGAGATCTCACAATTTTGCTCAATCTTGATAAAAGTGGAGGAACAGAGATTTGGTGTATACAAGTTGCATTGGAAAGGCGAGGAGAACACAGAGAGATTTGGGGAAAGGTTTTGTGGTCTAATCTTGTGCTAACTTTGAAAAATTCATCGACAATTGTTCAATGTTTGGATGTAACAATTTGATAAAGCATGAGATGGTTTTATGTGACGTAATGAATGTTTTCCTTAATTCTTGGGTCGAATGTTCGTAATGTTATAATGTTTTATTCTATAAGAATGTCATATCTTTTCTTTTCCTATATGTTGAGAATCTAACCTAAATAGCTTTTCTACTATTTGAATAATAACATGGTTTTATCAATTGTACAAATACAAAGTTATTATAAATCCAGTCGAAAACACCAACTTGATCTCACAATCTCGCTTTACTTTCAACAAAAATTTAACCACTGATTGAAGAACACAATCGAATAAAAAAAAGCAAATAAGAATAAAAAGAACACAAACGAATTAAAAGTTCAAATTAATCTATGTGATCAAACCATACGTCTAAGCTAGTTTGTACTAGCAATCCACTATATCAGAACACATACACACCTAGCTCTAACATCAAATCATTGAGCTCGTGAAAAAGAAGAATGAGAATGAGCTTAATGGAGATAATTAAAGTTATTTGAATCAAACGGCATACCCTCCAAAAGCCTTAGAGATTTTGACTTTAGACTCCCTCCCTAACATCGTCACCTTCTTATTCGCTGGATTTTTGAGGTACCTTCTTATCGTGTCACATTGTAGGGTTTCTCCCACACCGATCATAGAGTCCAAGCCCACTTTCCTAGGTCCACTTTTTCAACTTAGGCTCTGATACCAATAATTGGGCTTTCCAACTCCTCTATTATTATGATATTGTCCGCTTTAGATCCAAGTGGCTAAGTTCGCATAGATTTGTTTTTGGGCTCTTTTCTAAAAAGGTTCATACTAATTTGGACTTGACTAATATATTAGACAATTTTTTTTCTAAACTTCCGATGTGAACGTTGGTTTGTATCCCAACATCCATTTATTTAATATTAGAAAATGTTTTAAACATTTTATTTTGTTTCACAATATAGAATGCTTTAAAAAAATTCAAGTTTTTGTGAAAAAATTTTATACAACTTGTGACTAGATATTAAGTTTATGTTGTTAATGTAAAAGAGTATAAAACAAACTAGAATGAATTATTACAAAAATACAAATCTTACAGTATTTTGTTTTAATACTAAAATAAAACAAAATTAATAATGCTTGCGAATGATGTCATTTGAAAAAAATTAATACTAATTTTTTTTTTGTCCCACAAATAAAAGACATTACACATTAGTCACTAATCATTATTAGTTAGACTTTTTGAGATTATAATAAGTTTAGTAAAATCCCATAAAAAAAACTTTCAGAATGACAACCACTTACATTATAAATCTTCAAGATTACTCTCACAATAAACCATCAAAGTGATAATTTTGTTATTTAAAACTTTCAAACTTTAAAGTGACATTTGTGTTCGCGGATCCACATAAATTCAAGAAAAAAATTGATTTCATCAACAAAAATATTTGTTTTTGTGTTATAAATAATGACGTACCTTTAATAAGTAATTTTATTTTAATTAAGAAATTAATCATAATAAAATTTTCTATTTATCATAAATAATATATTTTAAAATTAGAAAAAAATTAAAATTTCAGTGTATTCAATCTCTTCTTCATGTATTCAATCCTTTAGAAATTTCAATCTCTTCTTCGTGTATTCAATCTTAGAAATTTCATGCCAAGTATCTTGTTTTATGATCTAGCAGTTTGATCTATAATTCTAGGCATGAAATGTATGCAAAATTTCACTTATGCAGAACCAAAATGTTTTTTTTTTGTTTGAATTTTTAAAATCTAT